>JANZLQ010000078.1:44252537-44273969 GCA_026212715.1 Elanus axillaris
GCCCCATCCCTGGAAACATTCCAGGTCAGGTCGGACGGGGCTCTGAGCAACCTGATCGAGTTGAAGATGTCCCTGCTGATGGCAGGGGGTTGGACTAGATGGCCTTTAAAGGTCCCTTCCCACCCAAACCATTCTATGATTCTGTAAAGGACAGCGATCGTTTTGGTCTGTTCTCACCCAGCATCGCTTTTGTCCTCTTTCTGGTCAGGCTGGCTGCCATCCTACACAAAGACAATACTGACTGCTGGGGGGCTCTGCCCCACAACCCCAAAACACACGTCAACCCCGATACACAAGGCTACAGCCTGCCCATGCTGGCCACAACCTACCTGTTTTCAGCACAACCAAGTGAGAGGAGTCATCTCGGATGTAGGAAACGGATGCGATGTCATGGATGGGGACCCTGAGGATAAGATCTTCTCCATCCCTCCACACCAGCTTGATGTTGTAGGCAGAGAGACTGATGACAGCATCATGTTCTTGGGTCAGCTGCCCTGGAAGCTGGTGGGCTCTCTAAAATAAACATATTTGCACTCATTTGCTGAACTGTTTCCCCTTTGGTAATACTCTAGTAATGGGCTTCCCTCCCACGTTTGTAACACCAGGATGGAGGATACCAGTTAGACCGGGACCCAGCCCCGAGGAAGCTCCGCAAGCCTTTTTCTTTTTTTTTTTTCATGCTGCATGTTAGATAGAGACTATGCAGAGCAGGTCATTCAACAGGCTGAGCGCTCACCTTTGCATTATCGATCAAATGCAGGATTTCCGTGCGGCTGGAGGGATTCAGGTACCCTGGGATGGATGTGAGTTGACCTAAATACTGGAAAAGAAGAACCAAACTGTTACCACAGCACCTACACGCTAAGCATGCTCCTGAACATGCCATTTGTTATTGCAAGAAAGACACCATCAACGCAGAGCAAAGGGCTGGTGCCCCAAGCCCCTATTTAGAAGCTGCTAAATGCACCTCTATATGGAAGATCTCTCACGCCTTTAAGTTATCTTAATGCTATATATACTATACATACTATATATGAGCCCCAGCCAGGCAGATACTACCTTTACTTCTTTCTCGATGTAGTCATTCAGCAGCACGTCTGGTTCGACGCGGTCAGGCAGGGACACCACCACTGTATGCAGAGGCCGTCTCTCTGTAACCTTCTCCTGGGCTTTTTTATCCCGACCTTTTTCGCCCTTCAGGAAGACTCGTTTGAAAGGAGACACTATTCCAGGCTGTGGAGAGAAAGGGAAATGCTGGGGTGTTGGGGTTAAGGGTGAGAGAGGGAAAGCCTGCACCAAAATGGGGGCAGTGACCAGCAGCACCCACCACCCAGCACTCCTCCAGCCCGTACATCTATACTCACAGCCTGGTTTTACCAGCCCCAACCACCCCACGGGCAGGCTGGTTTTAGAGCTAAGAATCCGCAAGTACATGATCTTCCACTGAAAACCCCTTTCCGCAACATGTCGCAAGAACGCAAGCGCTGATAAGCACCCTTTTACCAAAACAGGATTTTCCCCCCAAAGTCATGATGTCCAACCATTTAGTTAAGAACAAATACAAATATATACTCACATTAAGAGCTGTAACAGCGAGCAAGCCATGGCCACATGCAAAATGGGCACGCTTCCTCCTCACCTCGGTGCAATTTTGTATTTCACCCAAGCATTTGCCCTGAGCAACTCAATGAAAGGAGACTGGAAAAATATCGGAGCCAACACAAGTCCGGCTGGCGGCAGCGTGCACACACGGGCTCCCAGCTATAGAGGGAGCATCACCACCGTCCTTCTACCACGGTGTGGGTGGACACAGCCCAGGAATGCTGCGTACCCAGGGGCCATCGCAGCAGAGCCCACCTGTGGTAGATCCTCACCAAGCTCCGCACCAGCCTGCCCGATGGCTAAATGACCTGGACCGTGCACAGACTTCTCCAATTCCAAGTTTAGCAGCTCAAATGGATGTTTTGAAGTGGGGAGATCCAACTCTTGGGATTCACAGCTGTGTTAAATGCCAGTCCAGAGGGGAAAGGCAGAGCTCCTTGGTGGCCTCGCTGGCTGCCCGGCCATGCAGCTCAGCTCCGGCTGCCCCGTCCCACGGCAGTGATGCTCTCTGCTTCCCACCCCTCAGGGCAACCACACTTTGGCTTTCCTGATTCTCATGGGCAAGGAAAAGGACTGTACTATCCACACAGGCAGAAAAGATGCTTCGAAAGGCAAATTAATTAAATATAAACCAAGTGCTCCTGCTTAGAAAAGTGTGGAGTACTTTGCAAGCTCAAAGAGCAGCAGCCTCTGGCAAATTCAGCTCATCTCTTGCTGCCGTCCACCACAGGACCTTGCCTTGGAAACCACTGTCAAGAACTGCCGCAGACCCTTAACCTAAACTGCCTGAGCCTTGCCATAGGACATATTTGGTGGGGGAGTGCCACCAGCACGTCACCTACTCCCAGCAGTGTCCCTTCCTGCACACCAGCTGTGCACCGTGTTCAGATGCACGCGTGGGACCTGCTCCCATCACGCAGCTTCAGACTCTCTCGTTGCTTTTCTCAATGCAGACGAGCGTGAAAGTTCTAAAGGAACAAGAGAGATCAAAGCCAGACCAAAAGAATTTGAAACTGTCATACCAGGATGGGAAAGTGGGATGGAAAAGCTCCTGGCTGGATAGTATTTAGAAGCTCCCAGAGTGAGCCAGGCACCACAAGGACATTGGGGACAGCCCGGCCCTGAAAAACATCCCTTGGACCAGGGAGATAAAAATAGAGAGAGTTTATAGGACAAAAGGGACAGAAAACACAGCTACACAATGCTGGCCTCGTGAAACAGCTCTGCCTTTACAGCTGCAGATTTTAGGGACAGCATCCATCCCTTCAGCTAGGCTCCCAAAATGGAGCATCACCCTGCGCTGCGCAACCCAGCTGGCTCCTGCCAAGGGGCTGGGACCGTTCCAGGCTCCAAAAAGAAGAAAATCCTGAATGCGACAGGTCTGTTCGCCAAGACCAGAGCATGGGGCTCGACTCCAGCTCTGGTGCCCCAACTACAAGGGTGTCTGACCTCAAACCTTGGCTGCTGGTGCGTAAAGATCTCGTTCCACCAACATCTTTTAGGAATCAAAAGCAGAGAGATGCAGAAATCTGCTGCTGGGGTCAGGGCTGTACCACAACGCTCCCCCAGATGCTTCCTCCTCCACCAGCCAGGGTCCAGCGGCTCCAGCTCGGTTCACCTCTCTGTGCCAAGGCTGCCGGATCTGGCCCAATCCGTATGGAGCAAACCAGAAGAAACTCTCACTTCTCCCTCAGGGATGCAGGCAGCCTCCGTAGGGCTGGGACGATGCTGCAACGGGACATCATTCCCCACCATCCTGCGCCCCCGAGACCCGTGGGACAGCCACAGGCTCTCCTTGAAGGAGAGTGTCCAAAGCGGAGGCATCACCCAGTGTGACGCAATGTGGAACAATAGCTTCTGCATTTCTGGTAGCCAGTATAAAACCAGCACCTACCTCGTTCTCCATCGAAGTAGCCAGCTACAGAGAGCAAAACCAAACCGTGCTGGTGCAGAGTCTTTGGTGGCTCACCAAAAGCACCTCCCAAGGGGGAGAGAAGCTGCTATCCTTGTCTCAGGGGGCTTCCAAGGCTCACGGCCCACGTCGAAGGGCTGGCAAACCCGTGAGCTTTCATTCGCCTGCCGGCTCGTGGCCAGGAAGTGCAATAACCACAGTTTCCTTCTCTTACACGCAGCAACAGCGACAAAATAAAGTTGTTGATTAAGAACCAGCAAGGTCTGGCAGCAACGGGGCCGGGTGCAAGGCAAGATGAGGCGCAGAAGCCCATTTTGCAAAGATCGATCCCATTCCCAGCTCCCAGGCATGCCATCCCAATTCCTGCACCCCTAAACCCCTGGAAACTCCCCAACAGCCTTTGCCGCTACAGCCTGGACTCGCACCCGGCTGCACCCAGGATGGGAATATCCCCAGCCCACAGGAGTTTTTAACACTGGTTTCTCCTCTGAGATTCAGAGCTATTTTGTTCTCCAACACGTATGGAGACCAAGGGCTATAAAGCTTTTTCAGGGCCCATATTTCAAGTCCTTAAGTTTCACATTTGAAAAGCAAATCTTGGAAACGAGGTTAAGAGCTCCCTGCCTGAGCCAAGGCCTCCCAGGAGGCACTTTGCGAGAGCACAAAGTGTTCAAGCGAGCCTTGCTGGGCTCAAACATGAACCCAAGAGTCAGGCTCAGAGGATTAACGAAAGCAAGTTGCTAATTTCACAGATGGAGAGTCAAACTAAAAAGGTAAAGGTGGTAATTTCCCCAATGAAACCCACCCATTGAACAGAAGCAAGAAAATGGGTTGAAAAAGAGGCACTCAAAGACCTGCTGGGCCGCCAGCCACCCTCAGACCCTTGGCATTTGCACCAAGCAGATTCCCACCTTGGGATCCAAGTGAACCCCTCCGGCACGCTGCCTAGTTAGGAGGTTTGGGGAGAGAAAGATCCCATTTCTCTTTAAAACTCATAAAATAAAAGCTTGTTTTCTTTCCCCCCACCCCCTCCTTGCCCACTACTGCAATCCCTAAAGGTGATTTCCCAGCCCACCTTCTTGTGGGTCTCTCCAGTCTGGAGACATCTCCTGCAGCAGAACAGCCTGGGAATCCACTGCAAAAGCCACTGGGATGGGGAGCAGGGCTCAGCCAAAACAACACAGCTTGCTTGGAAAGGATGGGTCTGTCCCTACACCGGGAGATTGGTGGGCACTGGCAGCACAGCGCAGGTGAGAGCTGCCAGGAGCTCATTCCCACGTGGTTTGCTTCTCAAAAAGCGTTTATGTCTTGAAGTCAGGAGAAGAGGCAGGGAAGGGATACGTGAACACCAGCCAGGACGGGCACTTCATGGAGAGCTGCAGATCCCGGCAGAGGATGGGTCAATGTCGTCACTCCTCAGGGCCTCCTGCTGCCAATGGCTCCAAAATTCAGGAGGAAAAGAGTAATTTCATCTACTTAACGAGGCACTTAAGACTTGACTAATTGAGAGAGAGCATCTCACAGCTGGGTTTAGCCCACCAGGCCAGACTGACAGGGAAAGGCATGCCATGAGGCAGGGGCTCTATAAAGAAGAGCAGATGGCTTTGGTTGGATTTTTTTGGGAGACCCAGCTCACCTGATGTACATTCACATACGTCTGAATGAGGAACAAGGAACGCTGGTGAAGAACCAGGGTGGAACGTGCCCTACCAGCACCCCCCAAAAACCCACAAGGGCCAGGGCACACAGCTCTGCCGAATGCCAGGGACTGGCTGCCACCAGGATCCGGGGACACTACTGGCCATGGCCAGCCGTTCCTTGGATTCGGTGGCCCAGGTGGAAGAGGTCCACTTGGCCAAGCCACCTGCTGCTGCTCCAGGGGCTGCAAATTCAATGGAAATAGGACAAACCTTCAGGAAAAAGCCCGGGAGACCAGACTTAGCCTGGGGCTAAGCCCCCCCAGCCTAGGTTGGACACAGCCATGAGCTGTCAGGAGAGAAAGAGAGACACAGTACAGTCCGCAGAACCCCTCGCCATCCCAAGCTTGCACCTGTGTCAGGGTTATTCATCCCTCCGATGCCGTTTCTCCTGTCTGAGGCCAATACAACATGTAACGGGGGTTTCACTGACCCCATCAGCTACATTAGGACTTGTCTGCAGCTATCCACCTCTCAGGCACGAGGGACCGGCCACCGGTGAGGTGCGAGGCTGAGATGGCAGAGGCAGCTCCCTGCAAGGGCTGGCACCGCTGGCAGCAGCAGAACCTAGTGCTGTCCTGCTCCACAGAGAGCCCTGTGTGCAGGACGGGCCAGGGGAGGTCGTTAAGCCAGTACTAATCTCAGGAAAGATAGCCTGACCCATCAACAAACCTTCGAGACACCATTCAAGCAGGAGGCTCCATGCCCTCCTCCCCTCAAAAGCTCTCAAGGTGACGGGGGGCATGAGGAGTTAAATCAAAGGAGTTTGCAACCTTATTAATACCCTGGTAAAACGCCTGCAGCTTTCTGCCCTCCCCCAGCATCTCACAACACAGAGAATTCAAAAAACACTTTTATTTGGTGCTCCAAATAAGCAGCTCCCACCCCCACACAGCAAGACCAGGGCTCTCGTGGCATAAGCACAGCAGTCCCCAGTCCCATTAGATGACCGACGATGTGCACCTTCCCCTTGCTGCTGGGAAAAACATTGGGGTCCCCTGGATCATCAGAAGCACCCACTTCATCAGGGTTTCCTCACCCAGCCCCTGCCCTCCTGCAGCCCCCAGCCAGCAGCGCATCCTGTCCCCAGCTCCCACTTGGCTTCAGAAATCCCAAGAAAGCCATTTCTGGGAAAAGGGATAATTTAGCCTTCATCTAGATTGTTATTACTCTGGCTGGAGCATGGGGGGGGGGGTTGGAAAATTTTTTGGAATGGGTTTGCTGCTGAAGACCAGCTGGCAGCCCTTCTTCCTTCACCATGTACCAGAGGTAGTGGCAGAGCCAGGAATTAAATCCTGATTGACTCAACACCAGACCACGGAGCAGGCCAGGAACTTCGCCCACACTTCAGAAGCTACAAAAGATGCTGGAAAACACATCTCCAGGACCACGACTGCATGCAGGACAGGGCTCACGGTAAGATGTCAACCCACTTCCATGTGACTGAGCAATTCCACATCACGGGGGCTGCATATCATAGGGCACAAAGCTGGTTCTGGCGTAGTGCTTGCTGGCCACCGGCGCTGGAGTTCAGACTACTTTTACCACCTGCTTGTATCCAGCCAAAAATCAATGATGTCTTGGCCAGCTCATTCAAATACATTCAACCCTTTGAGCTGAATACAAAGGAGAAAGAGCATCCCTCTCCTTAGCAGCAGAAACAGCTTCTTAATCCCCTGGAGTGGATTATCTCAAATGCAAATTTGTAAGGCTAATTCTCCCCCAGTACGTCTGCATGGAGATTAAGGGAGTCCAAGCTCTGAACAGTCCCCAGTGCCGCTGCTGGCCAGCACACTGCAAGTGCCAAGGGACAGCCTGCATCCCAAATCCACTTATCCTGTTCCTAAAGGGATACAGGGCATGCTCGCTTAGGGTAAAGCCAGAGCGCTCTCCTAGAGAGCTGCTGGCAACACTCCAGGGCCAGGCTACCTTCCTGAGTGGATCAGAAAGCCAACCTTGAGTGTACCGATGATGTGAAGGCTGGGCTCAGTGGAGGAAGTGTCTGCACAAAGGGAGCACGTGATACGGCAGCGGGTGAAATAATTAACCAAGCCCAAAGGGGCTCTGGGTCAGCTTACTGCCAGCGGAGGAAGTGAAGAAAAGGACGACAGCAGCGTGCGTAGGACAAAGAAGTCACGGGAGGTGCCTGTAATAATAAAATGTGACACCAAGCAAGAAAAAACAAGTTCAGCATGTTTAGAGAAGACTTGGCTGTTAAGAAATAAACGCCAACCAGCCTCCAGTGCGGCAATGCCACAGAAACACAGGCTCTATGGGTTCGGCTTTGCCTGGGCACGGCTTAAGCCCGGGCCAGGCTCCACAGCACTGGCCATGGTGCTCCGTGAGCTGAGGGTGACAAGAGTGTGTGTGAATTATGACCTGGGAAAGCCAGACACATGATGAGTACATATGTGGTAACCTCAAAGTAAAGCTGCAAGCGCACAGCCCTGTCAAAAGAAGGGTTTATTATTTATATTTCTTTGCTCCACAGGGAAGCGCTGCAGCACAAACGGGACCGGGGGCTGGTTCAGAAAGCAGAAAATAGCTTGGTTTTCCACCAACCTTCACTTTTGCCGTTCCTTCGTGCCACCTCAGCACAAACACAAGCTCCAAACTCAAAGCTGCAAACTGCCGCAGGTACATCCTGATGCTGAGTGGAGGTTTATTTCCAAATTACTTCCTATTTCTCAGCCTGTTGGCAGAAGGAAGCCATAACAGCCTTGTTTTGCTCTAACCTGACCGAGGCAGCTCCCCATCCCGGTGGTGAATTACTCGGGGACTCTCTCCAGCCCTTCAGCACAACACAAAGTTGCTCAGACAATGAAACGCCAGCTCACCTCCTGACCTGGCAGCGCTGGGATTACAGCAGCAGTTGCTTAAAACCCATTTTAAATCCCAGCAAATGTCCTGCTGCCTCAGGAACAGGCTGCAGACCTTCCACGGCCCATAACTGCTGGATTTCCCCACTCCTCCATTCTTAACAGCCAGGTCTGTACAGCAGCATCACACATTTAGGGGCAGCAAGGCTTGGCCAGGAGTACCAGGGGGAAGCAGGGGGTCAGGACCATATCCAGTCAGGCTTTGAGCATCTCCAAGGATGGAAAACCTGTGGCCTCTGGAGCAGCCCGTCCAGCATTTGATGATCTTCACACTAAAGAAAGTTTATCATGCTTGAATACAAGTCCTTGTGTTTCAGTTTGTGCCTGTTGCCTCTTCTCCTGACACTGGGAAGAGCCCGGATCCTCCTTCTTTTCTTTTCTCCCCCTATGAGGGGTTTATCTACATTAATAAAATCCCCCCAAGCCTCCTCCGCTCTGGGCTGACCAGTCCCACCAACTCTCTCAGCCTTTTTTCATAAGAGAAATGCTCCAGGCCCTTCACTGTTCGCTGAACTCACTCCAGTGTATTCCCATCTCTTGTACTGGGAGCCCAGTGCTCCAGGGGATCACCTCGTGCCCCCAGGCAGCCTGGTAGCCATCCCTGCCACGAGGAACATCTTCCTGGCTCATGCTCACCTTGGTGCCCACCAAGACCTTCTGTGGTCCTGGACCAGAACAGAGCAAGAGAACTCAACCAAGTACCAGAAGCAGCTAGAGGTATTCAGGTAGATGTAACCTGTTCTAGAACACCCTGTTCCTGTAATTGGGTTTATTTTGATTCGGCCAGTACTCATGCTCTTCCCCAAAGAAGCCACCTACCTATTTGAACTTGCAGGGGAATGGTCAAGGAGGGGATTGCTCCTGCCCTTGCTATGCAGAGTACTGAGCCGCTCAGGAGGCCAACCTCAACTGTCTTCTACAACGCAAACATCTAAGCACAAGCCAAAATCCACGCTCTGCAAGCGGCTCAGCAATGCACGCAGCAAAGCCAAGCAGCTTCCCAGTTGTTTGACTAGCAGCGGCATCCAACCCACTGCCAACAGCCACGGCTGCAGAGCTGGGATGCCAGGCTATTTCAGTGCTCCCTAAGGAGCAGGACCCTCTCCGTGTTTAATTTTGCAGAGGCAGTTTCATTGAGGAACACTATTTGGTGCTGGCATGCTCAGTAGGAAAACAGGTTTAAGTAAGATGGGATGGTCCCCACCACCCCAAATGCATCATTCAGATCCCACCCCTGCACACGGAGAGGTCAGCAACTCCGCAGGAGCCACACAACAGGCCTGGGAACTCCCTCAAAGCTCCATGTGGGATGTGGACTGGAGACCACCCATGGGACATGGTCCCATTACAAGCCCCTTGCTGCTTTTTCCTCCATGTTAGTCATCTATGTCCCTTCTAACCCCAACCGCTTTCCTCAGAACCAGCCAGCACATGGATCTTCTCGGACATCATTCTGACCAGCTTGTAGGGAAGCCTCTGGAGGGGATCCTACCACCCTGCCCAGCAGTTCTCCAGTGGGACAGCTGCTCCAGGTCCTCACATAGCTCCACAAGACCTGGCTTCATCTCCACTGGGCTGAATTAGAGACAGGAACACCAGGAGCAAGGATTCACTGCTAGCCCCAGGACCTCTTACTCCTCCCCTGCTCCCAGCAGGCTGATGCGAGGCTGACACTGATGGTATCAAAAAACATCCACATTTCAGCCAGAAACACTGTATTTGACTTCAAAGCCACTCCTTCAAACAAGATTTAATACTGTGCTAAGGAAAGTTGAAACACAATTTTCCTAAAAACAGTGAGCTGGTACCCAAGTGAGTCTTAAAAACAAACAAACAAACAAACAAACAAAAAAAACCAACACAAGAACTCAAGACTAAAGTCAACCGTTGCACAAAATCCATTTCCAAAACAAGGCTCAACTCTGTGTTTTCACGTTTCGGACCGCCTTGCCAGTTAAGCTGGGCTCCAGCCTCCCTGACAGGATTTTCCTCTAAGGCAAGAAGAAAGGAATTTTCCCGGCTATTTTTAGCAGAGTCTTGTTCCTCCTCCCAAAGAGATTCCTACAGCCCGGCTCAGTCCTCCACCCACGGCTTTCATCTCCGGGTGTGCAGCCGAGCCAGGCTGAGCTGAGGCATCTGGAGCAAGAGGCCAGAGGCTCACCCTGACTCAGCTTAGCAGTTTGTGGAGGATACTCCGAGCAAGCAAATCCCTCAGCAAGAGGGAGGGGAAGGCATCAACAGAGCCTCCAACTAAATCCTTCTCCTCTAAAAGCAGTACTTCCCAAGTTAGGCTTTAGCCCAGGCTGTTCTGTGTTGCAGTATGAGCAGCTCAGGATCTCATGAAATAACAGCTCATGGGCTTGATTTAATCTCTTGCTGCCTCCCTTCCTGATTTCAGGAATGAATGTCTGCAGGACTGGGTAGACTAAGCTAACTTTAAGCCCTGTGGACAAGAGAGGAGAAACCAATACCTTCTTGCCCAGGTGATACAGACCCAGCACGTCCTCGCTGCCTCTCCTCCTCTGATGCACGTTGACACTGAGGGGTCTTGGCAGGGGGAAACAGCCTTCTGCTGGTACCAGGAGCACCTAGAAACAGGCAGCCAGAGGAGGGTCTCCAACGGCGCAGTGTCAGCACCAGCCAAGCCTTTCATCTTTAGCCTTTACTGGTATTTGCAGGGGAAAAAGGTGATAAGACCAGTTTATTTGCAGCCATATCAGCATCAGGAGCATGCTTTGGAGGGAAAGTTACTGGTTTTCCACAGTTTCCAGGGAGTCCCGCCAAAATTCAGAGATCAAAAAGGTGCCAGAGTACAGAAACCAAGTGGAGTTTTAACATGAGAAAGTGCTAGAGCTGCCTGGCCACAGACAAGTCCATTCATTTCATTTATGGAACTGTATTTTCCATTGCTGGCTGGGAAAGGGAAACATGAGCTTATCGGCTTCCCTGGCTCCAGCTGATTCCTCGGGATGCAATGTCCTCCCCTCTCCCAGAGGAGTACCAGTTACAGGTGAGCCCGGAAGAAGCAAGGTGAGGAGAAGGAAGGAAGCTCACTTGCCCTGTTGTCCTTTCCCTATTTCCCCATTTCCCCTGTTCCACATACTGCCCTTAACACAGGACACTAAATTACTTCGGTTCATGCATTAAGCCCCCTTCTACTCAATTAACAACATCAGCTGCTTGCAAGATAAACATTTATTTATGCCAAGAAGTCAACCTTTAGATCTAGTACCCTATTTACAAGCAAGGTGCAGAGGAGTGATCCCCGATTAGCCTGACATGTTTCCATCCAAGGTATCAGAACTAAACAATTTAAACACTCACCTTCTTTTGGAGTTTAAAGATTTGCTTCACATCTCTAAGCTTTTTTTCTGTCCAAAACCAAACCTAAAGGGTCCTCTGCTGAAGTCCAGCTTCTACAGTCTGGCTGAAGTTGGAGCTTCATGAAAACAAATCCCTAAAGACGAGGTTGCCATATGTCCATCCCCAAAGACTCGAGGTTTTCCAGCATCAGAAGCAGCTCCAGGAGGTCTCTCCCAGTTCCCACCATTTCTGTGCCTCTCTTGGTTGTGCCAATCCAGCCAGTCAGGCAGCTACGTAGTGAACGTGCTTGTGGAAGCAGCCAGGAATAACGCAGCCATTTTAATTAGTGTATTAAACGGTGCCAAAGGAACTGAACCCCCTGAGCTCTCAGCCCCACGCAGGTCACTCCTAGGCAGAGCTGGGTGCGTCCCTCCCCAAAGAACTTCTGCTCCTTTGCCACGCATTCAGCACCGGCATCGTCCCAGCTCCCACGAGCACCACGCAGGTTTGTGATCCGTGGGCCTTCCCAGCGAGCCCAGCCAGAGCAGTGCCATTTCTCACTGTCCTCCATCCAGGTAGACAACTTTTGCAGAGATCCGTCAGCATCAGTCAACGTTTTGGTACAACCACGCCACTGAGACCACTCATGCCATCCTGCTTCCTGATGCTCCCAGGACCCCTCCGGCTGCAGGGATGATTTTAAGGAGGGGAAGACCACATTTCCCAGCCCAGCTGCCTCTTCAAGCCTTGGAAGCAGATGTGAAAGGCCACCCATGCAGAAGAGATCAACGCTCCAGGTCCAGGAGGTGGATGGCCATCACAGGGAGGTCAGGCAGCAGGGCACAGACATGACCACCAGGCAGTCACAGATAAGACTAAGCTCTGGCACACTGGTGTTTTCCATTTGAGGTCTCCTCCCAGTTGTAGGCCACCCAAGACCCCAGTAAAGCCTACAGCTTTGGTCCCACATACACCAAGGAAAGCATCCGAGAAGTTTTTAGCCTAAAGCCAAAGTGCACAGCCTTTTGGCATATTCCACAGACAGCCAAGGCAGCGTATTCACCTTGAAAGAGTTTGCAGCATAGGTGAACACAACAGTGAGGTTTATAAGAAGGACATCTGACAGCAGATGTCACCACCATCAAGGATAAAAAGCTTTGAGACTGAGGATCATAGGACTGATGTTATCAGGCAGGACAGTCAAAGTCATACGGCTGCAAACAGCATCCGCATCAACACAAAGCCTGCAAAGATCTGTCCTGACCTACACTGGCAAAGCACACTCATGTCACAGCATCTAAAAGCAGGTAATCTGTTTATCTCAAAGCTCAAGAACATTTGACACGAGGCTTTACTCTTGTACAGACTACAAAAGCCACACAACTCTTGATTAAGGTAACCAGAAGACTGCTCAGCCTCGATGCAGTGCACAAAAGCATTTGGTAACACAGACCACTCCATGCCCAGAGACCTAGGAGCTGGGGAAGGGAGGGAAGCAGCAGCCATGGGAATATGTCTAAGCTCCCCTGTGCCCAGCCAAGCTGGAGGCCCATCCTCCAGCACAGCCACCTGAGTTCCAGCTTTCAGAAGATTATTCCCATTCTTGGCATACTGAAAGAGGAAAGGTGAAACATCCAGACCTGCAATCACATAGTTTGCGGCTGGCTGCTGAGATGACCGTTTCACAGGGAAATACCCTTTGCATTGATTTGGCATAGACATGAACTGCCCAACAGGTTTTAGTCTAGACTGTCAGATAAAGGATTTGGGGAGGATTCTAGCAGCAGGAAACAAGGTCTGGTTTGTTTTAGCATGTTCTCTGGGATGTGTCGCTATTCATTTTTGCCAGTCCAAGGAGCCAAAATCCCTGCATTAAGAATGCATGTTTGCAGCTTACGCACCTTCAAGTCTTCCGTTTCCTTCTCAGGACACAGACTGCATGTAGTGCTGAAGGCACAAAGTAATCTCCTCCTTCTCTTCCCATAAAGACAAAGGTTGCAAAGTGGCACCAGCTCCTTCACGACTCCTTAGAGAAAAGGTAGCTCGCAACAGCCATGCAGCAAAAGACCACTCTATAGTCAGAAACCACTAAAGATGCTGCAAGCCAGCCTTTGCCCAGCTGCTCGTCCAGGCATGTACCAGGCATGGAGGCCGGTGGACTGATGCTGCCAGCAGCCAGGGAGCCGGCTGCGGGAGAAGATCCCTGAGTTGCCTTTCTACATCAGTGACACAGGCAAACCCGTAGAGGTGCCCAATGTACCATCTCCCTGCTTGGCTGCTGTGCTAAGCTGTGCAGCTAAAGGGTGGTGGGTTAATACCTGCATATCTGCAGCAGAAGCTATCCAAGGATCATTATTTTGGGCAGCCCACTCAAGAATAAGTTCTCCGGATCACTCCTCCAGTTATCTGTCCCTTTAGTCCCACTGAGGAAGTGGGGAATTCACAGTGTCCCTGGAAAGCCTCAGCACACCCCAAACCCAATACCACTCTGAGATAATCACATTATGATTTACAGCACAGAGAATAGAGGAGTCTAGCATAGGGTGACTTAGATTTCTGTCCACATAGCTCAACGATGACTTCCAAAGCTATTTTAAGACACCCTAGGGCTACCTCCTCTCAAACCCAATCTCCCCCTGTGCATAAAGATCTCTTAGTCAGTGTTTTCCATGAACGAAGCCAGCTGAAGATGCAGTGGCACTGGTTTCCCTGTTGTAATCGAGCAGCAGCCCCAGGCAGGTCCTGCAAGACACATCTCCTGAGGTGACAGCCAGCTCCCTGAGGGCAGAGCTGCTCCCCTAAATCCAACACTATTCCAGCTTCAAGGGCAACTCTGGCTTTATTAAACTCTTCCAAAAAGCAGCTTGCAGCCTGTCTGGACCCACACAGCCAGGCACTCCCATCAGTCGAGGCAGACAGCTTGTCTAACTTGGATGGAAACGAGCATGGTTCAGACAGGTTGCATTTTTTCCAGCAGTAAACAACAAAAAGCGTTTACCTATACGGGGAGACACCTCAGCCATTTTTTCTTTCATGCCAGAGGCCCAAGACTTCGTGGCATCTTTGAAGAGGACTTGGCAAATCCAACCTTTACTGGTTAAATTCTTCCTTGTCCTCTTAATAAGTACCAGCTCTTTCTGCACAGCCAGGCTATCCAGAACACCCAGGGAGACACACCCTGCCAAACCTGACAGTATTTGAAGGCACTACATCACAAGATTAATGACTTCTCAGACTCTTCTCAAAGAGGCACTGATTTTTAAGAGAGATAAGGAATATAGCCACCACGCTAGCCCAGTTATTCCAACATCTCCTGCAACACCCAGAGCTTGTTCCTCTCTACCAAACAAAGCTTCTGGCCAACACACCACACTCATACCACTTAAGCTCCTGGCTTCACCAGCTCCGTCATTATCTTTAACAGCAAGATCCGCAGAAACGCACCTGCCAGACCCATCTCCAACAGCCCAGCGTGTTGTCACTCCCAGCATGGGGAAAGAAAAGGGATTAGATCTTCCCCTTTGGGCAGCACCAAGTTGCCAGACCAGGTCAAGTCATCTCAGGTGACTTCCAAGGCTGAAAGCTCAGCACTGCAACCAAGTCCTCAACCCCCTCCTGTTTTACCTCCTCTCTAGGGCTCCAATCACCCGGCACACCACAGTTCCTGAGCTACAGACCTGCCAAAACACACAGGAGCTTAAAAAACAGGAGGAACACAAGCCATGTTTGTTGAGCTTTGTTCAGCTTCTGACCTCCACCAGCAGCTGCTGCCTGGCATGTCCTACATGCTGGTGTCCCTCAGCCCAGACACCTCCTTCCTTCCAGCGCTGGGTCTCACCCCCAGTAGCCGCACGTCTCCTTCCCCCAGCTCAACACTGCAGTACCCAGGTCTTCATGACGTCTCAGCAGAAGACCAGCCTTTGGCTCTCTCTCCAGGCCATGTACAAACCCACGTCATCCTAAAGCCCTTCCTGGTCTGTGCAGGCAGCCCTGAGCTATGCAGATACCCTGATGACGTTAGTAATTAATCCCTCTAGTACAGCACTAATGAGGCCTCGGGTCTTGGTTCCTGCAAGAAAAGGATATGCAGCCCCAAATGCTCCCACCCAAGAGCAACATGAGTAATCGGCAGCTGGAAAACACTTCTAAGGAGAGGCTGTGGGAAGTGTGCTTCAGAAAGTAAAGCCCTAGATCTGCTTTAGCAGTGGGGCCCCTTCAATCCCTGCCAGCAGCATCTGAGAGAAACAGGTCAGCAGTTACTCTCCTGGTGTGAAAGGGGATGGACTGATCATCTCCTTCCAGCCCACTGCTGAGGTCCTCAAAGCCCTGCTCCTCCTCCGAAGAGGCAGTGACAGGCACGACCCAATGGTCCCACTGAAACACAGCCCTTCGACTCTTTAGACGTGAGCTGCTTGGGATGGTGGGTCACAAAGGCAGCGTCCCACCACCACCGGGTCTTCACATTAGCTCAGCCAGGCTCTGAAGATTTTCCACATTTCCTGCCTCTTGTGCAAGCTGCTCTCAAAAGAGGTTTCACATCTCAAATTAAACCAGGAAAGGTGGCCATTTCCTCTTTTCTATAAAGAAATTACTTATTTCGCTAACATAACAAAGTTACAAAACAAAAGCGGGGAAGCCCTGAAGTTCACTTAGCCCACTATCCACATCGAGGCAGCATGAAGTACATTTTCTATGCTGGTTTTTAGAGCTTAGTATAATTGCTTTGGTTAAGAAAATTCTGCTTGGTGAACTTTTACTGCATGAACACTAGAAGGGTTTGGTATTATGCTTCTGGCTAGGTAAACACAAAAAGGTACTGCAGGAGACAGAGAGAAGCCTATTAAAATGCTGGTGGCCAAGTCTGCAGACACACACTAGTCAGACGAGACTAAGCAGAGAATTTGAAGGACTTTATGGAAAACACCACTTTAAAGTCTCTCCTCTGAATGGTATCAAAGCCAGTAAAACAGGATGAAGTAGAGCAGAATTTTATGCAAGTCAAACTAAATTTGCAGAGACATTTCAAGAAGTCTCTAACCTCTCTTTTCAAGATCTGTGTGGGCTTACCAGATATTCCCTACATCCTCGCCTGGCCGGGCTCCCATGCACTCCCCACATGGGTTTAGCCGTCCAGTGAGCACAGGCACAGGAAGTGCCGCTAGCACAAACTCCCAAAGCTGTGCTGAAATGAAGCAGAGAGAAGCCACACTGCAAGACAACAGCTCTCAGGGACATGATCATGCATTTCTGGAGGGTAGGTGACAAGGCAAAAGGGTACTGCCCCAACCCACCTTCCTCCGGGGTTCACCCCGCTCTGACACAGCAGCATAGCTGCACATATCATGGCCAGAGCCAAGTCAGGAAGCAAAGCAAGCTAGCACAGACCAAAACTTGGAGGTTTTTATGCTAAAAGAAAGCTTGACAGACTCAGTGAGGACCCATAGCCTAGCAGATGGGAAGCAGGGAGGTGGAGGTGAGAAGCCAGAGCAGACCCCAAAAACTCCCTGCAACTGCATCCGCTCTAGTTCCCCTCCAGAGGAGCAGGATCAGTCGGCTGTCTCTGACTGAGGTGAGGCGATACCTGAAGGATGCTGATGGTTCAGGTGGGGCAAGGCTTCCCAACTTCGGGCACGCATGTAAGGCAGCAAGCTGCCGAGCAGGCCACGGACAGAGTCCAAAGCCTACGATTTCGCCATCGGTCAGTCTGGCTCCTGACATTTCCCCTGTTACGAGCCAACCTCTCCAGAATATTTATTTACTTAAAATTTTGCCAAGGCTTTAAGAAACCAGTGATTTGGGAATCTTTTTACCATTGGTATTCCTGCCCAGGGGAATTCAGTTGCTGAGGGGGGAAGTACAAGCTCTCATTACACACAGCCCACAGGCGGGTCAGCCAGGCTCTGACCTTCATGCTCTACATATTCTGGCTTCAGCAATTAGCTTGGCAGTTTCATCAGTTTCCATAAATCCTTTCACTGCTTTCCTGCCAAAGTTCATTTATTTCAGATTTTTTTTATTTACAGTGTAAATACACTGCCCTGTAAATACACAGGCTGACCCACCTGAGACAGCAGCTGCCTCCAGCCCACTACAGATCAGATCCAGACCTCCCATTTTGCCCAGTTCAGCCATCCAGAACAGAGAGCTGCATTAAGGAAATCACACAAACTCACCTTATGCTACAGAGCGTAATTAATTCCATTTATTTCATCTCCTAGTTCTGCTTTTACCTGCCCTTAAGGCACCATGAGACAGTGACACCAGGATGGTCAGTGCTGCTGCAGGGATTTTACAGAAGCTCATCTTCCCTTGGAAATACCAATAGAGCTGATGCGGTGAGTTTTGGTTATCCTACCTTACCTCTGGGGAAATCTTAGTGTCTTAAAAGCAAGGCATCAAAATAAAGATTAAGGCAGGACCCAGCTGTAGTTTGAGATCAAGAATGTGAAATGAGTTAAAAATCTATGTCAGGCTCCCTGTGCTGCCTGCGAAGACCTTGACCAGTGTCTGGGCTGGTCCCATCGAAACCAAGTCTCCCAGTTCCCAGAGGGGAGAGCAGGAAAGCACAACCTTATGTTATACACTCTTTAGCCTGGAGAAATAAGCTCTTTATAAAGCAAGGTGCAGAGTGTCTGACTCTCATCCTTTCACCTCCCATCAGAAACAGGTACACAAGCTCTGCAACCAGACCGCCCGAGCGCTCTCAAGCTCTTTCTCCTTCATCCAAGTCTCCTGGTTTCAATCCCATTTCTGGCTCGCCCCGTTGAGCAGTTCCAAAGCTCTGCCAGACTCACCAAGGGGATTTGCCAAGCTGCACAGACCATGTCCGCAGCACATCTTGCAACGCCATCAGCTTGTCATCGCCTCTCTCCTAACAGCTGCCAATGCCA
Organism: Elanus axillaris; assembly: GCA_026212715.1. Taxonomy (NCBI): domain Eukaryota; kingdom Metazoa; phylum Chordata; class Aves; order Accipitriformes; family Accipitridae; genus Elanus; species Elanus axillaris. The sequence continues at coordinate 44,270,821 of JANZLQ010000078.1, forward strand.
AGCTGCTTGCTGAGATCTACCTCCTCCGTCAGAAGCTCGTGCTTCTCCACTGGAAGTACAGCTCTGGACACAGGTACAACACAGCACGGAGACATGCAATAACCAGGTAACATTCTCAGACTTCGAGGTGAAGATCAGGAAGCTTCTTCGGAAAGAAGAGAAATGGAACAAAGTCACCCAAAGCCTAACGATCAGAGGGCTGGAACACCTCTGCCGTGAGGAAAGGCTGAGAGAGTTGGGGTTGTTCAGCCTGGAGAAGAGAAGGCTCCAGGGAGACCTTAGAGCAGCATTTCCATACTTAAAGGGAGCTTGTAAGAAAAATGGGGACAGACTTTCTAGCAGGGGCTGTTGCAATAGGACAAGGGGTAATGGTTTTAAACTAAAAGAGGGTAGATTCAGACTAGATCTAAGGAAAACATTTTTGATGATGAGGACTGTGAAACCCTGGTACAGTTTGCCCAAAGAGGTGGTCGATGCCCCATCCCTGGAAACATTCAAGGTCAGGTCGGATGGGGCTCTGAACAACCTGATCTAGTTGAAGATGTCCCTGCTCTTGGCAGGGGGATTGGACTAGATGGCCTTTAAATGTCCCTTCTAACCCAAACCATGCTATGATTCTAACAGCGGGAGACTTACAAACTCAAATGAATTCAGAGTTTTGTTTCAAACACGTTAACCCGCTCACCTTTGCCAGGTGTATTAGCAGAGAAGGCTGCTCCTGTTCTGCTCTATACTCGCAAAGCTTCATTAATATCTTGGTCACACAGAGCTCTCAGGATACTTACTGCTACACAAGGGCATCTTTTTCCCCACCCTAACGTTGGCTAGAAAATACTTGCAGGGGTCAGGTTGGACAACTACTACAGGTGTCCGTAAGGGCACAACCCAGAGATGATTAACAGGAGATACCATCAGAGAAGCCATCAGCCACACTAGAACACAAGACCTCAGGTAAGCACAAATGCATTTGGGCACCATCAGCCGTAGCTGCCATTGCAGTGTCACTACCCAAACCTAGAAGGGGCAGAGGAAAACTTCCCAGATTTTGGCCAGCCACAGCTTCGCTTCCAGCAAACTCCAGCTGAAAGCCAGTCCTGGAGACTGCTCCCCAGGTTGCAGCACATCTTCCTACGAAGCAGCATTTGCTGCTGTATTTCTAGCACCTTCTGTGGGCTGAACATAAACGAGACCCAGAGACCTTTGTCAAATGCGAGGCTTGAGGTTTCCAAAGTTTCATAGCAATGCTAATCCATCTGCATCGCCTACAATTATGTTCTGATTATCTACCAAGGTCTAGTGGCATACAACTGTTGTTCCCTATGGTAGTCAAGATAAAGCACACAGCTAGCCCTGGGGCACAGAGCTGATCAAGTATTGGGATGAGTGCAAGTTCATACCTCATGTTCCCTGTTTGGTCAGAGGAGAGCGCTTTTTGTGGTCACCTCTCCTTACACTCCCCCCAGCTCCGGAGCCATGTCAGTCAAACACTGTGGCTCTGCAGAGCACATTCTCCCTTGATTGGCTTTTTTTTTTCCTGCAACTAAACGCTAGGGGGAAAGAATCAAAAGGCACTAGAAGCTGATATGACTTTGTGAAAAGCAAAATAAATAGAGTTTAAGCCTGTGCAAGGCTGAAACACTGTCCTGGAAGCAGGATGCCACAGGCTGGGGAAAGGAGGAGAGCTCTGCAGAAGAGCCACCACTGAGGAGATGAGTCAGTGACTAAGTCACCACTTCAAGATTTGTGATCCTGGTGGTCCCACAGCAAACCTGGGGGTCTCCTGGTAATATACCTGCAGAACCAGGCTCTGCAGCCTGCCATGGATCCGTGGAGGTGAGCCTCAGACCGAAACACATCCTACAGGGCAGAGCTTTGTCTGCTGGCTCAGCCAGCCTGCCGAGTCCCCGTGCAACGAGGCAGCATACTGGAAATATGGAAACTGCTCAGGTTCAGGGAGGTCTCTGCGCTAAACAGACATCGTCTCATCCCAGAGCACTACTCCTGCGTGGCTTCAGGCTTTCTCCAGCACAGAAACAAGTTGCACCTCCAAAACAGAAAACGGTACCTACTTTCTGGATGTTACACATACAAAAGGGAGACAGATGCTTAAACCCAGAATATTCAGTGTTGCTCTTCAAGACACAACTAACAGGGACTGCAGATAGCTTTTATCTCGGGTGGGAACCAGACTTGTGTTGGGTCAGGGCTTCTGTCATGGAAGGTTTTACAGAGTGCAAGTTACACTTTTGAAAGCTGGTATCATTACTTCAGCCAGCATCTTGTGTGAGCGATGCAGTTTTAGGAAGCTTGAGCTTTGTCTGCCATTCTCTGACCAAACAGCAAAGCAAGTATTTACCCAATTACATGGTAGAGTTATTTTGTACCGAGCAAAACCCACAACAGCAAAACTATTTTGACATAGGCATATAAGCCCAGGAAAAATCTGCGTTACATTAAGCACTGCTGCAGGATCTATCCTTTCCCATGCCAGCCTCAGCAGCAAAGCAGCCGTTTGGTGTACAGTGAAGGCTACCAGAGGCTGAAGGTCCAAAGTGGGACCATTAGCTTCCATGGTTGGGAAGTCTTAACCCCAAATAAGTGACCCGTCTCATCCCCCAGCCCAGGCCATGGCTGTCACATGCCCTGCATGAGCTCCCCAAAGAGACGATCCCCCAGCAATGCCCCTTGCCCCCAGCCTGACTCCCTCCTGCTGCTCCATCCTCAAAACCCATAGAAGCTGCAACCAGGACGTGCACACAGGTGGAACACAGCAGGGTAGAGATACCTAGATTGCAAGAAGCAGCAGCAGCCAGGACGCTCTCCCTCTGCTTCCCGTGATGTACTGGGTTTGTGTGGCAAGGTTTTGGTAGTGGGGGAGCTTACAGGGGTGGCTTCAGTGAGAAGCTGCTGGAAGCTTCCCTTATGTCTGACAGAGCCAATGCCAGCTGGCTCCAAGACAGACCTGCTGCCAGCCATGGCCGAGCCAATCAGTGATAGTGGTAGCACCTCTGTGATAACATTTAAGAAGGAAAAAAAAGTTGCGGGGCACACAGAAATGGCAGCTGGAGAGAGGAGTGAGAACATGTAAGAGAAACAACCCTGCAGACCCCCAGGTCAGTGCAGAAGGAGGAGGAGATGCTCCAGGCACC
>JANZLQ010000078.1:44319049-44330505 GCA_026212715.1 Elanus axillaris
GGGGGGGGGGCTTCCCGCCTGCCTGGGGGGGCCTTTACAATCACCAGGATTCAATTAACAGACGTCATCGGCATTTACTGGAGGGAAGAGCACGGTAGAGGAAGAGTTTGGCCCTGGCTCTGCTCGCAGGTGAGGTTGGCACCTCGAGGCTGGTGCCAGGGCAGGGGTTTGGGGGGGCTGGGGGCAGCAGCAGCGGGTCGGCCCCCCCTCTGCCCCTCACTGCCCGGGGGTGGGGGGCTGCCCACTGGTGGCTGGGCCCTTTGGTCCCCACTGCTCCCCCTGCCCCACGGGGCTTGCTCCCCGCTTCCCCCCAGGGAGGAAAGGGGCAAGGGCTGCCGGCCAGCTCCCAACCTGAGAAAAACCCTCCTCTGGCCCTGCAGCAGGAGGAGGAGGAGGAGGAGGAGGAGGAAGGTGCTATTGCTGCAAACTGGGCGAAGGAGAAAGGCGGGAGCAGGTCCAGTGCCACGGCAGCTTGGTGGAGCGAGGGCGGGCGTGCCGGCACGGGCACTGCTGGGCCGCTGCTCCCTCCTGTGCTCTCCTGCCATAATAAATAAATATATACAGCATATAAATAAATAGGGCAGGGACTGCTGCAGCGCAGAGCCCAGGTGGGGCAGGGCCGGCCCGCGCTCTAAGGCACGTGGAGGCCAAGCCAAGTGCCCAGGCGAGGTCAGCCCCGTCCCTTCTCCGGGTGCGGACCCGCTGCGAGCCGAGGGGCTACGGCCAGACCGCGGTGACGGCAGCGCTGGGTGCCAGGGGCTCACCGAGGGCTGGCAGCCCCCGGCTGCTCCTCTCCGGCCCGTGGCAGGGTGTGCAGGGTTGTCCCCTGCGCCCTGGGAGCGGGCGTTGGGCTGGGACGGCCCTGCAGAGGCAGGTTGGGCACCGGTGCCGGTGCCGGCAGCGCCGCGACCAAGCCGGAACTGGCCGAGCCAGAGCTGGGCCCAGCTTAGCTCGGCTACCGCAAGGCAACAGGCAGGCAGGCTACCCCAGCCCCGCGCCGCTTCTCCTTCGGTCTCCCCCAGACAGCCGGTCAGCTCCGGGGAGCCATCGCCCGTCCTGCCCCGAGCAGGGTGCCATAGCGGAGCCAGGCACCTCAGGCGCTCCGTCCCTGCGGCATCCCTCTCCTCTACGCCAGCCGGTGCAGTCCCGGGAGCATCGCACCCCCAGGGAGCCCCGGTAACCGCATGGAAGATGCAGGAAACAGGAGAAGAGGAGGGCTGGGGCCCTGCAGACCGTTGGGTGGCAAGAGTCCAGTTTACAAGGAGGGAAGGCAACGGAGGCACGGACACAGCGATGGAGCCGGCGTCCCTGTCCCCTCGCAGCTGCCCAGAGCCCACCCTTCGTCCGCCGATGCTGCCTTCAACTAGGGAAGGGGCCCGGACGCCCCATCCCACCTGCCTCCCTCTACCCAGGCTCCAGCACCTGCCCCTCCTTCCTCTCAGTCCAGTTTTTCCAGCACCGAGGGCACGTAGACCAGGCTGAGCTCGCTCCCGAAGTTGCAGACGATGGCGGCGTTCTCCAGCACGAGGATCTGCCGCGCGGGCTGCGACTCGTTGCTCTTCCCCAGGTAGACGGTCTGGAGCAGGTCGCCATAGCCAATGTCCCAGAAGGAGACGCAGCCTTGGCCTCCTGTCACCAACAGGTTGTCGGAGATCACGCCCAGGCTGGCGCCGCAGCCCATCTCCTGCATGGAATGAGAGCAGGTCAGAGAGCCGCGTCTAGTGGGCAGCTTCTTGCCGTGGCCGGGAAGAGGCCGTTGAGCCGCAGCCCCTCTGCCAGCCTGGCCCCGTGGGTGCACACGGGCTAGAATGGAGCCACTGAGCCTCAGAGTGGGACAGCGTGGCCAAGCAACAGATTCAGTCTTTTCCAAGCTCTTGCACGTTAACGTTTACCGACAGGGAAGTTTTCCAAAGCACGTGGAGTTTGTAAATAGAGATGCCTTCACACTACAAGCCCAGCAGAGGTGGTCTGCGGCGTTTGGTGGGGTCCAGAAAAGCACAGGAGCACCCTTAACCTCTCCCTGCCTGCTCCCTGCCTACCTACCTGCTGGATAGAATAGAGCTTGATCCCCGAGCTGCGGTCCCAGATGCTGATCATGTCGTCCAAGCCGCTGCTGATGACGCAGGACGTTGTGCAGGTGAGGGACGTGACGTCCCCTCGGTGGGCGTACATGTGGCTGACCTTGCTCCCCGTCAGCACATCCCAAAGGCAGATGGCTCCGTCCTGGCCTCCGCTCGCTAGCACCATCGTCTGCAAGGACACGGGCAGAACCGGGTCAGGAACCTCAGAGGACAGTGCTCTGGCCATCGCACCCCGGGGCTTCGCAGTGCCACGGACGCGGGAAGCCGCTGAACGCGTGAGCCAGTTCCGTATAGAAGCACTTCCAGTGCTCCGGGCATGCTCCCAGGAGGGAGGTCACAGGAATGAGGACAGAAAGCGGAACTTGCCAGCTCGGTGGCTCCCTTGCCTTTGTACGTGTGTTCCAGCAGGCTGGAGGTAACAAGACCCCAAGCCCACCAGGACTCCCAGGTGCAGAGAAACCTGAATTCATTTAAACAGAGCTGTAAAGCACAGAGGTGTGGCTCTCCTGCTCCCTTCCAAGGGAGGCTGGTACACAAAAGCCTCCCTGGAGGCTCACGGCAGAGCAGGGCAGGCTCTGCTAAGCCCTGTCGTTACTAGCCTTGCTCTCCTCTCCAGCCCTGGCGCTGCAGGCTGCGTGTCAGCTCAGCTAAGCCTCTGCTCCCTCTCTCAGGAGACAGCTGGTCCCCGGGAGGGCAGACATTCACAGGGCAGGGAACATTTCCTGGGCCAGTTTCAGCCCCGTGCTCCCGGCTCTGCCTTCAGAGGCTCCCTGGCTTCAGAGCTGCATTCAGAATGGCTGGCCTGGCAGGACGGGAACACTGGGAACAGACCTTTCCTGCACTCGCAGGCAGCTGGATGGGAAAATACTGGCCCAGCTTGTAAGGCACACGGTGAGCACACGATCACAGCAGCCACCAAACCCTCTGCGTCCTCAGAGAAGCCCACACCAACTTCTCCAGGCGCAAACCAGAAGAGGGTCCCAGCTGGGTCCCTCCAGCTGAACCAGTGGCTCCGCAGCCGTATATAAAGGCCGTTCTTCCCAGTGCAGACCCAGCGGCACCTTACCTGATCGATGTACACAGCTGTGATTGCTCCTGAGTGACCCTGCAGCGTGAACAAACAGCACGAGTCTTCTAGCCGAAACACCTGCAGGGAGGAAGAGGCAGATGTGAGCGTTGGCGGGGCGACCGTGCCGCAGAGCGATACTGCCTGAGCCTTACCGCTCTTGCTAACGAAGCAACAGATCTCCCTGTATCTACCTCCCTTACTGCTGCCCCCCGCTCACGGCAGAGCCAGAGCCTGTCAGTGATTCAGTGAGGTCACTGGAAGCTGCTGCCAAGGGCAGGGGAAGAGGGTAATAATGCCTGTCAGGCAGCGACAGGGCAGGGAAGCGACGTACATGGCTGAAGGGGACAGCTGCTGCTGGAAGGGACAAGGAGAAGACAGGGGATACCCCATAGCCCACACCCTGCTATTCGTGAAGTCACCCAGCCCTAAGGCAAGAGGATCTCCTGCTCTGCTTAGCCTTACTCTCAGAGTGTGGTCCTGGCTCCCCGTGACCAGGCGTCCAGCTGCAGCTTTCAGCGCCGTGATCGGCTTCTGGTGGGCGCAGGACACGGTGTGGGTGAGCTGACACATGATGATGTCGCTGCTGCTGAACACGGGGGAAGATGGGATGCTGCTTCTGCTTGGGGCTCCTGTGGCAAGACATGCAGGTAAGTCCTTGCTGCAGCAGACACAGCCTTACGCTCCAAGACTAATACCACTCAGAAAAGGTGCAGTATCAGGGACGCCTGGATGCTGAACTTTAAGGAATTTGAACCCGATCCTCCGACTAAGCCGAACACTCAGCACTCTGGCTCACACTGACAGAAGCTACAGCTGCTCAGTGCTCATGAACAACTGGAGTGAGGGTCTCCGACAGGGTCCTCAGCAACAGAACTCCCTCCCTACGCGGTAAGTCTTCTGCAAGGCTGAGGTCCCTGAAGCCCAAGAGCTCTGCGCTTACCCTTGTCAGAGGCAGAACAGACAGCTGGGCACAAGACTCTCTGCACTCTATGGGGAAAAGTCATTTCCACAGCCATCCCTTTCCTGCAGAGCCTGCTCCACTTCCAGATCTACAGCTTGCAGACCCCAGGACATCCCTCCAGGAATGCAACCGTCCTCCTGGAGTAAAGCCAGGGTTTGTCTCTCCTCCAGGCCACTCCAGAACCAAAGGAGCTACTGCACTGCAAACCAGTTACCGCCACGGACTAGCTTCATGTGTGTCATGGTTGTGCCGAGGCCCTGAGCTGTATCGCGATTGTGTGGGGCTATGCAGTGTGCAAATGAGTGAGAACAGACCTTGCTGAAGGAGAAAATAAGTGAGAAGTGGGAAAGAGGTACGAGGCAAGGCTGACCCTGGAACGCATGTCTCAGCCTCCAGAACTATGCGCTGGAGAAAACCAGCACTCGAGATGCTTTCCCTGCATAGGGAACTCTCAAAGTATTCCTTGCCTCTCCACAGCAGCTGGTTCAGCATCCTGCAGCACAGGGTGTTTTGGAACGGAGCAGTACTGACAGCTTATGAAGTGGGTGTGAGGAAGAGTCAGCTGCAAGAAGGCAAGGGAAGAGGAAGAGGCTGGGAGGAGCTCAGAGCAGTGCACAGCACACTCAGACGCTTGCTTACCTCGGAACTGCAGGTGGTTCAAGGACGTGTGTGTCTCTAGCGAAAAGAAATCTAAAGAGCCATTCAATCGGGCAGCAACGATCCTGAGGAAGAAATGCAGGCGCATGAGGAGAGGCCCTTCCCCGCTCCCACGGGGTGAGGAGCCCTGAGACCAGACACCCTCCGAGGCTGAGCACAAACCACGCAGGCTCCCCCTGTGAGGAGGCACTCCTGATTGTAAGGAAGAGGGCTCGGAAACTGTATTAAGCTCAGACCAGAGAATAAACTGGCAGGTGGCAGTGCCTCTTGAATAACAGCACACAAACCTGTGACCCAAAGGCCCCATCTCCCAGCCCTGAATCATTCTGGATATTCAGCTACTAGAAAGACTGAGTATCTGTATGAAGAGGAAGCGGCTGCTGGAGCAGACCTGGACCCAGGAAAGCTCGCTCCACCATGCCCCGCTTGAGAGGTGGACGCATGGGAAGGAAGAGACTTCCCTGCTGAGCCTCTGCCAGCTGGAGCTGTTTGACCTCCAGGGCAGGAGGGTCAGGGCTGGGGTCCTGGCTTACCCCACGTGTTCTCCTCCCCTTCCAGATCACCAAGCACAAACACAATTACCTGTTGTTCAGGAAGACGAGCGCTGTGATGCCAGATTGACCTTCATCATTACTGCTACGGAGGGTCCCCTCGATCGCATCCCAAACCTGGAAGGAGAAGGGGTTACTGCTGTGATCCCGACCAGAAGACAGTTGTGCATCGAGGAGTTGGTGATTCACATAACAGCTAACCTGTGCTGTGCCACATACATCCCCTGGCCCCCTTAGCTGTCTGATCTTAACAAAAGAGCCCGGAGGCAGCTCCCACTTGGCACTAGTGATTACAATCCTTCTATCTATCTTAAAGCGAAGCAGCAAGTTCTCAAGTGAACATCCTTGGTTGACAGCGGAAATGATAAAATAGAATTCTTTTCCTCAAAGAAAATCCCATAAGAGCTCCAAGGGCCACAGCGCCGGCCGACCTTTCCATGGACACGATCCGCACAGCGTGCCCTGCTTGAATGGGACGTCTGACCAACACTGCACAACATGGGGCTCCCTGCGATGGGAGGGACCCGACATCACACTATCCTTTCTCCTTCTAGTGTTAACTGCCAATAAATGGTATTTTAATTAATACTTCAAAACGTGCATGCCTTTCTTACTCGGGTCACAACGAACACCAGCCCCGGTGCACCACACACACCCTGCGGCAGCACAGGCTCCTGCTGCATGCCCCCCCGCCCCGCAACACCCCTCTTCGCTCCCAGTCAGCCTCACATCTGCCCTGTTCTGAGCTGGAAGTGTGCTGGATTTTGAAGCAATATATATTGTGATGTGGACTGGAGACAAGATTCAGCAACAAAACTCAGTCAGTGGCTCGAGGTAGCTGCTCGGGAGCAGGTATCTGAGCTCAAAAGCACACTTAAAGGACAAAGACAAAAAACAGTGGCCTGCCTGTGTCTTTGTGGGAAGAATGAGAGCCACTCACTCACATGCAGCACGGGTCAAAAATCATTAAAAATGTTATTTCGGGATGTATCCGCTTAAAAAAACCCCTGCATTTACTTTGAAGGGAAAATTCTAACTTAATTTCCAAAAATGAAATTAAACTAATTCTGAAAGTTTCTCATTGGAGGAGATTTAAATTTCCGATTAAAATTAGCTTCAAAACTCCTATAGAATTCCTATTCATTTTACCTTTCATGACTGACCAGCAACATTACTTAATGACACAGCAATCTTTAAGCTTCTTCAGTCTTAAAGAGCTGCTGGCAGCTCACCCAGTGCCTGGGCTGGCACTGAGCCTCGCTCCTCACCTCCAGCTTCCCATTACTCCGGCCAGCCACAATCAGGTTCCCTTGCAGGTCCAGGCTCCAGACAGAGCTCTCCAAGTCTCCTCCCCAGGAGGGAAGCGGTGACGATTTGTCAAATCCCGTAAAAGACTCGTCCCCCAGGCTCCTTCTGCGGCTGCTGCAGCCTCCCTCCTCGGTCCCGCAGCCCAGGGAGCGGGGACTGCCGCTCCCCACGCAGAAGCCAGCCTGTCCGTGTGGGGCCAAGAGGCCAGTGAAGTTCATGCAGTTGGAGGTGCCGTGCTCTTCGTACACTTTACCAACCAGGCTGCTGAAGTCATACCCCGTCTCCTTCTGGCGACTGCCCACAGCACGGAGCCGCGTCTCTGACTCGGCCACCTTCACCTGCTCAGAGAAGTTCGTGTCAATGAGAGACGTGAGGTCTGGCTGGTCGCAGAAAAGCGGAGGCTGGGGGGGGCTGAGCATCCTTTTGAGCTGGTGACTGTTCTCAAAAGAGTCGTCCAGACCATTCTTGCCATCTGGACTATGATCCCAGCTTTCCTGGTAATCAAAGATGCCACTGCTATCTCTTCGCAACCTAAAACACAGTAATAAAAGGTCAGTCCTCCCACCACTACTGTTGGAGAGGGCTGATTTCTCACAGCTGAATGACTTAGTACAGACACCGCATACCTTGGTTTGGGAATAACAGTGAGGCAGTCGCCGGTCTGAGCATCCCACACACGGATCTGGCCCACCAGGCAGCAGCTGACAAGTAGCATCCCATCACTAGCCAGGCATTCGATGTCCTGGGAAGGAAGAACAAGCACAGCTGAGCACGTAGCACCACTGAGGCCTCTGGACTCTGACAATCCCCTCGTGTGTGGCTGAGGAACTATAGAGATGATAAATTTTATGTCAAAACTACGTGGCTGGCTTAGCAACCTAGAGATACTCTGAGAACGTGAGTACATCTTTGTCCAGAGTCCTAGATGCGCATTAGACTGCTGCAAATCAGACAGACTCGGTCTGTCTTCCCTTTCCCTGACAAAGTATGGCCCGAAGAGACAGTAGTATCAGGAACAGAGGTGCAGCTTCTCTGGAAGATATGGCACAGCATTTCAAACTCTGTCTGACTGGATGCCCAAGTGCTTTGTTTCATCTCAGAATGGGAAGAAACACCTTGCCCCTCAAGAAAAATGAGTGAACAGAGCAGCAGCGCACTTCCATGCAAACCCACAGGTGCTTTTAGCACTGGAAACAATATTTAACAGCCCAAACCTACGCACTAACTTTTGGGAAGCAGGAAAAAAGGATCCAGTAGGCATTCAATATCAGAAATCTAGAGCTACCCCAGCAAAGAAGGCTGGATCAGCCCAGCCAATAAAAGCCAACAGTTGGCTACACAGAGAAGGAAATAACAGCAATTACAAAAAGCTCGGAGCAAGTCTCAGGAAGAAATGGAGAAGTCCTACAGGAAACTTCAGGCTACAGTGTCTTGTATATCTACAGGATATAGCATCCACCCCGCCTGTTAGCCTCCGTGGCTGCATTACACTAAGGCTGCATAGCTGGTATTTAAATATACCAAAGAAAACAGAAGATGTGTGGCGCAAGTCAGTAAAATGCCTTTTTCGTAAGGACTGCACCCATCCGACCTACCATGAGGTGACCCCTGAGAACCAAGGGGACGATCTCTGTCTCAGGTGGGGAGTAGCCGTAATCGTCACAGGGGAGGTCCCCCCTCTTCCTCCTGCTGTGCGAGAGCCCATTCTGCCCATAGTTCTTGGGGCAGAACACCTTGTACAGGCAGAAGAGCAGGAGGACCAGGATAATGCCTGAGGCCAGACCCAGAGCAGCCACCCTGGTGGGAGAGACAGACACAAAGACAAAAAGAAGGTGAGATAAAAGATCCAACTACTAGTCCACGGATAGAATTTGAAAAATACTCTGAAAGTATTACACACGTTGCTGGTCTAGGTTTTTCAGCTGAGAAAATTTTCCAATAAGCTACAGTGATTTCTGAGAAATTTAAGGATTTTTTTAATAGGAAATATAAATTTCAACAAGATTTTCAGACTTTTCAATAAGAAAAGAACATAGCGATCAAAACAGTAAGAAAAACAGTAGATGGGGATCGGGATAATATAAAGTGTGTTCAACACAGCCAAAGGAGAATTGCAGATTCAGACAGCAAGCCGTTTGCCCGTCCTCTCAGTTGGAAAGGAAGGTCCCTGCATGTGTGAGAGTGTGATCTAACACCCAATAAAGCATTATTGAATCAAGACATTTATTCCCAAAGACAAACTCCTATCCTCATTACCCAGTGATAAACCCCGCAATGCATCACGTGCGCTAACAACCTGGGATGCACACACCCTCTCCTGCCACAGAACTCAGCTGCTGAGAAAAACAGCGCCAAGAGAGGTAAGTTAATGCTGCACTAGCTGAGCCAGAGTGTCCCGAGCATTACAAGATTTTGCACTGAAGCTTTACAAATATTTTTTGGTCTCCCACCAGGAGAAGAGCCAAACAGCCCAAGAGCCACCTGGGTCTCCACGGGAGTTAAGGCATGGTCAGAAGGCTGTATCAAGGACTCTTTTACTTGTAAAGAGTGACATCCTGGTGCCCTTGCAGCTTGGATGAGGCTTGGTCAGGCTGAGCTTCAGCATCCAGCTTCCCACTGCTTGCAGATAAGAAGGGATGGTAGCGGTTAGCCTCCTGGGGATGCCGCACTTCTAAGGCCTCTTGTGGGTTCAGATACAGCGTGACAGGGATTGCTGGAAGGATGCTGATGTATCTGAAGGAATGGAAAGATGAGAATAGCTTAGGGGCAACAAACACAAAAAGACAGGAAAATCCTAATAGCTCATCATCTCACTTGGAGCCAAGGTAGGTCTCAGTACGTACTTTCAGTCCAGTAGTTTTAGGCATTCTCAGCTAAAGACCTCCTTTGAAATATTGTTCTTTAAAGATATTTCCCAGATCTTAAACCTCAACTCTGTGGGAAAGGTTAAGAGCCAACAGTGGAATGAACTACTGATGAGATCAAATGGATCACACAGATTTAAGTAAGGATATAATGATCTGGTCCAGTTCCCCATACGGTGCAGGCCAGATCTTACCAAGATGCTTCTTCCGCTCAGATGTCTCTATTCCTCACATGGGCCATCCCCATCACTTACAGATGATCATATATTGTTTTACAAAATTCTAAACGTCACCTCCAGGGTGAAGGAAGACAACAAGCAAGAAACCCAATGCAAAAGCACAGAGAGAAACACAACCCTTATTCGCAGACAAACAGCCCTGGAGAATTTGGCACCTCTGCAGCGCACAGGAGGGCCTGTTTAGTAGTCTCCTCCTGAAGACGCATTTGGAGTAAGCCACGTGGAACACAAGTTATCTAACTCAGAAGGACAAAGGACAGAAAAAAGAAAAATGCTGGTGTCAGTCCCCCAATTCTAAGTGCCTGTGGCACTCAATGCCAGCCCACTTGCCTTTTGGCCAGAGTGATATTGTAGTAGCTGAAGAGGGATGGCCAGTGTCTGAAGGAAAGCTTCCTCCAAATCTCCTCATCCTCTGCTCCCCAGGTAACCTCCGCTTCAGTTCCAAGCTCCGTCTGTCCACTCCCTTTGCCCTCTGGTCCTTGGGCCCAAGTGTGCTGGTTTGTCTCCAGCCTGCTCAGGGACTCCAGCCCTGACTTCTGCTCACGCGGCTGCGTCTGGTTTTCTGACAGCTGTATAGGGTCCGACGGGAAGACTGAGAGATCAATCTTAGGGTCACCAGCAGGTAGGACCCCTCCAGGAACAGGCATAGGAGGCAGACCTGCTTCACCCAAAGGACTTTGTTCGGTGACCTGTGACGTGAGGTAGGTGCGAAGACCAGCAGGATCCGTGTAAACCAGGATTCCAATCCAGATCACAGTCCCAGCCTACACACGATGAGCAAAGAGACAAGTCCATTTAGTACATGGCCTTCACACTCTGCCTCCAACACTTCGTCAGCTGTCTGAGCTGATCAACAACATCCCAGCCAAGGATACACCCTGCACTCAGTTATGGTCTTACTCCCGGCAGACACTTATCCTCCAGGAGGACTGGGAGAGGTCACACAGCAAGCACAAAACCTGAACACTACTTTTCTGTGAGCCATCCAACTCAACCTGATGGTAAGAACCCCACTTCTCCCACACGAATGCACAGCAGGGAAGAGACTCCTCGCTGGCAGCTGGGACCAGCACGCCTGCTACCCTCAAACAGGGTTGGAAAAGCTTAATTCAGGGTTCTGGTACATGAACGCTGCAAGACGTTCTGCAGCAGCCACAGTTCACAGACCGATGTATTAATTTACACTGCCATCAGTGTTAGTTGACAGTAACAGACTGGGCTGTGGTTTGTAGAGCCGAGGAGCGCACACATTCCTCTGCTTCCATTATAGACATCCAGAATAGAGATGGGGGTACAAGCAAGGGCAGTAACTGGTGTAACCGCTGCAGTTACACCTGCAAAAGGAAAAGCCTTAGTCTTTCATGCAGCAAAATAGCTCCAGGTCTTTAGTCCACATTTTCTGCAGGAACAAAACATGATTTCTGCTCTGCAAAAATCTTCTCTCTCCACTCATACAGTCATTGAAAACCTGCTTATATAAAAGCAGATTTCTGTCTCAAAGCAAAGGAGAAAATTATCCAGAAATTTATCCACTACCACCCAAACATCATGCAAACAGCAGAGCCTTGGCGCTAATGCATGTAGAGCAATGTTCTTAGGGAAGTACTTCCTGAATTGCATTTACCATGGGGCAGCATAAGTCTTGCAGGGGAACAAGGATGCATGAAAGTGTTGGGCTTTTTTTTGGGGGGGGGGGGGGGGGGGGGGGGGGGGGGGGGGGGGGGGG
>JANZLQ010000078.1:44330605-44367634 GCA_026212715.1 Elanus axillaris
CCCCCCCCCCCCCCCCCCCCCCCGAAGCCTTTTTGGGTTGGGTTAGTGTCCAGCAGCAAAGGGCACCAGCTAACAAACACCACATGGCATACCATGATGAGTCTCTGGGCCAGCCGGGTCCTGGCGAAGAAGTAAATCACCCGCAGCCTCTTTGGCAGGCGCAGATTCCTGAAAGACGATGGCTGCAGGGTGATGGTGTGGGGGGTGGCAGGTCGCATAGCTGGCTGGCGTTCATAGCGCTGAGAGCGGCTGACAGGTTTCACTGGGGGCATGCAGGCTTCTGCCGGCAACCGTTTGTTCAGATCAGCGAGCTGCCGAGAAAAAAGCAAATGTGTGAGAGCCATGGTGATGAGGTCCCTCGAGAGAAATGTGTGCAGAGACAGCTGTCTTTGATACGTGCCCACGTCCGAGTTCCCACCTTCATCCTCAAGTCAATCTGTCCCAACTTCTCTCCAGCACACACATTTCTTCGCCCAGCCATGGTCATCTGCTTGTGACCGTGGCTCTTTCCAGCCCATTTACCCAAAATCTGCACGTTTTTATACCTGAGGGTGTCTTGCTTCCTCAAGTGTCCTGTCCCCAATCCCTGCTTATGTGTCACCAAGCAATTACTGGCCCGGAACTTTTACAGCTCCATCTTTTCTGCTTAGAGAGTGAAAATCACAGGGTGTGCTTCCTTTAATCCTTCCACAATAGCAGAGAAGGAAAACCCAAGGCAAAACTCTGTGTTCTTTCCTATCCTTACCTCCATACGGCGAATATCAATGGACAGCACGGTAGTGAAGAAACACATCTGCAGAAAGAAGTCAGACACCAGGCCGACCACAGCGAAGAGGCAGAACTCCTGCAATCAGGACACACTGATTAGCTACGGTAGCTGCAGAGACAATGGTAAATATTTCAACTTCAGAAAAAGGGAAATTCAGCAAACTCTTCCCCAGAGCGCAGGCCTGAGTCTATTTTACTGACAAAACCTATTATCGATACTTTGTAATAGTTGAGAGTTTAGTGCTAGAAAAGTCCGTGTGAGAACTCAAGAGCATATTTATTTATTCAGATTTGCATTCTTTGTTCTTCTTAGCCAAAAAACATCAAAGCACCATAGGAAAAACTGGCAGAGGATATTTTCCCAGTTCACAAAGCCATGGCAGGACAGCAGGCAGAGCTCTCAGCCACCTGCCCATGCGTTCAAATCACAAGGCCAAACAGCCTCCAATGGTGACAGTTTCCTGCACTTTACCAATAAACCTCAGCTTAGATTTAAAATTACTCCAGGAACACAGGTTGCTCAGGAACTGGATCGATCACTCTCCAATCAAAGACAGACCACCGAAGTCAACTGTACATCTGTGTACATGTTCATAGCCACTCTCCAGGGTCCCAGGTAAACCATTTCTGCTTAAATCACACTTGTGGCTGATGGATGTTTAATGGGTAAATTTCATTCCTACACCGCTGGAAGAGAAGCCTCATACTGAGTCTCAGAGGTCTCTAAACAACAAATACATGGGGAACAACAACATTTGCAAAAGCCAATGTTTCCTAAACTTCCTGTAATGCTCCACTTTCTCCAGCAGGTGCCATTGCAGAAATAAGGATTAAAAGATTCTGCCCAGCAGCAGAAATGCAGTCAACTCCCAGATCATCCCTATAAAACACATGCACACTCTTACCCTAATCCCCATTACTGCTAAGTGTCATCCCCTCTCCCCCACTACATCCAAAACTTCACTGTAACACAGAATGAAAATATTTTTGAGAGGCATCTTGTTCCCCTAGGAGGTACCGATTTCTGTCAGGACCTGTCAGGACCCAAAAAGGATCTAGTAAATGTGGAGATCAAGAAAGCTGAGCGTAAGAAGGAGTAAAAACCTTAGGCTAAACAACACATGAAAAGATTCTGGCCCTCACTTGCAGAACAGAGCTGGCAAACACCCACTGCCATTCACTGCCTGCCTGCTGGCATGGTGCCATGCTCACCACCTGCAGACCAAGCCAGGACACATCAACCTAAGGGGAAGGAAGGGCATAGAGATTAATTTCTTTTGCTCCCCTCCTTCCTACATCTGCCCCAGCTTCTTGCGTAAGGCTGGAGGCCAGTATCAGCACAGTGAAATGAAAACAGATAGCATAAAAGGCTATCCAAAATCTCCAAACAAACCTCGAAGCCTCCCCAGCCTGTCCAAACTGTTCTCAAAATATAAGCAATCAACTGCTTGTTATTTAAAAATCAGTGTGATATGAAATGAGATAACTCACCGGGTCAGCTGCCCTTCCCCAAACCTCCCAGCAACAGCAGCACAAAGAAGCAGGTTCTGATCAGGTTTTTTTCTCTTTAGCCCCTTCCCCAACATCTGACAGGAGGTTTGGGGAGCGGAGGGATGAAAACACGACACGGGTTCCTCTCTCAAGGAGAAAACCAGAAGGAACGCAACGTCCATCTGGATTTCACCCAGACCTTGGCAAACACAGGCTCCACAAACAGCAGGCTCAGGATTAGAGACATCTGAAGCTTCTAGCCCTGGAAATCTAAAATCTTCTTATACTTGGATACTGCACACCCTATGGCAAAACCCAGCGTGATTTCAGTGGGTGCAGGATTCGGCTGTTGGTGTGTGAACCTCAGTACAAGGTAGTGGATAAGAGATGGAAAGTGCAGGACAAGCGCTCAGCACGCAGCCCTGCAGCATCTCGGGACCATCAGCAGTGAACACTGTGCCAGGAGAAGAGGGGTCTCTACCCACCTGCAACGCAAGGCAAGAGGATTTCACTGCTGCTCACAATTATAAGGGGTTTAAAGTGGATGCACAATTCTCATCTGAAGCCAAACTCTATTTGAGGACAAGGAGAGCCACGGAAAACACAGAAAATTCCCGTCTGCTAAATGAGTTGCGCTGCCAAGGAGTAACTGAGATAAACGACAAGACCCATTACAGCCCTTGGGGCAGGTGAGAGCCTTCAGCAAAGAAATGCCTCTGTTATTCCCTATACCAGAGAGCACCCAGACAACCCCAGCACTGCACTGCTCCCTTGGACAGCCTAGAGCAAAGGTCCCTGCCAGATTTACGCAGCCTGGCTGCCTTTCAGCCAGATTCCTTGGACTCTGCAATGTGAGTACAGAACATTATCTGTACAGTGTCCTTCATTCTCAGGGACAAAGATAAGGGGCATACACCAGCCTCCAGCAGAGCAGCTGTCAGTCTTTAATAGACAGCATCCCGGTGAGATTCTTCCTCTGGAGAAAGCAAGCTTTCAAGGAAAAACAGGATCACATGGAGAGCAGAGAGTGGATGTCATCACATGTGTCAAAACACTGTAATAAACAGGAGTACTTTAACAGAGAGAACATGGGGGTGGGGGCATGGTGTTACTTTTCCCCATGGCTCTACTGACACTGTTATATGGGTCTGCCCATCCCTTTTATCACACTACTTTATCTCCTGTAATCAGTGCATCCTGCAAGCTCCTCTACAGCAGAGTGCAACAAGAAAGTGAACTGTCCCAGCGGTATCCACACGACAGGGCTGCTGGCACTACGCTCGCTTCACAGACACTGTCAGGCTTCACTTTTTGAGGTCCAGCAGTGCAGCAATGAAACAGAGGCCAAAAGGTGCTAATATACCGTATGAATGAGCCCAATTTAGACCTAAAGTATGGGTCATGCCAGCGTTTGAGCTGAGCAATCTCTGCAATCAGCTTCAAATAAAAAAAAATTAGGCCACAAGAGGTGGCTGGCTGTAGCCTGGGGAATTCTACTGTAGCTCCTCTCTTCTCAGGAACTGTGAAGTTCAGCCTGCAATGCTCCAGTCCAACCTGAATGTTTAATCTTCTTAGATTATAATACACTTTAATCTGCAGTCTCTGCTGGTGAGTCCTTGATGATAAAGCAAGGATATACACTACCCACCCCTCTTCATGAAGGTCACACATGGCCAGAGAACACCTAGCGAGGGCCCAGAGTAGTCTCCAACTATGTCGATGCTGGGGTACTCCTGCCTTCGCTTGCTGACTGCAGCTGCCAGAAATTTCCAGAGACAACAGGCTGACACCTCCCTGAAGTCTGGCTGCAGAGGTGCTAAGAACTGGTGATGAGGATTTCTCTAGACAGTACTTCTGTTCATGTAGCTCACCAGGAACAAGTCCTGCTTGGTCAAGGGTCAGAAATCAAATGGCATCAGCTTCCTGATACAACTCGGCAAGCGCAGTCCCGAAAAAAGGGACTGTGCAGCACAAAAAGTAACACACCGTGAGGCAGAAGACCTTGATGCTATTTTCAGTGCAACACAGACCCAACGATGTGACCCCTGACAGAGCATTCTGCCTTGAGGTTTCAGTTTACCCACCCGTTACACAGAGATAGTGATATCTGTGGTTGTAAAAACTTACAGATTTGTCAATCTGGTGAAAGAGCCCCAGACAGACTGTCTACCCTAATTCTCAAAGATATTCTGCAGTAGGGTTTTGTTTTTCCCTTCCATCCACTTAGAAGGTGGATTAGCCAGCTCAGAACAAGGCACTTTAAAGTTGGAATAAAGGCATCCCCACGGCAAAGGCACTGGGCAGTGTTAAGTTCTGTGATAGGAAGCTCATTTCCATAAAAACAAGGAGCATGGACGGATGGTTGGGAGGGAAATGAGCCCCTGGCTCCAGCTCCTCCCAGAGCTGTCACAGCAAAGTGATCGGTCCCATGGTCCGGGGCTGACAGCCATCACGATGAGTCAATGACAGAGGCTCTCCAAACCCATGGGTCCTGTAGGAGCCCGTGTGTCTGCAGCTGCCAGCAACTGGAACGAGCAGGGTCTAAGCACCAGCAACTGGAACGGGGAACACGGGGCACAGGAGTCCAAGTGTCTGGGTCACCAGCAACTGGAGCACGTCAGAGTATGCGTGTCAGTGTGTCATCACTAGTGACTACTGGTGAGCAGGGCAAGTAGCTTGGGAGCCAGGTACGTGTGTGTCCCTGAGTGAGAGCTGGGGCAACTGGGGAGAGCAAGGATCTAGGGCAAATTCTGACCAGCTACTGGAAGGATCCCAACTGGGGAGATCAGGGATCCAGGGATAGCTGCTGGACAGAAGGCCAGCTCCTGGAGGGATCCATATTGTATAGATGTGTATGTTTCCCACTAACAGACTCTTAACCCAGTCAGCTAGAGAGGGGAGCGGAATATTGCACGTTGCGTTCCTGCAGTCCCTACAGGCTTCTGTCCTTCAAACTCAAACTGATCAGCCATACTCACCTGGATGGCTGGGACAAGGGTGAAATACCCAATCAAGATGATCCCAAGCTCTGTCGCCACATTCTTCATAATTGACCAGCTCTCATTGCTCAAGCCTGGAGAAAGAACATGCAAAGACAGGTAAAAGGAGACTGTTCACTAGTGGACAGACATGAGCACAGCAAAAAGGAACTGGATTTCCCTTCTTTAAAATTAGGCATCTATAGACATCAGGCAAAAAAGCACTTTCAGACTAAAATTCATCTGACCTATTTTGAATATCTAAGTCTAAGAATTGGACTGTGGATGCCCAATGTCTTTATTAGTGGGATTATCATTAACTACAAAGGGAGCCCAGGATGATTCTCTCAGCTCACAAAACTGTCCTGATTTTAGCAGTTGGAGGGTACTGCACAGGGCAATACAGAGATTCAGAAGTGTAAAGGACCACTGAGTCCTGTTTTCGATCTAGGATACAAACCACTTGTATTTTTAAAACTAGGTAGATTTTTCTAGGCAACACTCTCTCTTCCCTGATGTTTCGAAACATCTTTTCAGTTTGCAAACTCTATTTATCCATGGTTTAAGCACACTCAAATCCTTATGCAGGTACAGAGCGTATCTATAATAGAGAAGATAATTTTGTCACAGACTCAGCAGAACTTCATATGACCTGTGGACTGCACTTACGATATTCATGGCATGAGAGGACAAGGTGCTAAACATCTATACCAGGAGATACAGCTCTCCTTTACAAACATTTTTTTAAACTTGTTTAGCCAATGCTTCAGCCAACAACCTTAAAAAGCAGTGTCCACAATTACAGGCTTATATTAGCTCTTGGAATTAACAAGAACAGTACAAAAAGACTAACAGAATACAATTCACATTCAACACACACAGTCCTTGTTTCCTTCATAGAACAGAATTAAGATCATTCCCCATCTCCCAGTCCTTGGGTTACCCTAATTTTCTCTCCCTTAACAGTTTTCCAGAGCAGGTTGCATACCTTGGGCAATGCGTAGCTTCACTTCCAGGTCAACGGGTGTGGAGACAACTGACTTGGTGAGAACCAACACGTTCTCTAGGCCAATCACTACAACCAAGTATGGAAATATCTCTCTAGAGGAAACAGAACCAGACCTGAGAATGAGATCCTTGGTGAAAAAGAAGGGAAGAACGCAAGTTAAGCAGCAAACACACATCCTAGAGTCAAGGTGAGGAAACACTATCCAGTGCTCTTAGCCAAATCCCTTCTCACACAATATGACTCTGTGATGAGGTAAGGGTTCTGTATTTCATCTGTTTTGGACAGATATTAACATTTTTGCAAAGCTGTGTGATTTTCTGGAAAATGGCCATTGTAGACCATCACTAAATTAGTCTTAATGCTTCCCAGGGTTGGGACAGCGCCCCTCAAAGCGTCTCTCCAGTATCTAGTACAAAGAGGTGCAAATCAAAAAGACAAACTTCTAGCACCACCGCAATAGACTCAGTAATAATTAGTCAGCAAGACAGCATTACAGCAAGAGGGTAGGGAGCGTGTCTGACCATCAGCAGTGAAAAAACTGATAAATCACAGCTAAGCATTACATTAAACAAAGCTTTCAAAAAAAAATCTCAAGTCAAGAGCATGGGCAATGCCTGGTTCAGTTACCCAGTGGGCAAAAGCTTCCACACCTTGCCACTGCTGTAAGCAATCCAGTCTCAGGCAGTGAAGGAGACACCTGAAGGGATTTCTCTTGGTGGCAGGAGATAAATTAACATGCATGGACCTCAGTTCTCCAGTATGCCAGGTAGCTCAGAAGCCACAATATTGAGAACAACGTGAAATGTACATATGCTTTGTACACAAATGAACTAAATCCTGCCAGGGATAGTGTCTACCCAAGAGTCAAGAAAACACACTCAAATGATTTCCCCCTCAGAATATATGCACGCAGAAAAGTAAGACTACCCAAGGTCACCACTATGAATTCATTCAACTCTTTTTCTCACCCCTAAATTTTTTTCTCTCTTTTGAACTACTTGCCATTCAGACCAGAGAGAAAAAGCTGTTCTGTGCCAGAGCGTGGTAGATAGTAAATCCCTTCATTTCCCTCCAGCTATACTTAAGCAAAAATATTAAAGTTTTCATTGTGGAGGGTAATGGATTTGTGCTGTGCTGGTACGTAGGGATCTGAAAGAAGAATGTGCGTGCATGCATGCACACTCACCCTTTGGCATATCACTAACAGCCAAGGCAGGTAAATAACAGGGTTTCAGAAGAATGCCTCCTGCTTTCTGTCATTACCTGCCATAACCCCCAAGGACCACCTTCCCAAATGCTCTTCTCGATTGCCTACGGCCATCTGACATGGGCTTCAACAACATTTGCAGATATATAGCTGTCAGCAGCCTGCACCTTACAAGCTGAGCTGGGGAAAAACATCTGTCTGGAACCACTGCTAACTCAGCTACTTCATTCCAATTGATTCCTTGAACAAAACAGCAAGCTGAAACAGCAAGAGCTCCACTGAAAGCAAGATTACAAAAAAAAACCCAAACCAAAAAACAAACTCCACACACCCTTCTCCAGGTAACCTAACCAAATTTTAGCTCTAATGATTGTGCAACACATGGGTCCCTTCACTTCCTGTCCAAAAGCTGCGCAGGCAGTGAATTTCCGTAGCGAGTGAAAAAAACACAAATATATATAAGCCTCTCATAGGCAACTTCCTGTTAATGTCAAAGAATCAAAAATCTAGCAAGTAGAACTCAGTCCTGCCTTTATTTAAGCATTTTCAGTTCATAACCTGTGTCACTCCTCCAAGCAGTACATTAGGGCTGCAGACAGATGTGAGAAAAGCTCTTTCTAAGCCTTAGGGATCCGTATCTCTACATCAAGACAATGCAACAAACATGAGGGAGAGCTCTGCTGCCCGGCACAGCACAGCACCATCCTGCAGAGCATGTTAAATCCTGCATAGATCATGTCACCTATTTCCACTTAGTTTTGTTTTCTGTAAAATAAGACTAATGCCTACCTCACCTACAATCATTTTACTTCATTATAAAAGCTGATTGATAATGATTAAGGTCCAGTTTATATATCATACCTGTAGCAAGCAAAAACTGGTCTCTAAGCAACAAACATAATTTTAATACCTTACAAAAAACAGTGAGGAAAAAAGGCTTATCATAAATACAGGTACCATTAAAAACAAACACACCCACATCTGGAAGGCTCTGCTGTAAACAAAACAGATAAAAAAGGCTGAAAGTCAGATCAAAGTTTAACCAGATTCTGCACCCTAAGCTGGCCAAATCCTAGCATGTTGCCACTGGTTCGTGACGCACCAAGAACACTCTGTCCCCAGTGGGGAATCGGGTAACTAGAGGGAAAGTGCTCTGGCAGACACTGGGGAATCAGGAAAAGGTCACTCACCAAAAGTAAAAAAAAACCTCAGTGTCATCAGACCCCATCACCACAGACTCCAAGGGTCTTCCATCTAATTAGACGTAATTTATAAAGTATTGTGAGAATTAAGTTTCAACCCCAAATGAAACTGTCCATGCAATCATTTTAAGGCAAAGATATTTTGCTGGAAAACTCTTTTTAGAAATAAGGACTAAATTAACCCTTTCCATCCTGTAGGAGGAATAACTAGATGAGTTTAGCCCTTCTGTGTGACAACAGTAAGGACAATAGTATACACAGGCTTTGGTCATTGCAGCCCTCATGGGTCAGACTTTTTATTGTTCCTGTGGTGTATAGCTGCAAGGAGGAGATGGGAAGAATGACAGATATTTCCTTAATTACTTAGGAAAGGGATCTGAAAATTGAAAGAAAGATTCTGAACTGAACTTTAATTAATGAGAAACAAACAGTGCGTAGAACTCAGGTAGGTGAGATGCCAGTTAGAGCTTCCTCAGGGGTTTTCAGCTTGACGCAAATGTAACGCATGGTAGTAACCACATCAAAAGTCCCAAATGCCAACTCTAACATGCACAGGAACCCCAGTTAAAAAAAGAGCTGACAACAATCAGTGATGGGTGCAAAGTCACCCAGGTAGCCTCCCAGGCACAAATACCACAGGTCAGTTCTGCCACCTTCAAGGATTTTTCTGAGTAAAATGTAATGAACCTCCATCAGCCAGAGAAATGGTAGCAAGCCCTTCTGGCTGCTACAAGAAGTCACTGCAGGAGGAAGGTATGTGAGAGCCTACCTAGCCGCCAGGAAATCAAGTTACGAATAAGATGTTGTCCCAACAATTTGTTCTGCTTTAGGCAGAAATAGCCAACTGCTAAGCAATAAGGCATCTCCAGGAAGACTGGGACCCAGTCAGGTCTATTTGCTGGCCAGCAGACAAACACAGCCCTTCAGCCCAGGAGAGCATCTGATAATAATTTTGCAGAGCAGTAGGTAAAATAATATCACATAAGCTTATTTGCAAAATACTAGATCTTAAAGATTAGGCGTTTAACAGCTGTTTTCAAATGATTTCACCTCCATCTACCCTTCTTTAGAAAGATGTTTGGTGCTGGAAACATACCCTCCATTAAGAGTAGGTGTCAAACCAAACAGCGTGCACAGCCCAACGGACATGAGCAGAGAGCTGAGCACCGTCACAACTGCTGCCAGTGCCAGACCCCATTTCGATTTCACCATGTCAATCTTCCCTGAAAAACAGAATGCAAAGCCTCAGTTACCAAGCAAAAGAAAATGACAATAAAAAAAATAATCAAGAATGGATCCTCATCCTGACTTATTTCTGCCAGTAGCTTAATACCCTGCAACCCTCAAGTAACAGTAGTTCAGTCTCAATGTCTGAAATGCAGCTCCCAGACACTCCCGGGACGTAAGAGGTACTGTAACAAGGGTGGGACAGAGGATAATGTAATGGCTTGCAGCTCAAACTTCCAGTACAGAACTGTTGAGGCATGAAAAAAGGAACTTAAATGTGGCTAGTAAGGTCTAAAACCACCAGCTCAGAACATGTACTTGATCTGTCTGACAACAAATTAGTCTCTCTAAATTGGAAAAAATGCCATTACTACGGCATTTAAAGCTGCTGAAGACAGAAAACACCTCAGAAGATATCACAAGGGATAACACCACACTGGCTAAGAGGGACAAATTAGCAGAAATTAGATAAACAGGACTGCTAATTCTCTACATGACAGTTCAGCGTAAAATTTCGATACCACCTTTCCTGCTGCAAGAGGAGGGAACTGTAGGGCTATGGACAGGAGTCTCTCTTATCTGTAGCCAGGGAAAGGGAACGCACCACTGATCCCTTACTTATATTCAGCTGGCAGGTGTACAGGTGGCTTATTAGCTTGCTCTCCCCTCAGGGCTCTCCGCCCCACAAACCTACGTGTGGAGAAGTAGATGTAAGCGAAGAGTATAATGTAGGTGGTGACGAGGGGTATCAGCTCAGCAATGCCAATCTCTTCCTTGAAGTGGACGTGAACAATGTTCTCCTCTCGCAGCGTGCAGTTAGGGCTGGGATGCAGCAGCTTGAGGCGAGAGCGGAGGCTGTTGAGGAACCTGAGGTGAAAAGCAAGCAGGAGGATGTCACCTACACTGTACCCAACAACCAGCTCACAATTCCCAGGAGGAGCTCGGTGGGTATAGATCAAGTAGGAAGAAGCTCCATAGATTCACACAAGCTTACATAGCACGGTTCTCTCTAGGCCTGACTCCCAAGTCTGTTCCTCTGTGGCCCAAACTATATTTGCCACATCTGTACTGAGGCAATCTCACTGGCTTTGATTTCTATGAAGATTCAAAGACAGCTGTGAAGACTCAGCAAAACTATTTAAAGCAAGGGCTTATCATCCAAAATCTTGGCCCTGGGGAACAGAATATGCTGCAGTCTCAAGTGTCCCCTGAATTTTATATAAGTACGGCTGATGAAAGGTGCTACATGATGGTCCTTGAGGCTGACAGGTTCTTGCACGGGCAGCAACAGAGCAAGTTTCAACTATGGTGCTGCCAATTCTGTCCTAGGCATCCCTTGGGGAATTCTGTGCAGTACTGAGCAGAGCATTTAGTCCTCAGCTCCACTCAATCCAAGCCAGCTTTGCCAACACTGCCAAAGGGGTTTCACAGTTGGTACCAATTGAATTAGTGCTTACTGGAAAGCCAACCACTGCATGTACAAGGAACTGGGTCAAAACAGACCAATTGGGCCTTGGCTGCAACAATGACAGCTCTGTGTGCAGATGAAGCCATCATCAGAGGAACTCCCACTGGCAGCTTTGAGTACTATATATACTTTTTTTAAAAAGAAACTGAGAACTGATAGTATTTTATTTCCTGAAAACACAGTAATTTTTCTCCCAAAATCAGCACCCTGTTTTTCTATAGCATGTTTAGAAGATCCTAAAATACTCTAAAACATGACAAAATGGAGATTAAAGAAAACCATAACAACAATCACAGCAGAGGAAACGGCAAACTTGCCAAGAACTGAACAAGGAATCCCTAACATAGAAATAGCACAGCTAAAAGCTCCTTACCTGGAATCATATCGCTGGAGACCCAGTGTGACAGTGTATGATACCACTCGCTTCCTATTATAGAGGTTCACCCCGCTGTACTTCCCAGGGAGTCCAAACAACAGATCTGCAAAAACATAGTATGAATGAAGCATTAGGGTAACAACAAAATAAATGGGATACAAGAGGTGTTCATGGTGAGGAATGCTGAGTGAGAACTACTGTTCTTCTAGGAAGCACCTTCTCAGTGCTCTGGTGAGACCTTATCCATGTGGATAAATACCTGATGCAAGGAAGTAAAGAAGATGGAGCACCTCTTCTCAGTGATGCCCAGTGACAGGACAAGAGGCAACAGGCAGAAATTAAAACATGGGAGACTCCCTTTAGACACCTTAATTCCTGTGGGGAAGTTGTCCATCCTCATCTTCTTCCTGACCGGGCAGTCTGTAGCAGACAAGGTCTGCCCTCTAATTCTAACCCATAAGCTCTCAACTAGCTCATCACCCATTCCTAAGCAAAGCTCCAAGCACTCCCACTGCTCACTCACACAAAGGACAACTCCTCGCCCCGCAGCCCGTCCTTCCTGAAGAGCCTGTGTCTACCCACAGCAGCGCTCCAGGACAGCGAGCTATCCCACGCCATCTCCGTGAGCTGGATGAGGTTGTAGCCCTGCAACTGCACACACCTCTAATTCCTCCCGTTTGCTCCCCATGCTCTGTGTGTTAGCATACAGGCACATCAAGTTGGCACCCAATTTCTCCTTCAGCAGAGGAGACAGGCATTATCTTTAAGGATGCAGCCAAAGAAAACCTTGGACACTTGTTTTTGTGCATGTCAGTGTGTGATCTGAACCACAGGTTCTAGGAAGCAAAGGACTATTTATGTCTCTCCTGTTAATCCTGCATGCTAAAATGCAGACTTAAAAAAAAAATACACGTGATGAAGAACACTGCCACTGTTCTCAGGAGTTCCCAGGATATTGTGGTCCTCTATCTCATTTGCAAATGAGCTCTCAAAGAGAGGCTCCATGTGCTCCAAACCACAGCATGCACATGCTCTGGATACTCAAAAAATAACCTTTAAAACAAACTTACTTTAGGGTTACAAACCCCCTTTTCAGACATGTCATATTATAGGCTTCCTGACATATACAAAGTCCCTTTAAAACCAGAGGAACGGCATTTCCTCTGGCCTCAGGGAACCACTAAACAGTATGATCCCAGACATGGTCAGAGGGTTGTTTTTTTTAATTAAGAGAGAAAAATACTTTTATGATATCCAGTGTCAACTCAGGCTATATGCGAGCAACTATCAGTGAACACACAAGAGGGAGCAGGACGAATGTTCATTTATCTGTGACAATGAGGCATGAGACAATGAGAATGACAGACAATAGCAAGAGGGAAAAATATAGGCTAGAGCCTATGTACAGTAAGAGGAACAAAAAGACTTGGACAAGTTACCTGCTATTTTTACACCTACAGAAAAGTGTCTGACTGAGTGGAATTATTCACTTTCCACAAATACAGAACTGAGTTCAAATACAGATATTAAATAAGAGATGACATATATTTGGTAGCTTTGTTTCAGATGCTGTGAGGAACAAAACGCCACCCCATTCGTTAATATTGGCAATCTAGATGTTGGAAATACCAAGGACAAAACACAGTGCAAGCTGTAGGCATTTTTCACAGCTGCTTTGGCACTTCAGTATCTTACCTTTGAGGGTAGCTGATGTTTGTAAAGTCTTTGGTTCATGCTGGTGGATGGTTTTGATGATATCTGGGTCAGCATTAAATCGCTCTCGGTCATTCTGCCAGAAGTTCCCTGGAGACAGTAACAGACAGCCATGTTCGGGCAGCAGATTCCGCAGCTTCTTGAGGCCAGGCAGAAGATCCGTTACCTGAAGGCAAACTTCCTCCAAGCTTCTGACACCAGAACTGAAACACAAACAAAAGTTAGGCACTGCCGTTGCATGTTGCAACTCTCACAAACAAAGGCAAAGCTGCCGAGATGAATACCCCAAGGACCTGCATCACCATGTTACTGCTCTTGTTCTTCATAACTAAGGATCAAGAGCCTTGGGCCATAGACCAGGATCAAACTGTAACTGGTATGCAGACTCCAGAACCCCATTATCATTTCTCTGCATACTGTCTGGCCACACAGCTTTCATTTTTCACCCATCCTAGGAGCCACAATTTTCCGTTCCACATTTAAGATACCTCCAGTCTACAGGGAAACTGTCTCCCTGGAATTCTTCTTCAAAGACCTTAAACTCCTCTGCATACTTCTTTCCTCATATGCAATGGGACATTTTACAGAAATCTTTATTAGCCTTCCTGAGGTGGATTATTTAAGGTGTACAGAGTGCTCTAAAATGTACCAAAGGATTCAGGATCTGCAACTGTGCAAAATGTTTTCAGAATTCCTCTGCATTGTATGGAAAAGAAAATGCCTTACAGCTTCAGGAATTAATAAAGGTGTAACTGGTATGAAACGGAACTTGTGTTTGTTTCCGAACTTCATTTTAACACAATTACATGATCCTTATCAACTAGTAATTCAAGCAAGAATCAACTTGGGCTTACAATTAGGATCTGACTGTGAAGGTTTAGTGACAAAACCTGTCAGCATACTATTTGGCTAGAGAAGGAACAGCTGCTGGTCCAAAAGAAAACGTTTCCCTTAGCATGATATGGGCAACTGGTGGTATTTGCACAGGAAGGGTGAATTTAACAAAGGCTAAGTTAAGGTACAAGAGACCTGTCTTCCCTGGCTCCAGCCTCGCAGATTACAGAGAAGGTAGCTCCAGAAGACAAATCAGTCAGGGTCCTACTGTAAAATGTCTTCTCTGGAGGAGTTTTTTTCTATAATGACTACAAAGAGCAAACACGGAAACCAACCAATGATGACTGGAGTTACGTCTTTGTGAAAACTCCCTCCGCAATCTGTATCTTGTCACTGTGTGATAATATCACCAGAAAAGTCACAGCTATCAAAAGAAAATACTAGAAAATATGCTCGAAAACACTGTGTTTATAGGAACAAAAGCTTTCTGAAAGATAATTTAAAGGAACTGATACAGCGATGCCTCCGATAATAGCTCCAGGAAGAGTACTGTTTTGTATTTCAGCTTCAGCTAACTCTGAAACCTAACAGTGATAACAGTTCATACTGCAGATAAGCCTATGTACATTCTTATCTGTGAAGCAAAAGGACACAGCTAATGTCCCTACCAGTATGTTGTGGAGGCAGAGTGATACCAAAACACATGAACTGGAGCAAACCACTAATTTCAGGTCACTTCTGACTTTTTACAAATGATTACTGCTTGAAGTTTCAGCAAGCTTACAGCTGATGAAAATACAATCACCTTGTGTTTCCTATCCAGTTGTCAATAATCTTCAGCTCCTTCTGTACTTTGGTATAAAAGAATGCTTTTTTCGTATTAAGAAAATTCACTGCGCTTAACTTTGATATGGACAAAAGCAACTGACAAGGAACTTCATAATGACTTCTGAGATAATTTCAGAATTTATCTCAAAGTTAGATGTTTCCTGAAATATCTGAGTCTGTCACCAAAACGGGAGCCCTCATCCCAAGGTTTAGGTCTGAGTGCTTAACTCTTTTTCTTCTGGCAACTTTCTAAGTTTAATTTTGCTTCCATTCTGTGTCACTGTTCATCAAGGGCCACAGCAAGGGGAGATAATGAGAAGACAACACGCGTCCTGGAACCAAGTTGCTTCTAACTCATAGTTGGCAAGTATATACAAATTATTATCTAAAGTTACACATATGATAAAGGAGGAGATTAATTTAAAACACAGAAAGTATGTCAGTGCCAAGGCTTTGTGAGCTGGTAGGAAAGAAGTCCATATTTAACAGCATAAATGGCATTTGTAAAAAATTACCCCAGAGAGAGCAGGCAGCTAGCTTGCAAGGAATGGTTTAAAAAAAAGGACAAATCATCAGGTAGAGTAGTAAAGTGGACACTCTCAAAAATGAGGCAATGAAGGATGCTGTCAAGGAAGTATGAACAAGCAGTAAATCTTCCTTACCCATGTAAGTTAGAGGACAAAGAATGAAGAAAGCTCATGGCTGAAAAGCTAGGAAATGATCAAAGACTGTTATCTCACCATTTTTCACCACACTCGGCTTGTTCTCAACATCATTATTCTCACTAAACATAGACAGACAAGTAGGGAAGCATTTCTGTCCTTAGAAAGTAAACCCAGCCAAAGGCCAAGAACTTGACCACAGTTAAAAACTTAGAACTCAAAGGAAAACTTACTTGAAAAAGAACAGAGGCAAGTTAACGTGTATAAAATGCCTTTAGTTTATAAAGAGAGAATACGCCAAACTAATCTGAGTGGTCTTTTCTTTAAAGTGCCTGACTTCTCGGATGGGGAAAGCACAGCAGATCTCACCTACGTGGGCCCCAATAAAGCTTCTGATGCAGCACCACACAGAAATTATTTAGTTCACAGGAAGGACACAAAAATCAGCACAAAAATTGCGATGCAGTAAAGAACAAGGTTAACAGGAAAATGGTCATGGAGCTGCTGGAAGGGGGACCAGCCAGTATTGAGGAAAACAAAGTGGAATTTCTCACAAACAGCTCAGAGAATCAGGATTATTATACACTTTATTAATAGCCTTGGAATAAGATATAGGGACATCTGCCAATGATACAAAATAAAGAAACACTGTTAATACAGAACAGGAACAGAGTATCTGAAATGGATGATGCGAGGCTTGGAATAAATTTAACTCCCTTTCTGTTAACAGTACACAGGGCAAGACCATTCACTTGAGGACCAAAAAGAGTTTCTCCAATAAGGTGGGAGCTCATCAGCTGGAACTGACAGACAGAGACATGGAGACATTAATCAATCACTTTGTAATGTGTAAAATTGATGTGACTGGCCATGAAAAAGAGACCTGCAACCTCACTATAATTCAGGAAAAGCATTTCCATGGAAAATAACACACAAATGAGACTTCTCCGAGAATACTGTGTACAGTTCTAATCTCCCACGTTCAGGAATGATACACTAACAACAATGCCAAGAGGAGCAACCAGGATGACAAACTGAATACAGAGC
Organism: Elanus axillaris; assembly: GCA_026212715.1. Classification (NCBI taxonomy): domain Eukaryota; kingdom Metazoa; phylum Chordata; class Aves; order Accipitriformes; family Accipitridae; genus Elanus; species Elanus axillaris. The sequence goes on from JANZLQ010000078.1 coordinate 44,347,416, forward strand.
CATCCTACCAGAATAAGCCAAGAGTTTCCTATGTTTAGCTTAACAAACAAGGATTTGGGGTGGGGAGTATGGGTTCTCCCTGTAAATATCTGGAAGCAGAGAAAAGCTATTTTTGTACAAAGACTGCGTCAGGACGAAACCAGGCAGGTATGAACTGGTCCTAAATATAGCTGAAGTGGCGAGTCAGGAGAATGTTCCTGACCACATAAAATTCTAGAAGAGCTTCACAATAGGCATGGTGGGATCAGATGACCATGCTTTAATATGAAGCTTGCATGCTTAGGAAGGGATTATATGATGCTGCTATCTGCCGTAACAGGTATAACCTTGGAGGCCCCCTCCAGATCTCTCTGCCTAGGACTCTGACTGGAAGGTTCCTGACAATTATCTGTGACTAGAGGACAGGCAAGTTAGTTCTCTAGCACAAAAGCTAAACTGCTCTACGTGCAGGGTGGATATGATGTCACTTGTTAGCAGTGATGTCTCATTTTCTTTTAATTTTGAGAATCTTACAAATTCAAAGCTAATAATCAGACTTACAAGGCAGTAATTTAGAAGATGAGTGTGTACAACAGTGGGTCAGTCTGCCTTCTACACAAACTTTAATGAACAGTAATTACCTGTCTCTCAGGGCATGGTTTCTAATCTCCTCCACTAGCTGGAAGACACGGGAGAGGGGTGAACGAAATACATCAACAGCAAGGAAGTTCTTCTGCCATGGGGAGACGGTAGCTTTCACAAAGATCTGTTGAACGTAGGCCACAGGAGCACCAACATACTGTGGGGAAAACCAGAGGGAGAATGAAAGCACATGGTGAGTGGGAAGCTGCTTAGCAGAATTACATGATCCTTGCTTGGCAACCTTTCAGGAAGGAGTTCGCCAGACTATATTTTCCTTTCCCAAATTAGAGGTGAAACATGACAGTACTAACCTAGCAAGAACAAAAAGAGTCTGTTTCTCAAAGAGGCAAAATGCCACTGACCATTTTGGCATCCGTCTATTGCGCTTCTTTGTGAGGCAGAAGCTCCTAGCTCCTGCTGAATTTGGTACTGGAATGAAAGGCAGGAGCAGGGACTCGCTGCCTCTCACAGATGCCTCTCACAATGCTGCGGTTCGCCCAACCTGTGCTGATTCTGCTGCGTGACATTTAAATCTTCCTGGTCGCTGTGCCCAGGCTGCTGACCCTGCTCTGGGGACTGCAGCGCTGACATGCTGTGGCAGCCAGAACTTTTGTGCTCTATTAGCTGAACTAGGCAACAAAGCAGAAGGCAAGATTTAATCAGCCAGTAGCAGCCTGAATTAACAGCATAGCGCAAAAAGCTCTCAGTGGCACCAGGGAGTGTAGAAGGCAGCAAATTATTTCAATAACAGTGAGAAGAGCACACATGGAGAGAGTAGAGAGCTGGAGGCATCGAAAGCATTAAGCCAACAGGTAACTTCTACTGAAGAGAGACCCTGGAATGAAAAAGAACAATGCAGGTTACAATGGCTGACTTTAGAATTGTTTCCTGATTTCCTGGACCAGGTTATCAGCCTTCTTGGAAAGCATCAGGGTTCCAGTTTGCTCATGCAAAGAAAAAGTCAATTCTTTACCTTTAACATAAGTCTCATTTACCTGCATGATACTTACTAGTCAATTAAAAAAAATCCAAAACAAAACCAAAACCCACCTCTAGATTATACTCAGTTCACCAGGTTCTTCAAGCATCCCTACACTCCCTAGACCACACTGTAGTAGCCACCTCCACAGCCAGAATCTGCAGCTGCCTAAATTCTAATTCAAATGAAAAACTCTTGTGACCTTAAGAAAAAAGCCTATGTCTTGGAGGTGAAGCCTAGTCTACCTACACCATCAGAAAAAAACCCTACTAGGTGCAATATTTTAAAGCCAAAAGAGAGAAAATTATAAGCGCTGAGGAGCTGGACAGTCTGTCTTCCGCCTCCAGGCGAGACAGACGTTCCCATTCTGACAGCTAGTTAATGATCTTCAACAGATAAGCTGGCTGATAGCCAGACTCCAGATCCCTTCAGAGAGAGGTTGACAACACCAAACCTACCATCGTAACTACTGGTAGCATCTCCACAGAGAGTTACAGCAGTAAAGGCTGACTAAATACTATTCTCACCCTTCAGAGGAGGCCAAGGGCAGGTGTGTGAAGTGGTCTGTGTCAGCAGGAGGTTTGTCCTGCTGCTCTAGGGAAACTGCATGCCTTTGTATGTCATTAGGAAATTGGGGCATGTTATTCCAGAACCCATCATTAAACTTATTTAAAACCTAATAAGGCTTTAAAAAGTGTACTACTTGCCTTAGATAAAGTTATCCTTGAAAAATGGGCTCTTAAACAGCATTTCAGAGCTTTTAACTCTTCCAAATACCTAGCATCCGTTTTTCTGATAGAGCAAGACTAATACAAGACAAATACAGCCTAAACTGACCAGTTACACAAAGCAACACGTCTCCAGAAATATTTTCTGTTGATTACAGTAAAGCGTAGGTAACACAGCAGGGGTGTTTCATCATCCCATCGACCCCACACACACCCTCAGCACACCCAGCCACCCTCAGTGCAGGACTCACCCAGTCGGGACGCTCGCCGAGATCCCCTTGCTGCAGACCTGCGTCTGGAGAGGGTGGAGAATAATCCTTCACGGGGGTGCTGTACTCCACAGGTCCTGTTCCAGGCAGTGGCAGCTTCAGCAGTGGGTAACTGTGATTAAGACATAAGCAAGAAACATTGCGCTTTGGTTTTAACTAGGCTTTTAGACAGTCTCCAAGAGCTCAAAAATGAATGGGTCACGAAAAATGAGCCCACTCCAGCTAAATCCAACCTCTGCAGGACAGGAGACACAGTTGCAATACAAGAGGGGTTTAGCTCTCACAGGAACTGTTGGATGTGTTTCCCCAACACAAGAGATAATTGGTCTTTCTCCCTTGGAAAGGGCTAACTAAAAGTCCTGGGAGAAAAAGAAGGGAAGTTCTTGCAAGACCTCACCTGAATTACTTTCCATCACCTGAAAGTTAGTAGGGCCAAAAACATTAAGTACAGCCATGTCTCAACTATTCTGTAGCCAGCACAAAAATGAGACATTCGTTGTATTCAGGTGGCTGCTTTCCTGACCCAAACCCTATACTAATCACCTAATTTTCTGCATTACGATTGAAACTATTTCCAGTATTTGTCATTAACTTCATTGGTCCTCAAAGGGCTTTTAAGTAGCAATAAGACACCGAAAGAGCTATGAAATAACTATCTTCTTGCCCCTTTGCTACTACAATCTTCAGATGAATGTAGCAGCTACCTCACAACAAACACTTCAAACTATTTGAAAGTTGAGGTATTGAGGTTTCACAGAGTTTAGAATATTGTTTTTAGCTCCAGAGGTTCTCAAAAGTGATTAAAACCATATCAGAATTGAACTGGTGGAAAAAGCAAGACTGCTGTTACAGAGACAACCAACCAACAAGCTGCAATTGTCAGCACCAAAATGCACCGGAGAATGTAACTTCTTTTTGTTGTCTGATGCACGACTACCTATCAGGCCTTAAATTTCTGACATATTTTCCTGTTTATAGCTGAACTTTTCTTGCAATATTGCCAGAATAAATATAAAGGCCTTGGAACTCTTTTCATCCAATACTCTGCCCACATCATTAGGGATTATCTTGAATCGTCAAAGGCTATGGAGGGGACGAGCAACAGCTAAAGGCAAGGCTTCAGACTAAACAACAAAAGGCTGAAAAAGAACAATGAAATCATAAGCAAAGCTTGTCTGATTTGCTATTTTATTAGTCTGATAAAAATACAACATCTAATTATTATCATTTCATTGCGCAATGGGAGGAAAGAGAAAAAGGAATAATAAAATCAGGTCATAATGCACGAGAGGTGAAAATACCCAACAAAAGGCACAATCTGGAGACACAGCACAGCCTCTTTTCTCTCACAAGAAGCAATCAGTTTTAGTCCTTCTAAATGACACGTAGCACCTACTTGTCACAAATGATCTGCTGAAAACAAAAGCCTGTGGGAGATACACACAGCAATCATCTTGTGTCTGACTGAGATGGAGATACACGTAAATTAAAATAATAAAATCAAGTATATTTGATAAACAAAGCAGAATAAGTTGAACAGGTGACTGAGGAAGAATGATTTTTTCACTAAATGATTTCGATGTTGATGCTCGAGTGTGTCCAGACATCTAAAGAAAACACTTTAGATTCACGCTACATGCTTATCCAGAGGTGGATTTCCCTGCGCAATCACCTGTCAGTTTTAAGGAGTCAGAACAATAATCTTTTCTAGAACTTAACTCATTTTAAATTAGGGCTGCTGAATCTAAACAGCCAGTGCGTTGCAGGAGTTACAACAGGACAGCCTGAGGCTGGTTTTGCCTCACCAGCACCGGTGGAGCAGCTCAGGCTTCAGAAGTGATCTTGCCGCTTCTCTGGTTGAAGGTTCATCTCTCGGACCAGGCTATTGTGAGATATGCCGAAACAAGCAGCGCCCGCTGCTGCACCTGATCGGGAAGCCTCGGTATCCAGAAGCTGTGGGAAACACTGAAAGCAGTGCAGCTGATGGTCAGATCTCCACAGTCCGTGGCAAAGACCTGCCCACTGCCAGAGGTCACAGCTATGGCACCACGTAAAGGGTGTTGAAACACTGAGCTGTTCCAGATGCTGAACATTTCACAAGTACTTTTTCCCAGTTTAGCAAGATTCAGCTAGCCCTGCACACAATCCTACCTTGAGAACTCTTTCAACTCTTGCTGTCTTTCAAAGCAAAAATGCCCCAAATCCTGGCAGAGATGTAATGGATTTTTTTTCGCTTCCTGAAGGCCTGCTGGGATGCAAGGATTTTGCCCTCTTACTAGCTGCTAGGTAGGGAAAACTATTTTCTGTAGCCAGAAATGAAAGTCCTTTCAGTGGGTGCAGTGAGCTCTGCCTATAGAAGCAACAAATGGCCACCCCCCAGGAAGATGACTGCATGCCTCCTTTCATCCCAGTCACCCACATCTAGCCTACGGAACAAGTAGCCACCCTTCCTCATCCTGATCACTCCATATAGGACCCCTAAATCCAGCGTGAGCAGGGGGGTTGGACCAGATGACCTCCAGAGGTGCCTGCCAGCCTCAGCAGCCTGTGCTACCGCAGCTAGTCTGGTGGAGGTCACCAAAATGGCGATGTGGCAGGAGAACATGGTGCAAAAGGTGATAGTGGGTTAACTGGACTCATCCAGCTTGGAGAAGAGTGAGGAGGGAATCTAAAATGCAGTCTTCAGCATGGTGAAGATGACCCCAGACTTGTTTCATGGTTGCACAGGGAAAGGACACAAGCTGCAGCAAGGGAAATTCCCATCAGACGCAAGGAAAAAGTTCTTCACAATGAGAGCAGTCAAATACTGGAAAAGGGACGAGAGTAGCTGCGGACTCTCCATCATGAGAGATATCCAGAAATCAACCAGACAGGGCTCCGAGCCTAACTTTGGGGTTGGCACTGCTTCCAGCAGTGACCTCCAGGCATCACAGACCCCTCCCATGTGGAAGGGATCTCTGGAGGGCTCCAGTGCAAACACCTGCTCAAACCAGGGCCAACAAGAGCAGGTTGCTCAGAGCCATGTCCCGTCTGGGTTTGCATATCCCCAAGGACTGAGGTTCCACAGCCTCTCTCGGCATTTAACCTAGTATTAGATAACCCTCATAACAAACACTTTTTTCTTGGATCTATTCAGAATTTCCCATCTGTCCATCACCCCTTGTCCTTCCACTGTGTACCCTGAGAAGAATCTGCCTCCGCCTTCTCTACACCCTCCCAATAAGTAGTTGTAGGCCAGCAATAAGATCACTACTTAGAGCTGAAGATACTCAGTCTCCTCAGCCTTTCTTCTTCCATGCTACTCTACAGCTGCCCACTCTGACAGCTCTGCTGGACGTGCTCCAGCATGTCAACACCTTCCTCATACTGCAGAGCCCCAGAGTGGACGCTGGACTGTGGTTTCACAAAGGCCAAACAGAGGAAAGACTTCCTTCCCCTTAACCCTGCTGGCTACCCTTGCTAGTGCAGCCCAGGATGCAGTTGGCCTTTCTGCTGCAAGGACACACTGCCTGACTCATGCTCGACTTGTCCTTTGCTGCAAAGCTGCTTTCCAGCCTGTCCTGCTCCAGAAGCTTACTCCATCCCAGGTGCAGGACTCTGCATTTGCCTTTTTGCCTCTGCTGAGCTTTCTGAGGCTCCTGTCAGTCGAAGTGACTCTGAACAGCAACCGTGGTCTCCACCGTACTGACTTCTCTCCCCCAGCTGGCACGATCCTTGGTGATCCTGGTGAGCGCATGCTGTTCACCCTCATCGCATCCCCACCAGTGATGTTAAGCAGACCTCACCCGTGTTCATGGATTAGGGGGTTAAGATGAACTGCTAGCAGAGCTGTGGGAGCAGCAGCTTGCAGCAGAGGGATAGGAGAAGAGCTGGGAAAGGTGAATGACCTAAATTTCCACAGTTATCTGCAAAATAACTAACTGGCCATAACCATAGATGTTTTGTCAGTATTGAGCGTGTCACATCAACCACTTCCGGATTCTGTTATGCCCTTTCTGTGTTCGAGGCCACAAAGGAAGGCCTTAACACGCCAGCTTACATACCACAGAAACATAGAAAAAAATGTATTTCTATGTTTTAAAAAAAAACTAGCCTCTGGAGATGGTTGTCAGTTGCTCCACCATGTTGGTTATCAGCCACTAGTATATTTACATCTGAATAAAACCACTTAGTCACCAAGAAACACGCCTGTTACCAGAATGGAGAGGAGATGTGAGTCAACTCCTCTACTATTGAACGATTTCCTCCTACATAGGTACCTGCTGTTCACAGGAGCCTTGGCATTAGCTACAGAAGCTACCTGAGAAGCTGGGAAGGAGGAAAGCTCATCCAAACAACGGCAATCTGTACACAGCTTCCAGCTGACTCAGGGTTACACAAGGCCTCGGAGAAAGATGCAAGACAGGACAGGCTGCCTGATGGAAGGAAGGTTAGCTGAGAATTCAGAATTTGTTTTTTCTGTTGTTAAAAATTTTAATTTTCTGTAGAGGGGAAGAAGCGAACCACTCCCATCCTGAAGTACAAGCCACCTCCCAAAATACAGGACACAGCAACTCACAGCTCCTTAATGGCTATTTTTAAATGACCAAGGGTTGTTCTTTTTGTTTCATTGGTTTTTAGTTCTTATGTTAGGATTTTCAAGCTTCTCCAAAAAACATGAAAGTACATGCAAATGCAATGGAGGAAAGAGTAAATGGCATTTCTTGGAAGACTCAAGGGCAACAAAAGGAGAGGAAGAACAAAAGGGAAATTTCTGACGGAAGAAAGAAACTAAAATCTAGAGGTGTCTGTGCGCTGCTGAGGACTATATCCTACCACAGCTGTTGGCAAGCCAAGGCAACCGAGACTCCCATATTCCACCATCCTCTTCAGGCCTGTGGTCAGGGTAGGTCTGTTGATAGCTAAATCAACTTCAGAATTTACCTGCAATTTGATTAGATCATGAATATGGAACAGGATTTATGCTGTAGGAAAATATCTGTATGCCCCCTCCAATCTGTATTTTTAACCCCTCCCTACAGCAGGCAAGGCAGAGGAAAGCAGCATCTATCACTGCAGTTACTCAAACCGTTTCTCTCTTGCTCATGTGATACAAAATAGTGTTAGATTTTCTCTATCCATTCGAAAGTTTTTTGCAGGTCACACTGATGGGCTCCTTCAGCTTCCTCTACACTTCCAGGCTGCTCAGTCAACAAAAGCCACGTTGCCAAGTAACTCGTAATTCTTTTCATTTCCCTATAAGCTAATGAGTCCCAATTCAAATACTCATCACTGCTAAAGACAGGGAGGCATAACACTGTTCAGTTGTGGCTCTACTCTCATCAGTTATGACCTTCATCAGGAGCAAGAGCTTTTATCTTTGGTGATATTGTCTTTGTATTTTGAAAGAGGGTAGATTTAGATTACATGTTAGGAAGAAATTCTTCCCTGTGAGGGTGGTGAGGCCTTGGAACAGGTTGGTCTAAGAGGCTGTGGCTGCCCCATCCCTGGTAGTGTCCAAGGCCAGGCTAGACGGGGCTTGGAGCAACCTGCTCTAGTGGAAGGTGTCCCTGCCCGTGGCAGGGCGGGTTGGGACGGGACGATCTTTAAGGTCGCTTCCAACCCAAACAATTCCAGGATTCTATTCTATATTTTACCCAAACCAGAAGAGCTGTGGCAGCTGCGGTATTAGAAGACACTGATGCGCACCCATCAGGAACAGGACTTCCTAGCAGATTGTCTAGCACACAAAAAAAAAATGCTGGAACTATTTTTTATTATAATCTCTATTTTCAGCAACTATCTTCAGAGAAAAGGCCCCACAGGAAATCTACATGAAAAAGATATAAATAAAAGGTTAAAACAGACGCTGTTGTCTGTACACACCTATGTTTAGCTCCTATAGTCCTTACTGCAACATGATCTAGACAGTGTAGATTGCTTACGGTATTGCTTTGCAGCAGAGCTCAGGAACAAGACCTACTATTGGACTCTTTTCAAAAGGTCCCTCATCTTGAGCCAACAACAACATAAATATATGTAGCCATAAGGGAAGCAGAGACATATATTTACTTATATCACAGTGATATTTGAAGACTCTTGTTTATGAAAGATTTTGAGAACATCTGATGGAAGAACACACTAAGTACACATTCTAGATCACACTTACAGTAAGTTATTTCAGTAAGATGCTAAAACATTAGTTCTAGAATTTATTTAGCCTTATACAGGCATGCGACACCAGCTGATCTTGTCAGTGACACCTGAGACAGAGTGACAGCAGAGATAAAAAAAGGACAGAGTGAGAAAGAACCACCCAGCGATACAGAGAAATTCACTAGACCTACTACTTCAGACATCAATGTTAGAGCATCTTTTAAGTAAAGAGATACTTTAAAAAAAAGCAAACCAAGAGCTGCTGCTGAGTTGTCAGAAGCATCCTGGCTTCCCACAGTCACTAAACCCAGCAAGGATTGTGAGACGTGACAGGCCTAGGTCATTTCCATGTGCACTTCTTACCAAAGGCAAGAACTGCTCCAAGTGAGTTACAGTGATTTCTAGCAGTCAGGTTTGAATCTCTTCACATTTCTCTTTGTTAGAGATTTTTTTGACCATCAGGGAAAGAGGTGAACACCCAAATGGAAAGCATAGAGAAAGGAAGGAAGAAAAGTAGAATCTAAAACAGGTGACAGGAAAGCTCAAAAAGAAGTTCTGCTTTTGAGAAGGGTTCTTTTTAGATGCCCACATGACAGTGCACCCTGGCACCCTTCTGCAAATCCGAAATAAAGGAAAAAGATCATCTACAAGTTGGTATTGCTGAATTCAAGCAAGAGTGCATTTTAGTTACCAAGCATGAGGTAGGTTCAAGCAAAAATGTTCATCCAACTACTTTACATATTTTCAAGACAGCTTAAAGGGCCAAGATGGAGAACTGCCAGGTCAGCCCAAGGCAGCTGGCAACTCAACAGAACTGCAAACCCTACGAGTGCATATTCCTCCTTCTCAGAATCAAAGCGGAGATCTCCACTACCCCAGAATAGTCTTCGGCTAGTAAGTATGAAGGAAAGTGGAGAGCTGCCAAGTCTTAGGTAACAGGGAAGGTGGTGATATATTGCCTTAAAATAGCTACCAGCTCCATTTTGCACACTGCAGAACAGGCTTTTAGCCTGTTTCCATCCTAAACTATCACACAGATAGAACAACCTGAAAACCCATTGCTAATGAGAGATATGAAATTTGATTAAAAGGGTCTTGCCAGAGGGTAGAGAAGGCCAGATATCTGGCAACAACAGTTCTCTTTTGAGCCTTGGTAAGTGCACAAACAATACCTGTTTCTGAATAAATTATGTTTGCTTTTGCCCTGCTTCCCACTGACAGGACCCTCAAAAATCCACACTGCAACAGTAAAGATTCCCCTTGCTCTGTGCTGCCAGTTTCCTTTCTTCTGCAAATCAGAACAGAGGTCTCACCACGCAGAACTTGTTTCTAGTTTCATCATGCAGTCCCACAGGGGACTGTATTCTCTGTGGATATGGAACATGAAGAGTCTGACAGCGACTCAGCTCATCTGGTTATCACACAAGATAGTACAAACCTGTAAGAAAGTGAAACGTTCTTTTAGAAAGAAATATATCTATGCGCATGCACACACAGACACACAAAAGGGCTCTGGTTCCAGTCAGTTCTACCATTCTTTAGCAGAACCTAGTATTTCAGTCAAATAATGAACCCCTGCAAAGGCTCGCCCTGTTTAATTCTCTTAAAGCTGCTTCACAGAGTCAACTGTTTCATTTTAAATTCTTACTTTAACTAAAAACTATTCTTCAGAACTACACAGGAATTTCAAATTTACCCTGATTACCAGATTTATAGGTATCATCTGTTCTCTGAGCTGGGGAGGAGGACCTACTCTTGTGTCAGATCGGCTTAAGTGGCACTCTCATTCTGCTAAGGGGAAAAAAAAAATTATACACTCAGCTAAGTTTGTCCCTGTAAAGAGCAGGAATGTTTCTAAATGCAGATCCGTTTAAGTGGGACGATGAAAATGAATATCACCTCCAAAGGAATACATAGTAAAACAAAAAGTTAACTAACAAGCCCTACACCTCTCAATAGCTAGGTTCAGCAGAAAACCCTCACTGTGAAGTAAAAACTAATACAACTTGGATTTTCAGGCTTTAGAGTAAGAATGAGTCATAGGCATTTTTGCTCGTGCTTTGAATATTAATTTATTAACAAAAATGGCTATGTCTTGTCTATAGCTGACACTGAAAATAGTGTCTACACGAAATACTTCCAGGGTTAAAGACAGAATACATTCAAACAACCTATAACAGACACTCTGTGGTGACTGTGCTACCTGATCCTTGGCACCTGACCTTTCAGGAACAGGAGAAACACCCGCACATTAACTGTTGTCACACTGATCAAGAACCAAAACTGATGCTGAATAAATTGTGGACCACATGGTTTATTTCAGCTTTTAAAAAAGGTACCTGAACCCAAAGATGGTCGAGATTTACCGAGGTGTGGGGGAGGAAAATGAGAACAACTGAGTTAATATCCTTCTCAGCACACTGAGGACATTATTAGGTCCTTCCCTGTTGATAAAAGTCAGTATGAACCACTGGATCACTTGTGTATCTTCTTTCCTCATTAGAAAGACCTGTAGATCCTACTACATAATTGATCTATGCTTGTTTCAGACACTAACCTGCATTACTATGCAAACAGTGCTGAGGGTCTCTTACCAATCGTGTTGGACAGAAATGTTGCCTAAATGAGCTTCTACCTTGAAGCTGGGCCTTGATTTTTTCTCACCAGCTTCTTTCTCCAAATTTCAGCACATTTCTCACTCATTTTTGCAGTGAGGTGGCCGAAATGAATCAGTGAGATCTGCCTTAAGAAAATGGAACACTTCTGAAGAGCACAAACAAATTAAATTCCAGCAGTATATCGGTGCCAAAGACCATTACTCAAGAGTCCTCACGATCTGACTGCAGGAAAAAAATGCAGATGTGACACTTTATGGCCACCAGTGAGTTCCTGCCCTCAGCCAAGAGCAAGCTTCCACAGGAGGTGGCCATCCGACAGCTCCCATAAGCAACTGACTGCTGCGGCTCCTGCAGACATCAGCCAGCCCACGCTGTGTGCTGAACATGCCCCACAGCTGCCAGATTCTAAAACAATTACACATAAAGCTAGCTGTGCTGGGTCAAGACCAAGGGTCCGTCTGCCCAGCAGCCTGTTTCTTACAGCGGCCAACAGCAGACACCTCGGAAAGCGTAAAAGAATAGGGCGAGCATATAATGCATGAAATGCCCACCAGATGACATAGTTCCAGGACTTGACTTCAACCTAAACTGAGTTAGTAAATTAGCTAAAAATTCATTTTCCCAAATACCTGCTAAAATACTTTTGAAGCCTCCAGCCCCACCCCATAGATACCCAGCAGTCACTGAGATGACTGTTGATCACTTCTTTTTTCCTGTTATTTCACACCATTTTATATATTTGGGCATCCTGATTAAAAAAGAATTTATAGCCCTTTCGTTGGCCTTAGCACCTTGACCCCCCCCCAAAACTATAAAATTTTAGCATATCTGATGAAAAGACTTGTTTAGAAGGATTCTAGTGCAGTACAGTCTGAAAAGCTACTGAATACCTTGCTCCAGGTTTATGCGGTTGTAGTCCCTACCCATTTGTTAAGGGATTGGCGTTCAACAGCTATAGTTGCACAAGCCACAGAGCTAACACCTGTGTGCAGCCACACACCACAAATATCAAATTATTCCACACAGAGCAAACAAGGAGGAGGCATCTCAGACTTCTAAGGATATTTATCAAGTGCTCACTGAGCTCTGGCAAGAAAATACCCAAATTATAGTACAAGCCAAGGAACCTCAAATACAATATACTTGGTAATGTAGTGGATATATAGTAAGTTTTACTTCTTGTTTTAAATTAATGAACATTATGTAGGCTGCAACTGCAAAGCTACCTAGCCCCAAGAAAACAGGAGTTACTCTCAAATCACTTGATAGTAAGGATGTGTGCTCCCTTTAGCACCTCTTCCTTTTTCAGCTCGGGGAAAAAACAGAAGACAGAAGGAAGGAAGCGTGGCGGGGAAGGGGACACTCCTAACACCTTGATAAATCAACGCGACTCTTACACTGGAGAAATTGAAAAGGGGGTTTTAAAAACAATTCTCCTAAATCGTTTTGCATTGCACAGCTCCTTTATAAACTTCATAGGCAGACTAGAAAGCGCACAGACAGAATGACGATGGTTGAGGCTGGAAGGCAGCTCTGGAGTTGGGCTAGGCTAAACCTGCTCGGAGCAGGGTCAGCCACAGCAGGTGGCTCAGGGCTGTGTCCAGATGGCTACTGAGTACCTCCAAGGATGGAGCCTCCACCACCTCTCTGGGATACCTGCTCCAATACTTAACAACCTTAAAGTAAAAAATTGTTTTCTTATACAAAAAGCAGAATCTTCTGTGTTTCAGCTTGTGCCCATTGCCTCATGTCCTGTCACTGGGCACCCACCGAGTGGTGAGCCTGGCTCTGTTCTCTTTACACCCTCTCTTCCTAAATTTATATATGGTGCTAAGACCCCCTGAGCCTTCTCTTCTCAAGGCTGAACAGCCCCACTTCTCTCAGCCTTTCCTCATAAGAGAGATGCTCCAGTCCCTTCACCCTCTTTACGGCCTTTTGCTGGACTTGCTCCACTAATTCCACATCCTTCTTTTACTGGGGAGCCCAGCGCTAGACCGAGCACTCCAGGTGTGGCCTCACCAGCACTGTGTAGGGGGGCAGGATCACCTCCCTTGACCTGCTGGCAACACTCTCCCCAATGCAGCCCAGGATACTGCAGGCCCCCTCTGCCACAAGGACACACGGGGGGCTTGCATTCAGTTTGGTGTCCACCAGGACCTGCGGCACCTGTTTGGCAAAGCTGCTTTCCAGAGAGCTGACCCCCAGTCTGTAGAGACATCTGGGGTTATTCTTCCTTTTATATTTCCTTGTGTTGAACTTCATGAGGTTCTCTGTCCACACAGCCATCTGCTGTATCAGCCACTCTTTCTAGTTTTCATCCAGCCACTTCATCCAGTTTTCCACTTTCCAGTTCATGATATATGAAGTTTGTATCACCTGCAAACTTGCTGAGGGTGCAGTCCACCCCATTATCCAGGTCAATGACGAAGAAGTCAGACCTCAGGCTCAAATGAAGACGCAGACTTGAAGACCTCAACTCAAAACTAAACTTCCAGTAAGTATTTCAGTGTCCTGTACAGAGATACCCTGTTGGAGTTCAGTCTTACCACACTGAAATGCACTCAAGTGTAGAAGGGCTGCACTCTGGAGTAACTTTAACCTGGTTCGTAATGTCACTTCTCGAGCCAGAATTAACACTTAGTGAACAGCGGTTAATACAGAGCAGTTCAGAACAGGAACTGAGACATCCCTAAAAATTGCTTCTAAAGAGGGAGTGCTTTACCCATACTGCACTCCCAATTTTTTGCTAAGGTACACTTGCTCTCAAAGGGTGTCGTCACAGTATTTCTAAAACCCTGTCTCTTCTAGGGCCATTATATGCTTTTCTAATGAGTTACTGAAACTCATTATTCACTTTATGTTTGATGCTGTCTTGGACAAGTTTCTGCAGTCTAAAGGTAACCAATAACTGCAGAATCTCAATTACTAGCCCCAAGTAATGCAGATACTTCCACAAACACACAGTTACAAGTAACTAATCTGCCAAAGACAACGTGGTTTGAAGCTTCAAGGACTTAGTGTGAGACACCGTAATTCGCACTGCTCTACACATATGACTACAAAGACAGGACAGATACAAGTTCTGACCTAGGGAGCACAAGGTTCCCGAGAAGAATGAGGACAGCTGCTAGTAATCCTAGATCAGATTTCCTCCTCTCGGGGAAATCCTAAATTTAGGAAAGGGCGTAAGCATGCAGTTTTTATTTTGATCCCTCCCAAAATGCAACATTTGTGTGGATAAACTTTTTACACTGAAGCAGTTGTCTTCCGTTGCTGCATTTACCCCAGGCAACAGCACCTGAAAGTTAACAAAAAATAGGAGCCTAATACCACTGAAAACTCTGATGAAGCAATTAGCAAGCAAGAACGCTGTGGCATGACAATTCAGGACTCATGGTGGAACTCTGTTTTGGCTAATGCAGGCCTGACACGTGAAAGCAGCATCCAGCAAAACTGAAGTCAAAAGATAGAGCTGTTACTTGCAACCATATCAACAAAGATAAACAGAACGGAGAATCTGCTTGCTTGGCCCTTGTAGAAGCTTCATATTTCTACAGAACGAGAGACGCAAAACCAAAACTATTATCATTGACAGTTACAAGAATTAATATGAAGCAGTGAAAAAAAGTCAGGAAAGCAACGCCTCAGTTGCTGCTCACAGCCTTGAAGAGTCACAGGCATGAAAAGCCATCTCACAGGTTTTGAATACATGCAAATGATCACTTCGATAATCTTTTAACTGTAGATGTGAAAGAAGCCTGTCTTACCCTTAGCAATGCTCAAAGGGAAGTTTACATCTCTATCTGTATCAACACAAGTGGAGCTTTTCTAAAAGCAGAGTAGATCGCCACATAGGGTTTATTTTGACCAAAAGAGACAAGATACTTCAAATTAAAAAAGGTGAAGACACAATCTGTATATCCACATGGATGTGTCTGTGCACAAATCTGAGCACAAAAGTTCTCTCAACTCCAGTAATAATAACGCCTCATTGGAAATGGTTAAGAGGCCCAGGTAACATTTCTGAGAGTGAAATTGCATTCAGTTGCAACTTGTATCCAAATTAGAGTCCATAAGGAGAGCAGAGAATTTACAAGAACACACAACACATGCTGCCAAGGCAAGGGCTGGAAAAGAAAAGTACAAGCTTAAGGGAGAACAGAATAGGCTAGTATGGAGACAGAAAGATCAACTTTCCTTCTCCCCATTATTAATTCATGGTTGGAGTCCACCACCAGGTGTACTTTTATTTTATTCATTGCTTTACTTCACTTATTCAATTAGTTTTTACTGTTTACTTATTAAACCACATGAAGATACTTCATCCCAGTCTTTCCTTTTGTCCCACAAAAAAAGATGATAAAAAAAAAAAACCAGCTTCTGGGATAGCCCAAAAGACAGGGAAACCTGAGCACATTCATGGCGTTGCTATGAAAACCCACAAAGCAGCAGCACCCTGTGACAGCAAGTACTTTGCATGACTTACCAGCAGGCTAGAATACAGAAACCAGTGAAGAGGATGATGGGGATGGGGTAGGAAGCACACAACAGCCCGTGGTTGTAGAACGCCCGCGATATCCTCTCGCGCAGTTTTTCAGTCAGGGTCATCCTCAACTGTCGTCACCTAGTTGCCATCCCGGAATACATCAGGGGGTCAGGCAATTCCAGCATGTGCAACGCTTCAGCAAAGGCACTGTATCCAGCTAGAAGTTGGAAAGAAAGCAAGTTCATGAGAAAAATAAGTAAATAAAAGGAAAATAAACATTAGCAACTTGTTTTAGAAAAACTTCCAACATTGTACCTCCTCAGAAGAAAAGGGAGAAACAGGCACCACACACCGAGCACTTTCTATGAGCCTATAGGCAAATCTGATCAAATTATTGGGTTTTGCCTAGGGGAAGGAAGGGCAGAAAACATAAGCAGAGAACAAACATCAGCTGAACAGACAACAGGCACTGCTGCCATGAGCTGCTGGTCAGAGAGAACACGCAGGAGCAGAGCTAGGAACCAAACTGTCTGAAAGAAAGGAAGAAAAGGAGCTTAGCAGTAAAAGAATTAAGCAGTATTCCAAGGAGATGCCAAAATGCCAATTAGAAAAGAAGGATTGAGGCTAGCTGTCAGCAACGTGGTCTTAAGGGAAGTGCTCTTGGACACAGACTGAAGCACTTTCACTGCTTTAACTATTAGTAACACACCAATAACAAGAGAAGAGACCAGAATAGGCTATACAGCTAAGACAATCTAAAGAAAGTTATTTTTGCATGGGGAATGAGGGAGGGAAGCCGAAGTAGCCACAGTTCAGAAGACTAAGCCAGAGTACACTGCACAGTAAAATAAACGAATGCAGGTACTCCTTGTCAAAACGTATTTTGATTTGACTCTAAGACTTAGGACCAGGCCATTTACCAAGTGCAAACTGAACTGCAGATGTCAGAAGCAGTCAACTTAAACTTGCAATTTGATTTGCAAAGTAAGTATAAAAAATGCAGTATATAAAGCCCTAAGAAAAAAAGTTAAGACAATACATTAACATAAAGCACAACAATTTCTAGGAAAGATGGAGCAGAGGAAACCTACCGTTTAACTTTTTTTTTTTTTTTAAATTTCAGGCTAAATGCAAAGCATGTGGTTCACAGCAATGTTCTGTGAAGTCAAAAGCTTGAGTGCAAGACAGATTTTTTTCATACAGTTCAAAGCTATGATTATCCAAGATTTTTATATTTTAATCTGAGAGGAAATAAATACATTTTTCCTGGCTTCTCCAGAATAAGACTGGGACAAGAATAAGAGACCCAAAGCATATGAAATAAATCATTTTGTCCACAGGAAAATGCCATTAATGAATGCACCAGAGAATTCAATGCAAGACCTAAACCCATTAAAACCAGCTGGTCATTTGACATTTTGAATAATTCACCTTCACCATCTCGAATGTAAAGAATACTAGAGGAAAAGGTCTGATGGGTTCACACAGGCAAGAAATCCATCAAGGGTTTTTATACATATCTGGCTTCAGAATTCTGTAAGCCTCAAATATTTAGAAGCTGGGGGAAGTATCACAGGTGCTGTCTGGTTTTATATTCTTTCTAAGCACCCACTTTCAGCTATATGGGAGAGAACACATGAGGGACAACAAACCCTAAGTACAACCATCATGCTTTTAATTTCAGATTAAATTCTACTTAATGCCCACAGGACTATTTTACAATGATCTACCTATTTCCCTCCCCCCCAGTAATGCAACTAAAAAACAATCAGATTTTGAGCAACAGAAGCACCAATACATTGGCCTAATGACCAAATGGAAAACCTGGATAAATATTTTTGCTCATACCTTTTAGCAAGGCACTATTATCTTTCCATAAGAATCAATATCAACTTTCTTAGTCATAGGCAATTTCAGTTTGCCTGCAGTCCAGCACCAGCATGAAGGTGCCAGGCTTTTGGGAGAGGGGAGGGATGAGAAGTGTGCTCTTGCTTCCTGGAGACCTTGCAATGCAAGGGGTAAGGCCAACAAGCTAGCCAAAACACTACATACATGGCATTCATGCAGAACAGAAAGTTATAGTCACACAGAGAACCTAAAATATGGTACCATGCATAGGAACAGCCACGTGGTGTATAAGAATACCTTTAGAAGTTGTAGAGATTACATCAGAAAAAGCTTGGGTTTTGACCTTTAGGCTGTTTTGGTTCAGTGGCAAATACAACCTGTTCAAATCAACTCCAAGGCAAAGGTTAAAAAAAAAACAAAACAAAAAAACCCACCAACCTAAAAAATTGGTTTTAGAGGTGCACTGAAATCACCAGAAAAAAATGGACTTTCCCTTCTAGGTCTCAGGAGTGAGCAGAAAAATAAATAGATTTTAATTTAAAATTTCAGTGACAAAGCCCTCTTCCAGAGCTGTTCATAGAATGGGAAATAATGCAGAAACTCCCTGCGTACACAAGCCTACTACTTAGAACAGACCACTGAAAATAATAACCAAAAAATACATTTTGAATATATAGCGGCAACTGAACTGAAAATCCACAATCTGCGTTAGCACAATTGGAAAGGAAGGTGCAAACAAGTATAGTGGATCTGAAACATTCAGGGCTTCATCTCACTGGCGATTTTTCTCAGCGTGAGTCTTAATAGAGCTAGAGCGTGTTATGTTGGGGCTCACACAGACAGATCGTATCCCTAAATAAGGGCAGAAGACAAAAAGCAAACGTGAAATAATCCTTAAAAGCAAAGCCAACGCCGAGCTCACTACAGAACCTCTGGTTTTCAGCACCTGGACTCCATGGCTGTCCCATCGCAACAGAAGATCTGATCCCTTGTGACAAGGTGCAAACTAACCTGATTGCCCAACCTAAGCAAGCAGAGAGGGGAAAAAAAAATGAATATGCTTCATATCAGCCCCATTTATATTAGTAATAAAGTTTGAATGCTGCAAGTGCAAGAATTGGAATTAGGAGAAAAGCTTCAAGCACTAACCGGCCACAGAAGGAGGAGGGAGGGGGCAAACCTCCCCCAGGTTTAGACTACTTAAAAATTCAAGAAGATACACATAACACACAACATAAAGCATAGGTCAAACATGAAAGAAAAATCCCTAAGAGAGAGCATCCGCAGGGCAGCTTCAGAACAAGGAAGGCTTAGATGGACACAGCACTGGCAAAGCTGGGCCACTGCTGCTTCCCCTGCTGCCTTCTATGGGCAGCTGATGCTTGGCCTGGGCCAGACCTTGAGAGCCAGCTTCCTCACACGCTGGGCAAATGCCATCCTGGCTTCATTCCCACCATTCAAGCACATGGCACTTGATTCTCCACCTTTACCTTAAAGCGCAGCTAAACCATCATTTCTGATGCACGCAGGTCTCTAGAGCAACAGCCCCTCCCTGTAACTATAAGCGGTGACCTGGGTGTCCACAAAAACCTGGGTGTTGCAGCCTGGAGAGAAATGACTGAGCAGATGCGATCCTGCTGTAGGGCTGGGTGTCAGGATTGGACCATCCCTTCCGATCCCTCTGCTATGAGTAACTTGGGAACAACAGAGAGATTCTACTTCTGTGGCAGAAATACGTCATGACTGGCTCTTTGACCAGCCTCACCTTCTAACAGCAATTTTGGTTATTAGCATTGCACTGGGAACAGTTTCTACTAATTGCAAAAGAGGAAAACTTCGTATTTACTTGCTTCACCTGATGTGAAATAGCAGCATTCATTAAGAAGAAAACATTAAGCATTCCAAAGCTAATATTTGCTTATTAGTTTTTAAGGGGTTGCATATTAAATTTTGAAATCTTTATTAACTTTATGCTACAACAGTGCTCATAAAAGTTTAAAGCAGGAACTGTTCCTATTCAAAGTCATTTTTGCAAAGAAGTATTAGCAAACTCAAAATAAACCCTCTGATTTTAGGACAACCGTGAAAGGAGAATGCATTCAGAGTATTTCTCTTCTTTTGCATGACTGCAAATCCAAGACAAAGTTTGACTGGAAACAAGAGGACATCAGGATCCTTAACCTTGCAACACAGTATGTTGCATTTCTGGTTGACTTCAGGTACGAGAGAGATAACACAATGACGTTCAGAGATAGATCATAGGAAACAAGCAAACAGCAGGCTTGAAAAGAGCAAGGTTTGGCTTTTAAAGTCTCTTCATTTCCAAACTAAGCTACACATTAAGCAATTGCTTCAGCTCTCTAGTCCCTTCTCCCATTGACAGAAGCGTAAAACATTATTATTGCCAAGATCACACAAATTCAGTATACACGAGTGTGATTTCAATTAAGATGCCTTCCCAGCATGGACACATCCAATTCCAGTGTTTCATGTAGCCGCAGCAGCACCTCCCATGGTAACTATTACCCGGGGGCC
>JANZLQ010000078.1:44367666-44382583 GCA_026212715.1 Elanus axillaris
GGTGGGCTGGGGGGGGGAGCGTAGGTCTGGGAAGGACACCCTGCACCGAGGTTACTCATCCACGCCTCGAGAAACAGATTTTTCAGCGCAGCCTCGCATATGTTTCACTAGATGCAACACGATGCTAAGGCCACACATTTGTCACAAACTGGAAATTCAGTGCTGCAGACAGAAAACAGAATTCAGATCATAACAAATTCCCAACACCTGGATAGCTGCAGAAGAGTGAATTAATCTACCTTGTGAACAGAATCTTTTCCCCTCTTCTTGTGTTACGCAGAGGAGAAAAAGCAATTGCTGAAACAATCCGATTGCCATAGTCTAATTGGTAATTTGCTGCACGCCATGGCAGATTATATTGTATAAGGGACTAAGCATACTTTACAATCAGGGTGCTACAGACGCGCACACATACCAAAGCTCAGACATGCAGGCATACCACAGCTCAGCTGGTAGGAAGGTCCTGAACCAAATCCTGAAAATCTTGATAGTCTGCGACTAGTTGATGTGGTGGCATGAGCCAGGTGAAGACGAGACACCGGAGCTAGCATCCTCCACTGCCACCCAGCGTCCCTCGCTCTTCTGCCCACAGGAGCTGTTCTGCTAACTCCTCCAGGGAGAGTTTTCAGACAGCCTGGCTGTTACACCATGCAGGTCAGAAAACCACAGTGCTTGTCAGCTGGGATGCTGTTTCCTTCTGAAGCACCTTCCCTCACCCACAGACAGGAAGGGAACTATGACTAAAAACTGAATTTTTTTCTGACACCATGTCATACACCACATCTTTGTACTTTTTTGGGTGTACTACACACCCTCACACACACACACACACTTGCAGATGAGTTTCTCAAGTAGCCAAAAACTCCTCTCGTACATAATGCTGCAACTCTGGAAGAGGGGCTTCTATCATCTCATCAAGAGAAAGCACAATCATTTATTTGGCATTCATTCACAACACAAGACAGGCAGAGAAAATATTAAATGCCCACAAACTCTCTTAGAGCCCCAAGGCTACCTTTTGCCAAGCTGATCCTTATGCTGATTGGAAAGTGTGTTATGTTATATAGCACTTCATATACTCCATGCCGACTGCTGTCGCAAGACAAAGCAACTTTTCAGCCAGAATTAAGCACCAGCGGTAAGAGCACTGCATCATGCCACCTGGTCCCTGCCGCTGCCTCAGCATACACCAGCACAGCGGTTCGTCATCCAAACCCCTCATAAAAACTTCTTGCTAGTTGACAGTACATCAGGCTCTTCTACTTCCCACCTGTCTGAGAGCT
This sequence comes from Elanus axillaris, assembly GCA_026212715.1. Classification (NCBI taxonomy): domain Eukaryota; kingdom Metazoa; phylum Chordata; class Aves; order Accipitriformes; family Accipitridae; genus Elanus; species Elanus axillaris. Next base: position 44,368,950 of record JANZLQ010000078.1, read on the forward strand.
GAACAGATGATTCACTTTCTACTTCCAAAGCTTGTCTCTAATGAGGAGCTTGTGATGGCCAACTCTGCACCAGGTAACGAAGCTGAACCCAGACAACTTCACAGACATGGCAGCATGGCCGAGGCTGGCAGGGACCTCTGGAGATCACCCAGGGTGACCCGGGCCAGGTTGGTCAGGCCCATGCCCAGTCAGGTTTTGAGTATCTCCACCGATGGAGACACCACAGCCTCTCCGCAACTGGTTCCAGTGTTTGTCCACAGGAAAAGAGCAGATGCCAAAGTGTTCTCCAGAGGTTAGCCCCCCGACACATTATACAAAGCCTCTACACAGAAAGACTTGCCGTGCTGCTTCACACACGCAGCAGTGTTCATTAAAAACACATCTAATCAGTCTTAACACTCTTGGTAGCTCACTATATGGTTCTACAAGCTTCACTAAAGTTAAGAGATATAGCGCAAGATCTCTACGTACATACAGCAGCCTTCTCCTCCCCACCCGTACCGGCACATGAGGTTTGCAACACTCAGACACAGAACCAGAACAGCCTCTTAACGTTTCCTTACGAAATGAGTGTATGACCAAGAGAGTCCAAACCAAGGTAATATTGAACTGTGCCTCAAATGCAAGAAGAAGGAGGTGGCTAGTCCATAGCATTATACTCTACTTTGCTGGCTCTACTGTGAATTCTTAGAAAAAACAAGACTCACCAGCAAAAGGAAGAAATGTAGAATTTCTTCTTCCAGGAAAAATAAACTCCAACCAACAGATGCTGAATGATACCACTTTTCCCAAGACAAAAGCTTTTATCTCACTTAACAATAGCTACGGGTTCCAAATTCTTTACATTTCTGCCTGAAAGCACTTTACAGCCTTCACAGAAAGCCTCCCTTTACCACTGAAGTGCAGGAAAATGCCACTAATAGCAGTAGCTCAAACAACATCAGCCCACTGTAAGCTTAGAGGCAAAATTACAGAATGTATGAAAACTTCTCCCTTTATAATAAACAGTAACCTGTTTTTTTAAAGTATGTTCAACATCAGAGTTTTCCATACAACGTTCTTGAATCAGGCCTTAGCGTTAGATGTCAAACAAAAAAATATGACTGAGCTAGTGAAGAGTGGAGGCGGAAAAAAAAGAAGGGAAAAAAAAGAAGGAAAAAAATATCACTGTTCTGTAGTAATTTTTCTTGCACTTCAATACATAAAATACTTTGCTCCATCTCGTTGCCTGTAGCAAAGTCCTATACTTAAACTTTCAACATGAATTTTAATGCAGCACTTTCCATTTAAAACACCAAGCTTGGTAAAGTAGGAACAAATCCAGCGTGCTCCTCCTGTCCCCCCAAACCCCTATCACCAGCCGCAGCATCCCCCCTGAGACCTAACATTTGAAATGCATGACCTGTCTCTCTGACATACCTGTTCTTTAGGAGGGGAAAAGCACATCACATTACTGTAGCAGCCCCAAATCAGATGCAGAATTTCAGAAGCTTTCCTGCCAAGGCTGTCTATCTGGGGAAGGACAGGGGAGGAATGAAGGGGAAAGAAGAAAAGAGTTTACTAAAAATTAGGATTTATAAAGGTCGCTCAAGTCACTCTCTGCTGTTGCCAACAGAGCAGATCAATTTGACTGCTGTTCCCTCGGCACCTGAGGGCAAGGCGGGCGTATGGACCATTAGCAATAATTCACCGTCCCAGTGCTGCAGTCATTTGCCATGTATCCATCAATCCAACACAGGCTCCCAGGAGACAGCAGAATCAGAGTAGTAACCTTCTGCCTTCAAAGTTATCACAAAACAAGTGGAAACAGCAGGATCGATGCTGCTAGAGACAAAATTAGCCCAACTATTTCAAATTTGTACTGTCAAATGAGAAAAATTTTGATCTGGGCTCCAGTTAAGATCTTGAGCCACAGAACAGAGGGTCCATAGAGGACAATGCCTCTTTCATATCCATGTGCCACCTCCTCCACGTGGCAGCACTTCCGCAGCCTATGGGGATATATTCACACACACACACATATACCTACAGGTATTTCATGCATTCCTGGGCTACACCAGGCTATACCCAGCACACACAAAGCAGAAAAGCAAGAGTGATTGCCAACACCGAGTCTACTGTCTGATTCACAGTCTCCATTCGATCTGCAAATGTCTCTCTGACCTCTTTTCAGTCCTCACTACAGCTATGATTTCATGACAATGCCAGAAAATCAGCACCACAAACAACCCCCTGAAAACAAGTGAAATCAAAGAGTTTCCCTGCAGATGCAGAAAACGGCCTGACATTAGATCACTCACACACCAGCAAAGAAAAAAGCAATTTTCTTGCCCGTTGTTGGACTGTAGAGGTGCTTCATATCCTCAAGATGCTAGAAGCTATCACCACTGCGATCCCTTCAGTAAAACGACTGGTGTCAGCTGCTGCAGGAGCTCTCACATCCCAGCACCAGCAAAAGGGAGAAGGGGAAGGAAGAGAGGAACAGCCCTCGGGAACCCAATTCTCCCACTCCCCGAGTCTGACTGACCCAGTGTGGATTCTCCTCCAGTGAGGGCCAGGAATGAAGCATTCTTCTGAAGACTTCAGAGGTGGGAAAACAAGAAATATGCTCAAAACACTAACCTCCCTTCACAGAAAGGCTACACAATCAGCTCTAACCCCAAGTTCCTATTCTCCACTTGCATTCCCATGGGAAGAATAATGGGCTTTGTGCTGTGAAAGGACACAGAGGTCACGAGGGAACAGAATACTTCCTATGGGAAAATCATGACCAGTGCACTAACCTCCTGGAGACTGGTGTCTGGAGTGGGTTAATCCTGACCCTGCTCTTTCAGAAACAAGGCTCCAGAACAGCCTGTACCTTCTCAGTTGAGTATACTTCATAGAGGGGTACTTTTCACATTCAAAAAGTAGAAACTCTTCAATAAATTAAATTTCAGGCTGCGTTCCCCCATTCCAGCTATATGGCCAAAACAGCATTTAAAGTCTGAACAGAGTTTTTGAACCAAATTTCAATGCACAAAAAGTGCATCTACCCCGGGATAACCAGGCACATGCATCCTCAGCGCAAGTCTCACCATCCTCTGGTCAGAATGTGGTCAGAAACAAGCTAGTTTTGACAGGAGCTGAACCTCTGAGTTCTCAATATAACAGTATAATATTGCATTGCAAGGATCAAACATCTCCAACACACCCTTCCCTTCTCATTTATTCTTCTCTGAAGACACCTCAAAGCTCTTCGCACCAGTCTAATGCTTGGACCACGTGCTCTAAACTTGCTCGGCAACTCATTTCCCTCAGTCAACTAAAAAAAATAAACCACCAAAACCAAAAGCTGTTACTGTAAGTATTAGGAAGCTATGCATCAAACTCTTACTTTCTTTAGTTTCACCAGAACATGCTTTACTAATGAGCATTCCAAGCAGCATGTCAATTCTCAGCCAGATAAAGTCTATAAGCCCTCCAGAAAGCAGTTGCTTTGTTTGTCAGTGAACTATTCAGAGGATTTCCAGCTAAGGTGGATTTTTCCCACAATACCAATCTATCACCTCCAACTGAATTTTAAAAGTGCAACCACAATGTTATATTTTTTCCAGGCCTTAGGCAACTGAGTAGTAAACTCCTACTCTAATGAGATAAAAAGGCAAAAGAGACCAATTAGATTGCAGTGCTTGGCTTTTAATTTAATTCTTGAATTTTTTACTATAGAAAATAGATATTTACTTAGATAAATAGAAGTCCACAGTTTTAACACTATAATCAAAAACTACCAGGAGTTTTGGAAAGCATATGAACTCTCAAATGCCATCCAATACACGAACTTTAAACAATGGTACTTAGAATGTCTTTCGAAAAAGACTTTTTCAAGTGCCTCATAAACCTCCTCCACCATCAATTAGCAACGACTGCACAGACCTGTAAAGTGGCAATTCCTTCATTTTAGCAAAAGAGTTACTGAGTTTGGAACTTGCTGCCCAACACATTTTACACTGAACTTCTCTGTCAACACCAATTCTTTATTATTCAGTCCACTAAAGGTTCTTCCAAAGTTATTTTTGCTGTATACAAAGCTATTTTGTAGCTAGTAGCTTGTCAGCCAAGCTCAGGTGGTGTGGCTTTAGTACACTCCTCCCTGTTGGTATCATCATGGCAGGGCTTACAGAACCAGGCTGTAGTGCAATTCCTTAAAAGGTCCAACAGAAATTAAAAAAAACAAAAACAAAACATTTGAGCTATTATCTGGTCTGATTAGGTCTGATTTCCTTCATGTGTGGCACCACCTCAGAGGGACCAGACCTAAGCAGTACCTGAGTTAACTCTATATTTAAAACGCCCAACAAGCAATGCACAGTTAAAACAGGTTTGGACAGTGGCTCTGCTTTTACAGGAAAATCTCATTTGACAACTGAAGTTTTATCTTTACAGGAATAAGAGAGTTCCAAATAAAAACCCACTGTTTTGCGTAACAGCAAACAAACAAAAAAAAAGGGGGGGGGGCAGAACTACATTAAAAAGTGTGTTTAAAAACCTTAAAGGGAATTGGAAAAACAAAAATATTTGGACAGAGCATGCTTATAGATACGACATGGGAAGCTCGGAAAAAATGCCTGTCACATAAAAAAATTCAGTGAGGAGTTGAAGATGTATCCAAATGAGAAAAATACAGAGTGAGGTTCTTGCACACAGTGTATGAGAACATTATACAGCAGGTCAAAAAGAAGTCTGAGGAACTACTGGGAAGATGCATAAGAACTAATAATAAATGCTAGTTCAGATACCGTGAGCAGCTAGTCAGAGTGTCCATAGGGCCAAGAGATGATCAGGATATAAAGGGAGAACACAGAGAGAACAGAAAACCATAGAAGTGATGCTGTGAAATGCCAAAATCAGGACTCAATAGTCAGAAGACTATTAAGCAGGTATCCTTTATTGCAGCACTGGGCACACAGGGGATCTCTCCTCCTATTGTGTGCACCTGATCAGGTTAATTGCATAGTTTATATACAAGTTTGATATGCATATTCATTACATTTCCAAGGAAAGTTTTACATATTCATTAACTTTCTGGGAACTCATTATCATACATAAATGTCCTTCACGCAGGTGTACTTAAGGTCTCTCTGGTGGTCTTCAGGAGTCCTCTGGTGGTCTTCCGTAGTCTTCCTCACTTGTCCGCTGTTTGACTCTTCTCAAATGACTCTGCACAGTGTGATCTTCTACATGTTTTGATACATCTTATCCTAAGGAATGCTCGTTAGGGCGTCTATTATCTATGTCTACCTTAATGAGGCAGTTCTCCAGACACTGCAAGACCATCCAAAAGCAGTGTTTTTCTTTTGGTATCTTTTACACTATGCAGCATACAGAACCCTTATCTACTACCAGTCAGAAAATAATTGGGCAAAAATTAGCATGACCATTATGTTCAGAAAAACATCATAAAAACTTCTTGTATCAGCAGAAAAGCTAAATGAAATTTGAGTTTTATCTTCAGAGAGGAGAAGTTACGGGGGGTGGGGGGAAGCTTCCATGCTGAAATCCTGTTGGGAGGAACATCAGGCTCTATCATGGATTGGTGTGTCAGTGAAGGGGTTACAGAATGAGACTACACCAGCCAGGGTCCTGGACCAGAGAGTATTATTATTCAAGAGACCCAGAGGAACTCCAACAGCAAACAGCTAAAGTAACACGTAACCTGATACCGTTGCTGAAAGGTGGGAAGTATTCTTCCTACTTTTACTAGGGAGTATCTGGGAAACTATAGATCACTAAGGCAGATGTTCTAAAGAAATCAGTAGAAAACAGCAAACAGAATTGTTTGATGGAAGGAGAGTTACCACACACTGAGGAGGAGTCAGCTTCACAAATCTGTTGAACTGACTCCTCCAGAGGAATAAACAAGCACATAGATCAGAGATCCAATTTAGAAAGACTACCTAGACTACTAAAAATGCGTTCAAGAAAACTCCTTAGGGGAGACTTCTAAAAAACTAAGCTGTTGTGCCATAAAGGCGGAGGGCCTTTGTATGGATAGAAGTTGATTATAAGAGAGCTTAAAAGAGGATCATAACAAATGTCTGATTCTTTTAATAAAGGGAGGTAATCAGACAGTCCCATAGAGAACTGTGCTGTTTGACGTATTCACGCAATTTCCCTGGAAAAAAAGTGCGGTGCTGATGTAAGTTAACACTTTCAGTTGTTTGTTATTATTCACAATGGCAAAGATCAGGCTGACGGAAGAGTTGGCAGAAATAACTCCACACCAAGTGACTGGGCAACAAAATGAGAGATTAAGTTCAATGCTAATGAACGGTACGTGATCCATATAGGGGAAAATAAGATTACATACACAGGAATGCATTCTCAACTGGCTATTGCCACTCACAGACAAGATCCCGGGGTCCTAATCATTAATTCTCTGAAAACGTGAACTCAATGCAGTCAAAAAAAGCAAACTGTATATTAGGAATTGTTAAGAATGGAAAGAACAAATAGAAATAATTACATTAATATGTAAATCTGCGCTATGCACACACTAAGCGCTATACACAGTTCTGGTCGTTCTTCCTCTTCTTCCTCATCTCAAAAAGTACATGCAGGAGAATTAGAAAAGGTACAGACCAAAGACAAGGAGCAGCTTCCAAAAAAAACCAAAAAGTATGGGAAGACTTTTCAATCTGGAAAAGATTTTAACAAATGGATACAATGGACTTCTCTAACAGAGATGATCTGAGGAAACTGAACAGGGGAGGGCTGCCTCTTTCATTACAGGAATAATTCAGCATCAAACAAAACTACAAAGTGGCAGCTCAAAATAAACACACAGTTAAGCTGCGGAAATCTTTACCCCAGGACATTGTCTATGTCACAGGGGTTAAACAAGCAAGCAGACAAATTTTTGGAAGAGCGAGCCGTAAAGCACTATTCAGCGCAAAGCCAAGGCATTCCTCTCACTCGAGAAGCCCCTCGGCCACAAGCCACTTCTCCCAAACACTGCACTGCCTGCCAGTATCCAACATATTTGTCTTGTTTGTACACTCTTCCCCTGTACTAAATACTGTCCACACTCAGAAACCAGACACTAACCTAAACGGGCCATGAGCCTGACCCAGCAGCCGTCCTTATGCAATGCATCTCACATGATCACTTTTGGAATAATCCACTTCTTTTTGTTTATCGATGTAGCTGCTTTACAACAAATGGCTAGGGAATCACCTTCTCCTAAAAATACCAAAAGACTGATGCAACACCCACATGCAGTTACATATCAGAGCTTTGCCATTAAATCCACCTCTCACTTCAACAAGAGCATGCTGGCCTGTTGCAGTATGCGCCAACTCAGTGGCCAGGCACAAACACTGAGGAATTTGATCAACTTTTCACTCTCTCACTGCTCCGGAAGTTCCTGACTCAAGAAATTAACTCCAGGATACAAACAGTAACCGACAAAGAGCACCTTTGATCTTTTTTTAGGATATACCTTGTCTATATGAATGCACTGATCAGACATCTTAAAGCCACATTTTAAGATTTCTGAAGCATGGAGAAAATTCATTTCCATAAAAACAATGTGGACTCCAAGTGTTCATTAGGTGTTATTTGCCTTCTTGTAGGTCTTAATCAAGTTCCATCGCTGTAATACAAAGTAGCTGTGCCTACATTTGCACTTCCTCCTGAACACAATGTCATCCACTTAGCTCTTTCTGTTACAATCACTGCAGCCTGCCTAACATTGCAGCTCTTTATGCAAGACTTCCGAGAGGAGTACACAAACAGTTCACCCAGCACAGACCTGCCACACACTTGCCTTACTACTACGGCTACTCTTTCTACCAATACCATTTTCTAAACCACTCTGCAAGATCAAGCTTAACATCTTAGCCCATGCCTCTAGTTTGTGGTATGAAATATGCTTTCGGATGTCATTCATGAAGTGGTAACTTTGTCAGATCCATCCTCAGTGTCATTTCTGAAGTTTCCAAGTATACACGTATTATGAACTAGCCATAAAGAGTCAAAACTTCCTCAAAGCAGCTCTCACACCCCACTGAAGCATACAAATCTAATAAAATCAAGATAAGCACTTCCGCGTAACCATGACAGCTTTCTTTGAAGCACACAAGGCCAGACACACGCTTTTACACTGCAGGACACAATCTTTATCTTCCAGTTCACGTGCCTCGTGCCTCATTCGGTCTCCAGTGAAAGGCACTAACAGCAAGGCAAGCTGCCCAGCGCTCACCCAGTCACGGTCAGAGACCCGCAGCGCAGGCAGCACAGAACAAACCTCGTTAGTAATTACAGCTCACACATGAGAGAAGACGAGGCTAAGAAGGGACTTTGAGGGCTCTAATTCATGCACCTCACTCAGAGCACTACAATTTATGCTCAAATTATTCCCAAGAGATGTTTATCTATCTTGTTCTTAAGCATTTAGTGGGAGACTCTACAGCCACCTCAAGCAACGTGCTCCAATACTAAGCTTTAGAGTGTTTTTTTAACATTTTACCTGTGTGTCCCCCTGCTGTTTAAACTGCTCCTTCTGTGCTGTTCTCAGTGGGCATGGAGAACAGGACAGACTCAGGAGCAATACTTGCAAAAGTAACTTCCTTGAGTCTCCCCTCAGTCTTCTCAGGGCACGCAGCTTCCCCTGATCATGCTTTCCAGAGACAGACTGCTCTGCTTCATAGTCTCTCCGCTTGGTTCATGTCACTTTTCCAGTATCATACCAAAACCAGGTCACGGGGTGTCCCAACAAAGCCTTACCAGCACTGGGTGGAACGGAAGGATTATGTCATAACCTGCAGTTTATTCTCCGGTTTATACACCCAAACAAAACTTTTGCCTCCCCTCCCTCCTTTCCCCACAGGAGATCACTGGTCACCAGTCCAGGTGAAAGGTTCCTTTAATTATGGATTATACCTAATCAATTATTCTAATGCCTACAGCTGGTTATTTTTGCTTGATTACGAAACCTTACCACTGTCCTTATTGACCTATAGCCAATTTTTCAGGCAACATTTAAGTCATCAAATCCACTTCTCAATTTTTAATCCTGTCATATAGCATACTTGTAGTATGCTTCCCTGCTTTATGTCATTTACAACTTCAATACGCATAGCCTGTTCTACCACAGAAGTCATGAATGAAAACCCATAGCCCCCACAGCAACCTTCTCAAAACAGCCTTCCATTTTAATGAGATCTTTACTGGTACTCCAAGTATGTTTATCTAACCACATTTGTATCCATCATATAGCAGCACCTTCTTAGGGTTTGGTTTTGGTTTTTTGGTGTTTTTTAAAAAAATCTTACCTACTTTAGAATCTTATTGGGACAAAAATCAAAACCTTACTGAATTCAAGATACACGGAAGCTTTTCTTTCTGCAGCCAGAAACAGATCTGACATCTTATCCTAGAAAGAAGTAAACTCGCTTTGCCAAGGAAGTACCTGTGGCAAACCAGCACTGGCTGTTACGTGCTCCCTGTAATCTTTCATGTGCTTACAAATCATCTGCCTACTTGCTGCAGGATTTTAAGATGACTACTACTCCCCATTCTCTTCTTCCCACTCTTTCACCTACACAAACTGCTCGCTCTTCTCTAGCCTTTCAAAACATCACCTATTTTCCATTGCTCAAAAGACACCTACTAAAGCTTTTAAAAGTTTGGTGGTTTTTTTTTTTAGTCTGTACTTTAAGTACATGGACGACAATATCTCACTTAAATGACTGCTTGCAAACCTGCTCTTTCTTTTTTCTAGTCTATCACTAGCATTAGTTGCTCACTAGCTGACTTTGGTCTTCAGTAAGAGTCAAAAAATATTGAACACTTCAGCTTCAGTGACACTGGACAGTAAGTTTTCATCTATGACCTTTCCTCCACCATCTTCTTACTATTCAGACATCCACAGAATAATTTTTGTATCCCTTGATGGTCTCCGATAGTCAGGTTTGATTTCTACCTTAATCCTTCTTACGTGGTCTTGCCACTCTTCAAATGAAGAGCAGAAACACCTCTGGGTTTGAATAACCCACATATTGCAGGCATGGTGAAAGCAATGTTTGCAATTAGTACTTTAATAATATGATTTCTACCTAGCTCCAGCACTGCTTTGCTGAGACAAATATATTGGGTCAATTGCCTCCTAGAAGAAAATTCCCCCCCAAAGAAAAAACAGAAATATAGCTTTGAGTAAGCCACTCTGTCACATTAAAAAGACACCTCTGTAACAAAGTCCAGCTATCACTGGCAGAAGTTTCCTGACTAACTGCAATTAAGAGTTGGATCAAATGAAGCTTGTGTTAAGCACTATCATTTTCCTGAAAAATATACTGTGGAAACATCCAAAACAATAGCCTTCCCATTTCAGAAGGGGGACTTGGTTTCTGTGATACCGGTTGGGTACCTCCTGACAGCTGTCAACAGAAGAGTTTCTGAAACTTCTGGGTTTGGCAGAAAAACAGAAGTCCACCTTGGCTCTCTGGGGATACACGCTTACTGTTCCACACAGACCCTCTCTACGGCTCCTGAATGTTAGAGCTTCAGTGGTATTTTCGCTCTGAACTCTTGAACACCGGAAGTTTTGGCTGTGTCCATCACCTAATGGACAGGGATCCTCTCACAGGCAGGATGCTGACACTGACAGAAATAAGGGAGACAATGAACACAATTCTGACCACTTAGTCCATGACACAAAAAGCAAAAGTTAAGTTGTAAACTTCAGCATGTATTTGTTCCCTCAAAAAAAAAAAAAAATAAAAAAAACCCACCAAGCCTTTAATCAGAACACTTTTCATGACAAAAAAGTAAGTCTGCACTTTAAGATCTTCCAGACTTGAAAAGCACCCTCAGTAGGTACAAGGGAACACAAGCATCAGTAAGGTGACTCACTTGCATGGGATTGATTTTCAGCAGGTTCTAGGTTACAGAAGTAACTTTTGGCAAGCTGGAATAAGCAAACTACCAGGACTCGTCAACATCCAATAAGGGAGCTTTTGTCACCTCTAGCACCACACAGAACTAAATATTTTTCTTTCTAATAACCACCAATTAGCAACTCAGGATTAGCAAATCACTAAGCTTTTTCCTCCCAACAGCAAAACAATCCCAAAACTACTGTTAGACAACAAGTCTGAAAGTCTGACTCGGACATTGTCTTTTGAAAACAAACCAACTATTATTCCCATGGCATCTTTATCACAATGGTCCATACAAGATTAATTCAGTTTTTACCAAAGAAATGCAACCCTCCTCCTCTCCTCATTCACCGCTGCTCTCTCATTGCAGCTGAAACTCAGTCTTTTACTGGCAGAAGCCTTAGAATTTTATTTTCTTCCCAAGGGAAGCCAGTTACACAGAAAGGACATCAGCCATTCTGAAACACCGGGACTGTGTCTTCACCTGAGGACACAGATTAAAAGATTCACTTGAAGACAACCACCTTTAAGTCTCTGTTTCTCCACCTTCTTTTTGATATTTTGGTTGTGAAAAGTAATAGCTTACAGACATTGAAACAGAAGGCTGCACTACCACAGAACTGCCTAGTGTTCCTTAAGACCTTTCTTTCTTACCCTTTAATGCACTGTACAAGTTTTGAAGGAATTAAAACACAAGGTATTACAGTTAAGGAATGCTTCTAAAGCTTAGTCTACATCTGCCTTCCGGTCTTGTTTTATACTCAAGACTGAGTTCCTCGGGCCAAGCACCATCGGTTCCTCCTTGGTCATACAGCAACGGGCACAGAGGAGTGTGCTCCCCATCAGTGGGGCTCCGCGCTGCCTCAGCACACTGTAGGAAGTCTTTTGAAAAATGGGAGAAAGCTGCCTTAAGCTCCCTGGACAAACAGTCAAGGGAAGTCTGTCAGTTCCACGAGTGCAGCACAGAAAATCAGCCACAGCAAGAATAGGAAGGAGGATTCCTAGGTCACAACATCTGCTGATATTGCTGTACTGCTGTTATTCCCCTTCCACTCATTACCTACTACATTCCACTATAGACAGGTAAAACTAATTTTGTTCATCAAGCTGTACTTATTCTATTTTTTTAAACTCTTTGCTCAGAGAGAAAAAAAAAAAAGATTTTTCTATGCATAATTATATGAACTCTGATGACAGACAGGCCTAGCAACCCACTGAATTAAAATAACATTGAATAACTCAACAGCTGTCTTCAGAGGGAGCTTGACAAATTCATTCATCACCGAGATTTTGACACTTAAAAACTATTTTAATGCTCCCGAGACAAAACCTGATACTTCTTTGCTCTTTTGTGATGTTATATTTGAATCACATTTGGAAAAATAAAACTGCATTATACTGAGTTAAGCTTTATAACTGAAAATACCAAGCAGAATTGTTTTGGTAGAAGGACTCGGTGGCTAACAGCACTGCTCTCGACGTGTCATACATTCAATGAAAATCCCAGGGTGTTTTCCTTTCTTCTAAATTCAAGTCAGCTAATCTCCTTTCTGCATTACACAACAGCTCGTGTAATCCTAAATTTATCACACTAGTATGCTGTCTTAACAGTTCTAGGTTTCACAAAGAGTGAGATCATGCCTCATCTTTGCCCCTTTCATGAAAGGAAACTTAATTTGTCTTTCAACAATCCCGAAAAACAAGCAGACATAGCATTCAGGAAATGTTGGTGTTAAGGCAGTAGTCCCTTCCTCGGGATTCTCCCAAATACAAACCCACAACTACACCACTTCAGGATTCATACAGCTCCTCTGCTTGCTCATTATTTTTAGAAAATAATCTAGAAACGCTCACCCGCTCTCACACAAGGAAGCCGATTCCTAAATATTGACCAAACTCCAAAGACAAGGGCGATTACCCAGAGTGAAAGATACTTGCAGCACCGTGCCATCATTACAGAGCGAAGTCCCCATAAAGTCAAAGCAGCAGAATAGTTGTGGTTCTGAAGAGATCACTAACTACCTACCGTTATGCCAAGCACACCCAGCAGAGTATCTTACTCCACATTTCAGTCATTCCCTTTACGGGCTCAGTTGTTTTTCTTCTTTTCTATAGACCACGTTCTCCTGATTCTGCCGTACAGATGGTTAACTCTTTCAACTCACCCTCCTTGCTGATTTAGTCCCATCCCACCGTCATCCTTCACCCACCAGCCCCACCAAAACCTGTTACGTCCCTCTTTCAGACACACCAATACCTCAGGCTGATGACTCCCGGTTTCCTTAACAGTAAACACTCTCTTGTTTTGATCCCCATTCCTTCTGAATCCTCCTGCGGGCGAAGCGGTCGCTACTCCAGGCCCTCAGAGATCCTCTGCACAAGTACCCAACCAACCTTCCCTCCCTTCCCACAGACACCACTTGCTTCTTCATCCTCAGCTGCCAAGGGGGTAGGGTGGTCCCTTCTTCTGCCTATCTCAGGAAACCACAGCACCTCGCTCTTCACAAACAAGAAAAATAATCTTGGTTCTTCTTCCTAACACCCACGCTACTGCTAATTAGTAGAAAACACATTCCTAAAATAAAACGCAATCCGCACAACCCCCAAAGAAGACACCCACCCCCGCCAAATCCCCAAACCCAACAGCCACCTCAAGCACCCCAAGTTGAGGGGGGGGGGAAAGACCCAGCCAGCCTCTCCCCCCCCTGTGAACAA
>JANZLQ010000078.1:44383634-44416591 GCA_026212715.1 Elanus axillaris
CCTGTTTAAGTTGCTCTACATGAGGGGGCAGAGAAAAGTGATAGTATGAACTCTAGTGTAGCACTTAATGTAAGGCTGGATGGAGGCGAGAGGTTGAGAAGGGAGGATTGGGCACCTGGAACCCTGGGGCAGCGGGGTGGGGAGGACCTTGCACCGAGAGCTCGGCGCGGGGCTGGCCGGAACTGTGGGGGGACAGGAGTGGGCCGGACACCGGGAGCCCTGGGCACAGAGGGGACAGTGGCACAGGGCTTGGGCTGGAGGGCTGTGCCCCTGGAAGGAGGGGAAGGGGCAGGTGGTACCCAGAGGCAAAGGGAACTTTTCTTTTCCATCCCCCCAGAAATGCCTGTGCTGTTCCTGCCAGCGCAGCCCTGGTGTGGGGCTGGGATGTCACACAGCCCAGGCATAGGGCAGCCGCACTGTCAGGGCTTACCCTGCGGCACCGGAGCGAAGTTGTTCACGTCTTTTCCCCCAGTGCGGAGGAAGGCATGGAGGAAAAGGCTGAGGTCTGCAGCAAAGGATGCAGCAGCTCCAGTGCTGGCAGGAATGGAGGGGAACAGTGGAAGGCAGCCAAGCCACCACTGCCCCACAGCCAGCCAGCCCCAGGCCAGTGCTGCCAGCCTGGCAGTCACCCCCGGCACAGCTCCTGGCTGCCAAGCATCACTCCTGAAATCCCAGTGTATCCCTGTGAGGAAAGAGGAGGTATCAGAAAGGAGAGCAGCCCTGAAAAGACAGGTCTTGGTGGAAAACCAGAGCGAGAAGCAGGGAAGGAGCAGAAATAGGACAGGGTAAAGGCAGCTCCTGCTTGTTTGTCTCCTGGGGCTGAGCACCCCCCACAAACCAGCCTTTTCCGGGGCCTTTTTTGCAGCCATCGGGCTCTGACAGTTTCTGACAGTCCCCACTGCTGGCAGCCCTTTGCCATGCCATCGCATCCAACCCTCTCCCTGGGGACCTGCACCCCTGCCCCACCAGTCCCAGCCTTGATGGGCCTTTCCCCAGTTAATGCCTGGCCAAGGCCCCGGGCTGCTCCCACCAAGGCCAAGGGAATAAAGACCAGAGACCTCGAGCCAAGTCCCACCTGCTTTATCAGTCGAGACACAGCATTACACAAGCTCTGGCTCGCAAACAGAGCTGCACGTAGCAGTGGCCCTGAGCACGCAGATGTTGGCTGACCCTGCACGAGGCCACCCCATTCGGCCATCAGTCGCGTCCCTCATCTCTCGTCTCCGCTTTCTGTGCTGCCTTCCTGCAGTGTCAGCTCCACAGCAAGGTCTTGGTTCAGCCATGGCCACAGCGGGTGGCCTTGGCTCAGCAGAGCTGCCAGATCGGCCTCCGGCGTTCATGTCCTGATGGCAGATGCCACCTCTGGACATCAGGCAGGGATGGAGGAAACGTTGTGCTTGGTCCTTGCCATCAACCAGGAGCCACCACGGGTTTCGCCTCCTCCAGGAGGCATCTCCCAGGTGCTGCCTGTCCAAGCTGTCACCGGTGCACGGTGCAAAGAGTGGCTCGTTTGGAAGGGCCTTGGATCCTGGAGAAACATCCCCCTCCATGGGGACACTGGGGGTCAGGGTGCTGCTCCTCACGTGGTACCCAGCCTGACTGAGCCCAGGACAGCCTCTGGGTTCTTGCTTGGATGCAGGCATCGGTCGAGCGCAGAAAGATAAACAGGCAAAAGCCAGCAGCAATGCTACACGGTCGCCCTGCTGGTTTCAGAGGAGGGAGGCAGAGCCTTGGAGCAGGGATGTTTTGGGATCTCTCCAAGGGGTAGCTAATCATACAGGTGTTACTTCAATTACGCACCATTATATGCCCATTACAGGTGCATTTTAAGCAGCCACAGTGCCTGCAGCCACAGTGCCAGCAACTCCCTTCCCCAACACCTACGGGTCATCTCCTCCCTTTGCAGACTGCAACCGCGCATCATCCCCCGGGCACTGCCACCATGCTGGGCCAGCAGCAGCAGCGCTGGGCTCTGCTGCTTGCACAGCTGACGGCCGAGAAACACTTTCTACCCCAACAAGGCACAGCAGGAACCATCCTGAGGGTTTGTGTGATGTGGGAGGAGACAGTCACCAGCCTGCCTCTGCCAGGGCAGGGTATGGTGCTTTGCATCCACCAGCAGTGGTACCATGGGCAGACCAGGCACCATCAGCTACGAGGTACCTTCCCAAGGAGCCTGGGGCTCTGTGTGCAGCCCAGAGACACTTGGGACCCCAAACCATGGTGGTATCCCTGGCTCTGCCTCCACACAGAGGTTGGACGGGGATTTGGGCACAGTAAGCTCTGGACCTGGCTGCTTCCTAGCCCCATGGCTGCCTGGCTGAGCACCCCAAGCACCGATGGCACACCACACTCAGGATCTGGCTGCCTGCCTGGGCCACGCACACAGGCAGCTCAGGGCTCACCCACCAAAGATAATTTGGGCCTGTGACGCTCTGGGGCTTGGGTCAGGCCCAAGAGGCACTACCTGAGCCTGGAAGCTGGGAGGTTGCTGAGCAAGGCTGTGCTGGAGACATGACTTGGAGCTGTCCTTGGCAGCACGGAGAGACCCATAGGTTACATTCCCATATAGCAGGGTCAAGTGATCCTAAAGCACACGGGAGGCCTCGCTCCCCCTCCTGCATTCCTCAGCACTCGCCACAATCCCCAGAGCCTGCCCAGTCTCCCTGGGCTGCTATCAATAAGCAGCCACAGCCTCCAAGCATGCCAGGACTCCCCAAACTCAAGCCAAAGGGGACCGTTCCCAACACTCACAGCAGGATGGGTCACCAGGCTGTGCAGCATTTCCGCATGGAAAAAGCAGAAACGTGTCCCACAGGGTTGTTACCCTGACTCTGGAGCTGCAAGGAAAGGACATGGCAGGTCACTCTTGTCTCTCACAAGCATGCGGGATGTCATTTATCTCCCACTACAGCCGGAGCATCTACCAGGAGACCTCCAGATCTGAGCTCTGCTCCCAGGACTCTCCTTGCCCTCCTCTGTGGGGAGGGAGGGGGACCCAAAGTCATCTCCTATCCCAGCTCAGGAGATGCCTATTTCTCTCCCCTGCCAAGGAGCCTGTGGGGAACAGTTCCCATACAGAGATCCATGGTAACTTAATGACTGTACTCTTACCTAATTAAAATTAGGTATTATTAGCCCTCAAAAATGCTTCAATACAGGCAGATCATAAAAATGCTGGTAATGAATGATTTGTGGTCCAGAAGCAGTGGCTGAGACGGAGGCTCACGTACAAATGTCTGTTCATCACCGGAAGCCAAGGACGAGCTTGGGAAGCCACACACTAAACAGACACACACAGGCACGAGGGTTTCACATGAAAAGAGGGAAAGTAAAAAAAACAAAAGCAAGGCATCAACCAAGCAAGGCAGCCTCTAGGTCTCACTGCAGCAAGGTGAGGGGCTACACATGTAGCTATGGATTTTTTTTAATTCTCTGCAAGTTGGGAGTTGAGCAAATCTCTCCCGTGCCAGAGCTAGGAGAAAGGCAAGAATTGCAACATGCTCCCAGACCATCCCTGCCTCCACCCGCTCTGTGTCATCTCCTTAAATGCCAGCGGGAGGGTGGGGTGATCCCTCCACGCAGCAGCGCCTGGCACTGCCCTGCCCTAACACACTAGAAAGGGTGAGGCACACCCAGGCCGTGGGGCATCCCCCCTGCTTGTATTTACACGCTCTAAGGGCCATTCTTGCAAGTTTTTGCACTTCTTCTTGGCCTGCGTACCTTGGGAACAGGGTGGGAGGACAAAGGGATGCAGCGAGCTCTGGGCAGGCTAATCCCCTCGTTGGCATGCAGTTCAACATGCGTTTAAGCTTCCCTCCTGGGTTAGTTTGCTGCATGGCTCCTGGAAGGCGCTGGTGAAGCAGCCAGGCTCGTTTGGTGGCACATCCAGTCTAGAGGTACCAGCCTCCCCGGCTTTGCTCACAGCAGTGTGTGGTATCGCAGCATCACAGGACTGCAGCTGACAGCCCTCTAGCAAAAAAGGTGACATTCTTGTCCTGGATCTTATACTGGTAGATCTGGATGAGATCCGGCTCTGCTGTCAGCTCCAAGGACACTCTCCTAATTATTTTAATCTGCAAAGGGAAAGGAACAGGAATATCATCCCTTTGGCTGCCCCAGACACAGCATCCTCACTCCCTCACACCTCTTGCTGGCCTGCAGGGAAGGTGGATGACTGACAAGAAAAACCATAACACAGCTGCCTGTATCCAGCCCCCTTGGTGGCAGCCCCTGATGAGGGACCATGCAGTAAGCAGGCCCCAGCGACCCAGCTGCCCTCCCAGCCCAGAATCGATCACTACAAACCAGGCCGAGATTCACCAACAGGATAGTTTGGGGAAGCTTCCCATAAAATAGGTAATTTTTCTTTGCCATCATCTTGGGGCAGAAAACAACCTGCACTGCAGCTGCTGTACAAACCCCTTCCAGTTTCCAGGGATGGGGGAGTCCCCTGGCAGCAGGATATCCCTGAATATCCCCACAGAAGCAGAGTCACAGCTGTAAGAGCCCAGGTGCTCCAGCAGATCCTGGTGACCACAGCAAGGCTGCTCGTTAGTCCTTAACCATGCTGCAGACCGGGCTAGTCCTGGGCCATCTCCTACAGGGCAGATGGAGCATGTCTCGCCCACCCTTGGGCCTGTAGGCAGTGTTGTGTGTGACACAAACATGTGCCACCTCTCCATGCTCTCCTGTGCATTACCTGCCCGTGAACATCCTTGCAGAAGCCGGTCACCAGCCCCTCTACCCACAGGATCAGGTCACTGTGATGACACAAGGAATTCACAATCAGTTCATTTTCCTTGTCTTCTGAATCCTCGTTGCTGTGAACCAGCACCACAATGTTTCCCTGTGGAAGGAGAGCACCAGGCAGCAATGAGCCCTGGCTGATTCCTAATCCGCTCAGGGTAAGGAAGGGGAGATAGCAATGGGAGCTTGCAAAATTGCCCTACTAACTAAGCTACTTAGACATCCCCCAGCATGGCAGCTGGTTCTGAGCTAAAGTCCACTGGGAAAATAAACACCAGATACATATATAAAGCTCTAAAACAGCTTGCTGTATGTATACTGTATTTACACACACACACACACACACACACATATATATATATATATATAAAATACGCAGCCTAAAAATACATCAAGCCCTGGTTATGAGACAGCTGTCTAGTTAAACCAGTCTGTCAGGCCATGCAAATGGCAACTCTGAATGAATTCAGAACAGCTAAATAAAGATGTGGCCCAACGGCCACAGCCAGAGCTGTGATGCTCAAACCTTCACAGCTCTCACAAGAAGCAAAGAGCTCCCCAACGCAACACCGAATCTGTTAAAATTACATCTCAAGAGTCTCTGCCTCAGCCCATGCAGGTCACCAAAGACTTAAAATAACATGAAATTCCCAATCAATCAAAATGTACTTTAAAGCTTTGGAACATCTTAGACAGAAACAGCAATGCGTTAGCATTACCATCTTTTTTAGCTGTTTTGGAGGTAAATATTCTCAGCGGGAAGAACATGCCTTGTCAGCATTTAGAGCACAAAGACCCTGGCACCACAGAAAGTGCAGGCTAACAAAACCTGACACCGTCTACTTTATTTCACACTCAAGCAGAGTAAGAAGTGGCCAGGGTGGGGGACGCTGCAATGTAAATAGCAAAGGTTGGATGCGAGTGTAGCAATTTTTGGCTGCGATACTCTCAGAAGTTAACACGTCGCTGGGGAGTTCTTTGTAGAAGTGCTGCACTGTCATGCACTCTTAGAAACAAGCTGGTGCAACACACAGCCACACTTAAGGTTGGCAGAAGCAGACTCATGTCCCCTCCCAGTGGACCTTCACCTCTGCCCCCTGCAAGACTCATCAGCCCCTCACCACCTTCATAACCTGTTTCCTTCACTGCCCTCCCACAGGCACACAAACACAGGTGTGAGTAGAGATCTCTGGAGAGCCAGGAGCTGTTAGAAACAATATTTTAGAACTTGAATCCCTGCTCACTTGTCGGGGACAGAGAGCGCCCTTCTCTGGGCAGCCCCTCTTGGGAAACCAGTTGCAAAGGACCCTACGGAGGTACTCCAAGGACTAACACAACTCCCTGAGAGTGGCCCTAGAGCAATGATTTGAATTTCTTGGACAGCCAGAGCCTTCCAAAACCTCACCATGCACAGATGGAAAAAGAAAAGAAAGCCAAGCTTTGCTCCAGAGGCTCTTCTCTACACATGATGTACAGGACATTGCATATGGAGGGAGCAGTACCTTCAGCTGGTAGCACACCGTGACTCTACAGTAGTGGATGAAGTCCAGCACTGCCACTGGTGTGGCACCCAGGCTGAGCAAGACGCTGAGGTCATCCACCAGCAGCACAGGGCCCTTCCAGGAGTCGCTGCCAGCAGGAGTCAGGGACGTCCGGACAAAGTCAAACAGGGCTTTGAGGTCAGAAGCACTCTCACTGGAAGAGAAGAAAGAGGTCTCAAGGGGCTTGGCCCACGTGCACGTTGTGCATCCCCCTCCTCACCCACTGATCCCACGCAGGCAACGCCAGCCTGCACTCTCCCTGCTGTCCCCACTGCCGTGACAGTCACTGCTCCTTTACTCACCTGTGTGCAGCGAAACCCTCCTGCCTGACTTCAGGGATAATAGAATCAAAGCATGGTTTGGGTTAGAAGGGACATTTAAAGGCCATCTAGTCCAAGCCCCCTGCCACGAGCAGGGACATCTTCAACTAGATCAGGTCGCTCAGAGCCCAGTCTGACCTGGCCTTGAATGTTTCCAGGGATGGGGCATCTGCCACCTCTCTGGGCAACCTGTGCCAGGGTTTCACCACCCTCATTGTCAAAAATTTCTTCCTTATGTCTAGTCTGATATCTGCCCTCTTTTAGTTTAAAATGCACTTGGCCTTGTTGAACCTCATGAGGTTCACATGGGCCCACTTCTCGAGCTTGTCCAGTGCTTGATCCTGCCACACTTCAGCAACATCCACTGACCTGGACCTGAAGGGCTGCACAGGTCCACTGCACAGGGGTCTGCAGGGTTTCAGTACCTGTCCCAGGTCTCACCAAAGGCCCATCTACCCCAGCACGAGTCTGAAACAGCGGAGAACTGGGAGCATACAGGAACAGAGCAAGTACACAGCAGTCCTTGCCCGGAGGCTGCCTAACCCAGAGGTGGTATCTGCCAGTTTAACACCCTCAGTGGATGTTTTTCTACCAAATCATCAGGGACATGGAGAAAATGAAGTGGGAATAAAAATGAAAACCAGCACGGTTAAAGCAGCACTGTTCTCTTGGATTGAGAATAAAACTCAGAATAATGAAAAAAAGCAATAAAACTGCTTGGATGGAGTTTTATTTGACACAAACCTGTTGAGTGCTGAAAAAACTTTCTCTAGACCTGTAATGTGCTTGGCAATGAGGATAGGGGCAGAAATTGCCCCAAAATGCTGGAGAAGGGGGACAGAATCTGAGCAGCAGGGAGAGATAGGGCAGGACAAGCACAGCAATGTGCACAGTGCCGGCATTTCCCTTCACTTAGGTGTCCAGCTACCAAGTCCTTGGGCCTTGGAGGGAAACCCAAAAGGAGCCGAGTCTCAGCCATGGACCACACTGCTGCTCTCTGTGTTGGCTGCAGTGGTAGAAGACATAAAGGGGGAAACGCTCTGTGCTGGGGGCCCTGCTGAGCCCCAGCAGAACCACCAACCACCCAGGTTTACCTTATAAACTGAAGAGGACTGGGCTGTCCTGACTGCTTCTCCTCCTCTCCAAACAAGAGGTCAAGGCAGGACTTGAGGCCTTCCAAGAAGACAAGCTGTCCCCGTTCTTTGGCAGCTGTCAGACTGACTCCCTTGAGAGAGGAAAACATGATGTGGCAGAGTGAACAGCTTTGGAGGAATGGTGCAAACAGAACCAAGTGGATCGACAACCAATTATTATCAAGTCTTATCTACATGTGCTACTAAAGTCAATGCTTCAGTGAGTCCTGCACAGGGGATGAAACAGGTAGTTCTGTTACACACACTGGTGGACACATTCGCTCTCCCATATTTTGCCAGGAGATTAAAAAAAAAAAAAAGAACCAAAACACTGTGATTTGGGGGCTCAGACATCCTGGAATTGTTCCTGGGAAGACAGCTTTGTTGCATGGGAGAAAAACAGCTTCCTATCCAGAGGCAAGGAGAAGATGGGTACAGGCTTCTCCAGGCTGCCTCAGAGACCCTGCTGTGAGTAATTTCTTCACCCTCTCTTCTTGGGTGGCGAAAGCCTTTGGTTTTCACTATCTCCAAATCATCACTGTGGCAATAATGCGTCCCAGCACAACCCACGCACCTGAGCAAGGCGCGGCCCGGATCTGGAGAATGCTGTTGGCTGTGTACCCTGATGCTTGCACAACGCCCAGGAGAGAGCAGCATGGCCGGGGCTCCCATGGGAAGCAGCCTCAGCTCTGACTACCCTTCAGAGAAGGAGAAGGGACCATGAAAAACTGCCTGGGGCCACCATTCAAACTCAAGCCAAGATTTCCTGCTCTCAGCCCTGCTTCACGATGAGGCTGACCTCAAGAGCCACGTGCTGGGCGCATCCATCTCCAATAAAGAAAGCCCTGGCAGAGTTGCAGCAGACATGCAGAAAACCCCAAATGGAGATCTAGTTCATGAAGTCCCATCTCACTCTCCTTTCTTTCATCAGCAAGGGCTCCTTGTGCCAACCATGTGATAGTTCGTCAGCTTACTGGTAACGGCATCAGTCCACCTCTCAGGAGAAAATTTAGTACCCGTTACTGACATGATCGTGCAAAGATCTCTCATGTGCACTATTGTCAAACCTCAGGCAAACTGTGCATTTCCCAGCAGGAAGAAGTGCAAATTTGCTCAGCTTTCCAGTGTGGGTTGCTTCCCACATTTGACAACAGGACTGTGATTTCTTAAAGTGGAACCAATGAGCATTAACGCCAAGATTCGCAGCCTGGAAATGGGGGTATTGTGCAACACAGCAGGTAGGTGGACAAGATGGAGAGACAGACGGTTTACAAAGAATTCAGGAAGGTTTACCTCAATGCAGTATTGCTCGACAGGCAGAACTGGTGAGCCAGAGGCAGGTAACCAGAAACAAGGATCCTGAGAAAGCAGGTCCTATATCGTCCGAGAGAAGACATCCCTTTGGGATGCTGGCAGATTTTGAACGCTCCAAAGAGGGTGGCTGAGCAGGACTGGTCAGGAACAGAGGTAAGTCCTAGAGCAGGAGCCCTTACCTTAAGCCAGGACTGGCTTCTGCCTGAATGCTGGAAGAGGCACGCACCAACAGTGCTGGTGCTTTTGCCCAGGAACTTTTTAGGCATCACAGAAAATACAGATTTTTGCTTATTTCCTAAGTAATCATGCTGGGAGCTGCAGGACACTTGAGCACAGAGTCCGAGTTGCCCAGCAAGGGGAAGGCTCATAGCAGCTCTTCCCCCAGGACCTCGAGCACTGAACAGAGCGCTGCGCTTGGCACTGTCCCAACACCTTCTTTTGAAAAGACCTTGGAGGTTTTCCAAGCGTTTCCAAGTCCCCACGACACCCTTGAGAGCCACTGTGCTCTCTTTGCTCACACACAAGAGGGAGATGCAGCAAAGCAATGTGTCCACTTCTGCCTCCTGCTTTCTACTCCCATGTCTCATCTGCTCGACCTTCCTGTTACTCTGACATGAAAATGTAAGTGCCAACATTTTAAACCCCCTTTTCTTCTCTTTTTTAATTAAAAAAAAAAAAACATTGTAAAGCCACATCTTAAGCATCTGATCAATGAGACAATCCCTACAAGGGGCTGGGCCCAGCTGCTTTGTGAGCATGGTATTTCCACATAAGGTGGAAGAGAGAAGGTCTGGGTAGATAAGGAAGAGGTCCTTTCCAGGAAGATTAACCCTGAGCTCCTGCAAGGCTTATCAGTTGCCACACGTTCAGTGCTAATGAGAGGAAAGACAGATTTCCACTGCTTTCCCCTCCCAGCTGAAATGAGAGGGGGAAGAGATCCATTCATCAGGGCTGCTGCCAGAAAACGCTGTCTGCAGCAATTAGAAAACAACAGATCAGAGGCAACATCTTCCATCACAGCCAGGGGATGCTTTGACAAGCGAAGGCTACTCCAAGGCAAAGGCCATCTGACATGTCCCAACCTCAGATCCAGCTTTTACATCAGCCCTGAGCTTGCCCTTTTTCCTGGTCTTCCACACGTGCTTTTGGGAGGAAATTGGTCCCACTTGCCACGCACGCTCTGGGAAGGAGAGCCTTAGGAAAGGCACCGGCCAGCACTTTTGGACATACCCCTTTTGTTTTCAATCACCTTCTCAATGAACAGTGTTGCAGCACACTCCTGCCTCATCTAATTCAGATTGTCTCCTCTTTTTTCCCCTTCTCCCAGGCAAGACAGGAGCAGTAATTCCCACAAATGAAACTCCCACAGGGCGTGGGGCCCTTCACTCTTCTTGCCATACCTCCTGTTGAGCCCAAGCCCAGCAGAGGCTGGTGTGGGCTGCAGGCAGAGGGATTTGGCTTTTGCAGGTGATATTTGCTCACTAAAACCATGCCAGAAAGCAGGGCAGGAACAGAGAGCTAAGGGAAGCCTCCTGGGCAATTGCAAGCATGCACGACGGAAACATTTCTAGCCAAGAACAGAAGAACCTTTATGTGGCAGGCCAGGAGTGGGGAACAGCCGGCAAATACCTGATGTGCCATAAAGCAGGGCTGGGTTGCACAGCAGTCTCAGAAACCTCATCCCCTCATGAATTTTTGGAGACCACAGGACTCAGCACTTACTGAAATGCTTTGCTACAGCAGTGGCTAAATTTGCTATTAATGTCAATAATTCAGAAACAGATTTTAACTTTGCTTCAGCCATTTCTTCCTGCGCACACAAACTCTATACTTCAGATCAGCAAGAAAAGAGTGTCCCCTCTTTAAAATACCCAGCAGCTTAGTTCTGTTACACCAGGGCCTGCCTGGATGACAGAGCAAAGGGCCACAGCATGAGAAGAAGGCTGCCAGGGGCAGTGTGCTTGTGGGTCAGATCAGGAATTCGATCTCCTGGGGCAGTGACATTCCTGGGTGGACCCAGCAAGTCCAGTTTTCCAACTGGGGAACCAGGTCCCAGAGAGACAGCATTGGATGGAGACCTGGACTCACCCCACTGCAGACATCTGCCACAGCAAACCTCTGCTTGTCTCCCACCTAGCAGCCCGCCTGATATAACCTCTGGAAGCCACACAGGAAGGATCAGAACAGCTCAGAGACGGTTGAATAAGTGCTCAAGTTGGCCAAAGGCACCACAGACACTACACACGTTCCTGCTGCAGAGCCATGGTGCTGCAGAGCACCCAAACAGAGTGCATTACCAGCCCTGAAAGCTTGCATTATCTCACAGCACCACGCTCCATTATCACTGGGAGCACATAGACATTATCTCTGGCAATCTGTCATTTATCGATCAAGCCCAGAAATTCTTCTGAAACAGCAGCTCAGCGTGACTGGAGCTGCGAGCTCTGCAACGGAGCACAACTGTTCTCGTCCATACAGGATGCTGCCAGCAGGGTAGCGTGGCAGCCCACCGGCCTGCCAGCAGTGACGTCCCTTCAAACCAGAACCGCCGCTCGCCGTTTCATAAGGGAAAGCAAAATATTTGCATGAGAGAACTAGTAATGGAGCATGCGAGGCAGCAGTCATTAGCTCAAACAGCAAACACAGCCGTGGTACAAAGTGTGACGATCTATGATCAGGCAACCGGCCAAAGTCTCTTCTCTAGTACAACTACCAGCAGGGGAAAGCAGAGGTGAACAGGCGATGTCCTGTCATCTGTGATCACAGCCCTGTGGCAGGGGACAGGGGAGCAGGCAAGAGAGAGAGCAAGTGGGGACAAATATGTTTTTCCTTTAAAACAAAACAAACATTGTACAAATGAGGGTGGGAGCACCAATCTGGCAAGCTGCCCTGGTGCCATTAGTCTTGCCGTGGCCTAACATTTTCTCTACAACGTCATGACAAATAACATTAACTATCCCTTAATTTTAAGTGCAGATCCTCATGAAAAGAGTGTGATTTGCAGAAAAGGAAAAGCATAAAGTTAGTATTGCAGAGCCAGCACAGGCACAAAAATCCAGAGAAGCTTTTTCCTGCAAGTAAAATACATCACTGCATTTAGCTAACATAAGGAACTGGTTCTGGACTGGTAAGACCTGGCAACACTGTCAGGTAGCAGCATGTAAGGTAAGCATTACTTCAGCTATGTATAAATATTCAGTATGTCACCATACATCAGGTGCTACAAGGATCAGATCCACAAAACATCACTGCAAAGACTGTGCAACACAACCCTGGCTCCAGGACCCTTCCTTCCAGGCCTGGGACCATCCCATTCCCAGCAGAAACAGGAGCATCACTAAGTTACAAAGCTCTTCCAACTGCAGTCTTTCAAAAATGCATAATCTTCTGCTAGGAATGATTATGCATGGGAGATTTAACCCGTGGGTGGCATAACATAACGCAGGTGGCTGCCCACAGGCCAGATTCTTCCAAGCAATTCCTGGAGGAACTACAGCCTGACCCCCTGCAGCTCTCCCAGCCAACACAGAGAGCCAGGCAGCTGGTCTTGAGCTCACCACTGAGGAACAGGAGATGGGAAGGAAGCAGCTGGTCACTTGGAGTGTGCAGCTCACCCAATGGCAGCATGACACAGCTCAGGGTACTGCCTGAAATTGGGGGTTGCTGCAGCTGTGTAAGTGACACCCCAGCTGGTCTCCAGTAGAGATCTACAGCAGCAAATTCTTAAACAAGTTTAAGAGTGAAAGTACCCTGCCAAAAACCACCTTTACTGAGCCTGATGTGTTCATTTAGGCAAAGAAGGATTAAAGCAAAGACAAGATCTTACAGAAACTCAGACAGATATAAATAACTGATGTTATGACCTCCAACTCCTCAGAGCTTTGGAAGAATTCACAACAACCGACCACACGGGTACCTGTGAAGTGACACTGTAAGACTGCACCAGACTTGAAACCAACAGGACAGGGACAGCTCACCACTGCAGGTCAGCAAACTTAATCGCTTCTCTGAACTCCCCTGGGCAAACTGTATTGTCCTCCTTATCACCTCCCTTCCTGTCAGTAACCTTTTTGTTGAAGCATCAGACAGCAAATCATTTCGATTTGCATTGCACGTGTGCTCCAGCTAATCCTCTTGTTCTTTCCCTTCTCAGACTCTCCCACGAGGGAGATGACAACAGCACCTATTAAAAGCACACGCACAAGCTATGCACCAGGAAATTTCACCACATTAGGCAACACAGCAACAAACACGATTCTGCTTTTAGAGCAGGCAAGGATCCCATATTTAACAGCTGAATCTCCTACCTACACCGGTTGCTATGCCCTGTTCATAGCGTAATGCCTGTGGGACATTTCCTGTCCCGCTTAGCAAGTTCCCCCCAAGATTTCCTCCTCTCTGCAATGTGAAGGCCAGAACTATTCTGTGCTCGCAGAGGCTGGTTTGCTCAGTAGTGGGGAATCTGCTCTGCAGGGGAACTGCATGCTGAGATGGGCCTGTGAGTTAAAGCTCCATGTGGAAATGCTTCATTTGCTCAGTCCATTTTATTTAATTTAGGTCTCAGCTCTCAGACCATTGATCTCCTTTTAAAAGGTAAAAACTGAGTAGTAAACAAAATAGCGTTGCTCAACAAGCACCAAAACTCAACCCACATTTAGAGTGGGGAATACAACATTAATGCAACATCTTGTTCTTCAACATCTGAAAGTCTTTATAAGCAGCCACACCGCTAGGATTTCCAGCAGAACCAGAGGAGGGAGGACCAATGCAACCTCTCATCCTTTTGGACCTGGAAGGTCACCTGGACTTCCCCGCTGGAGGATTTCACATCTGAGCATTGTACAAAAAGCTGAGAGATGCAGTTTAAAGACAAAGCTCAGACTGATTTGCTGACACTGGGAATGACCCTGCCTACTTTGTTTCTCTGTTTCCTTGTTTCAGGGTACACATAATCCTAGCCTGACTCACCAGGGGAAGGAAATCTGTAAGAATGCACTCTGGCGCTTGTGGCTCCTCAGACAGTTCAAACTGATGGCTTGGCCCAGAGGCCAAAAGAAGCAGACAGGTGTCCTTCTGAATCTACAGGTGATTCAGCCCAAGGCACTTCAACACAACATAACCATAGGACAGAGGATAAAGTCACCTCAGGAGCTCCTATGCTGTACAGCCAGTGCATCTTGCAGGCGTACAGAAAGGCCCTAGGGACACAGACACCACAGCATTTTTCTTCCCAGAGCACTAATGAAGCTACATCTACCAGTCTGGGCTGGTCTGGGGAATTCCTTTTCCAGTGAGAAGTGTTCTCTTCCTGCCGCAGGAGCACCACTCCTGACTGTCCCCATCAAGGTCTGGAAACATTTGCTCACATGCAATTCTTGTTCCCCATTCTCATTCCTTCCCACCCAACAGAAACTACCTGGACCTGTAATTATTAACCTACGCCAAGAGACTTACCAGCTTCTGTGCTACGATGTTATAGTGACTGAAGGACTGGAGCAGGGCCACAAAGCAAACCTTACAGCCAGCTGGGTGAGAAGACAAAAAGACACATTATCATTTCAATTTTGCAAGCTGCCATTATCGAAGCACATAAATCACAACAGCCAGGCTACAAATCTGTCTGGAAAGGCCTTGAATTGAGGCAGGTCTAGGCAGCCCCTCACTTGCTCCTGGCTGGGTTTTCAATTTTCACCTTTCTATAGGATTTCTGCATTAGGGAAAATGTTAGTCCCTTTAAGAAGAAAGAGAAAGACCAAGAAAAAGATGATATAAAAAAATTAGGAGGCCCCTTTTCTCTCTCATGCCATCCTGCCCTGGGATCTCCTGGCACTGTTTGCTGATATTACTGCAAGGAGGCCAATGGCCAACCGTGACACGAACTACTGAAACCACTGACATGCCAAAAATCCCTGGTTTGGCTCTCACAGGGCAAGTGACCTTGACTGGAGAAACACACAGAACAAGCAATTTTGACAAAGACACCTCACTAAAATGTGATTTTGGAAACTGGCACATGACAACCTGGTCTTATGGCTTGGGTATGGACAAAATCAGCATTTGTTTCTCCCTGCCAGAGAGCAGGACATGGATTTCAAGTGGAACAAGCCCGTGGTCCCAGTTGAGCCTTCACTGATCCCTCAGGAGCTCCCAGAAGTTCTGGGCACCAAGTGGGTACCTAGCCAACATGGGGGTGTTACAGACGGAGTTAACTGGCACCCAGGTTCTGGGGTGGAAATGAGCGGGTGACAGCAAGCACACCTGCCTTGGGATAAATTAATAATCCCAAAGGGCTGCCTACCCACAGAGAGACTTTTCCCAGGCAGGTAGGCAGCTCCCTGCAACAACTCCCAGGGCAGTGCAGCAGATCAGCACGTTAGCAAAGCCAGGCAGGGATGCAGGCAGACCCTGGGGCAGTGCCTCAGCAGGGCTGTCCCTTTGAACCATTCACACTGTTAATAACCTGCTCTCCACGGGCTTTCCTGCAGTTTCACCCTGTTCCATTAAGTAAAACAATTTTTTAAAAACAGGGTAAAGCCATAGCTGAGGAAGTGGCAGTTATGGGGAGCAGGATGCACTCAGCCCCACCACAGACACAGCACTCTGAGCTAAGTTGCAAGTCTGATAGACACCAGATTTGCTGGGCTGGCTGCTTTGCCAGCAGAAAGCCAGAGGAGTCCATGAGTCCAGCACCCTCTCTGCAGGGGCCGGTAGGTTACTCACAGGTGAAACTGTTAGCAGAAAAGCAATTAGGCAACTTGCCAGGCTCTTTGTTTGTTTCTTTACTCACTACCAGCCAGTTGTTCCTGGTATTTTTAATTACATGATAAAACACCTAGCTAGTGAACGAATTAAGAGTCCACACCTTGCTGTCAGATGTCCATGTGATTTACAATGTTCACTGCACTAATGACGAAACAAGGTGCACAGACATTACAGGATGTACCCAAGGATATAGAGCAAGTCCCAAGAACAAGTCTGGACTGGGATCTGCAAATCTTGACCTCAAAGCGTTGCGCTAATCTGAGGATGCCTCATGCTCTGCAAAACTAGCCTCTGCTCACACAGAAACACTTTGCGCTGAAGGAACCTCCAAGGAGCAGGCAAAGGCAAACCCTTGCCTTGGAGAGTCCTGCTGCTGACATACCTCTGAGGTAGAAGGAGAGGAAATGGTGCACCAGGAAGCTGCCATCTGTTCTGGTGTCTCGCAGCAGCGTGAATTTACCCTGAAAAAGAAGCAGCAAAATAATTTAACAGAGGAAGATGAGGGCACAGACTGCTCTTGGTTCCATCTTGGTAGACAAGACATCTGCTCAGGCTAGGGGAAACTCTTCAGGTATTAGTGAGAGAAAGAAGCAGACAAGCAGCGCTCCAGCCACCCATCCATTTACAAAGAGATGCCCACGATTCCTCCACACACAGCCCACGGGGAGGCATCGGAAGATATTGAGTTCCATGCCTTCTGAAAGACATGCCCACCAGCTAAAAGCCCTTGCATAAGACTGAGACCCCAGCTGGACCCCACACTCTGTGCCCACCAAGAACCACCTCTTCACATGGAAAAACACCTGGCCGCTGCAGAGGACACCAACGAGCAGCACTGCACTTTCCAGTGCTGGCACATCCAGAGCACACACATATTCGTGCCCCTGGTGCCAGACACCATCGACATGGGTGGCTGTGAGCAATTTCCATCTCCCAGCTTTGTACCCCTCTCCTCCAATTCACAGTCATCTGCTTTCTACTCCAAATGGCCCAGATGGCAGGGGGACAACAGCCACCCACTCTGTTCCCAGTCCATTCTCCCATTGCCATGGGCAGCACCACCTGTGCACTTAAAATGGCAGCCCTGCTACAGCTGCTGCTTCTCCTGTCCCCAGACAGCTCTCCCTGTCTCCTGTTCCAGGCTTACCTCAAACATGCCATGTTCAGAGCAGAAAACCTTATCATCAAAATATGTGTACTGGAGCAGAGCTCTCTGTACAAAGTATACACCTTGTTTTGATCATGCAGGAAATTAATTCCGTTTATCAGTGCATGCTTGTTATCAGTACCAGTCTCATCAAGGCATTTGTTTCCATTAAAACCTTAGTCAAGATGTTTCTTTAATCAATACAAATCATAGAAGAGCTGCTTTTAATCACACAGAACTTATCAATGCTTTTTTTTTCCCCTCAATCTATTAGAAGAAAACAAAAAGCCTTTTGCAGCAACAAGCAATCTACCCATAGGCAATTCACAAGCCATCTATCAGAGTTAACTCTGCAGTGCCTAAAACATGTTACAAAGCAGTGCTAACGGAATGGCAAATATTGAACACATCTGCAGGGAATGCAAAGCAGAAGCCAGGGTAGAGAAGCGCTGCTCTGCCTCAGCCAGTGAGACAGCTCTTTCCCACCCAAAAAAAGGGTTATGCCTCTGTGGCCATTACAATAACAAGAGGCACCACCTCCACAAGCATCTAAGACATATCCTCCATAGCTAAGCCTGGAGGATTCTCTAGGTTCAAACAGCCCAAGCTCAAACATTCAGCGGTTTATCTTCTGCACGACTCTATCCCCTGCAACTCCCCTCTTCCCTGTAACAGCCCCCTGCAACAGCAGGCTGAATGCCACCCCAAGTCCCCTCCCTCGCCTGCTAGCTCTCAAAAGGCTCTCTCCTTTGCTCCCACATATGCTGTGCAGAACACAGCAGGATGTTCTCATTCAGAGCATATATTATTTTGTTTTTTCAAACCTTCCAGTTAACAACCCTTAAATCCTGCCAACCCTCGATTCGCTGTCACACTGCAGCTGCTTAGATAGCACTCAAAACTCTTCATTTCTGATGCCCAGCTAGCCAGGGGTGGAAATGTCCAAACGGTGCATCTCCAGAGGCAGCAGCTGCACAGCTGGTGGAAGGAAGGCAGGCAACAGCTCCAGGAAAGTCCAGCACCCTGCTTGTGGTCACAGAACTATCCCAAAGCCTTTATCAACTCCAGAGCACAGGACACAAGTACAGGAATCAGGGTTCTACCAGTCATGTTGACACAAGGAGGAAGGCATGCAAAACCAACAGGAATCTGTGAGGCCTTCCAAGGTCTGCAAACCCCTGTGGTCATGCTGCCTTCATGTGAGTCCATGCACCTCTTGCACGCATCCCCACAGACTACATATATCAAACTGTTTAGCAGCTGGCTGGAAGAAACCAGGTCCCTGGAGGTCCTGAGGGCAGGCAGCTTCCCCTTGCTGCCAGGCAAGAGGAATTCTGTTGAGGAGCAGGTAAGTCCTGGCCGCCCCACCACCAGAACCATGTTTGCTGGCATGCAGAAACCCCACGGTCTCCAATTTGCCACCACTGATGTGTGGTCTGATTCTCTTCCCCCTTCTGTGCATCCTTTTCAAGCCCAGAAAAACGCTGCTGGGGATGAAGCACTTCCAAAGGCAAGGCCTTGTAACACCTTCTCTATGCGTCTACCCCAGCCCTTTCCCTCCACACTCTGCTTTTTTTTTTTTCCCCCCTCCACTCTTTCCACCTGCAGGCTACAAGGCAGAAGCTGCAGCTACTTGTTAGAAACTGCCAAAATCCCTTGGCAGGGCAGCAGCGGGTGTCACAAGCATTCAGCGGTGACATGTCAGATACACCTACACAGGCGGCAGCTTCATCCACCTACCAGCCCTGCAGTGAAGGCATTTGTCACCGCTTTGAAAATGGCACAAACCAACCACGGAGATGCAGAAATCAGGATGGCAGAGATGGGAAGAAGAAATCTGCAAAGGACTGATGCTTTTTTAAGCACAGCAGGACACCAATTTCTAGCCAGCCTTGGCCAGATATGTCAGCACACCCCATGGACTGTGTCTCGCAGCCCATAGCCCGACTGCACAGCTCTGCACAGCAATTGGTGACACTGAGTGGCGCAGAGGGGGGCTGACAAAACAAGAATACTCATGATTTACCACCGGCTTAGTCCATATCACAGGGTATAAACTCAGTCTTCCGACTCTGGCATCAGGGAACACCACTCGTTCTGCAGCCAGCCATATACTGGTGCTACACTACTGCCAGACACCTTGACAAGGAGAAATCTGGAGCGTGCAGTAGGAAATCGAAGTCCCTGGCTGATGGGAGAGGAAGAGCTGACAAATCCAAGGCAATGCGTCACGCAAAGGAGCCTTTGGTTCAGCTCCTCCGTCAGGTCCTGCCTGGGCTGCCAAATCGAAACTCAGGATCTTCAGGCCAAATCTCCTTTTCGTTTTGCTCTGCAGAATTTCCTATTCACATAAAGGTGAGCCTCCTGCCTCCAAAACCAGGCTTGCGGGTGACAGCATCCCCACCCACCCCACAGCTCCACCATCAAAACCTGCCTAAGAGCACAGGCTCTGCTCTGCCAACAGTCCCATTCCACCAAGGGCTCCTTGCTTAGCATTCCAGGTGCATTAAAAACCCAATCATCAACCCACAGGAACCACGGGGACTTGGGAATTAGCACAGCATCAGTCTATCCTTTATGGAGAATGACACCACTACCACCAAACCTTAGCCAACAACCTCTACCAAGTTTGCTTTGAGCCTCAAGGGCCTGACCTCTATCCAGCCACGCTCTCCTGGCTTTTCCCTGGCGTTTCTTCCCCAACAGACCAGCTCTGCCCCACTCTGGGCAGGCTGACAAGGAATTACCTCACTGGCATTTTCCAGCCCAGGGAGAAAGCTACCCTGCTCACATCATAAGCTCTACGAGGACAGAGGAGGGGAAACCCAAGACTTACAAAATAAATGATCACCCCAAACCCGCTTTTATTATCTAAGTTAGTATCTATCAGGAGAAACAGGGAGTAATGTGCAACACGCGCGTATTTTATTAACTTTTTACCTGACGCGCTTTGCGGCTTTTATACAGGGCGAGGGCGTTCAGTTACAGCGTGACTTCACCAGCATAAAAACCGCACGGATTAACTGAATTAATTTAGCGGCCTAAAGGAAGAGAAACCTCTAAAACACACCGGATGAGCGCTGGGTGGCGGGTTTTACCCCCAGTTTTCCTGTTATTCACGACAAGGCAACCACCAACGCACAGACACGCCGAAGGCTGTGGGGACAGGGCCCGGCCCCTCCGTAGCAGCGGATACCGGAGCCACAGCCGTTGGGGGGGAGGTGGGGGGGCAAGGAACCAGAGCCAGGCGAAGGGCAGAGCTCAGAGGCCGTTCAGCTCCGCGGGGGAGGGTAAGGCCGCCGCCATTCCACGCTCCCGCCTCCGCCGCCTAACGAGGCCCTGCCCCTCCCAGCATGCACCGCGCGGCTCCCGGCGGCCAGCGCTGCCCGGACTACAATTCCCAGCAGCCCCCGCGCGGGGCCCTCACCGCCGCCGCGGCGGCCGCGCTCCCTCCCGCCTGGCCCGCCCGTCCATCCGTCCTCCCTCTTACCGTCTCCGGCCGCTGCGGGGAGGCGTCCAGCAGCTCGTTCAGCTCCGTAAACATGGCGGGCAACCACCGCGGAAAGGACCCGAGCGCTTCCGGGCGGGAAGAGGCGGTGCGGCCCACCCCCCCCTTCCTGCGCATGCGCTGAGCGGAGCCGAAGGGCGCCCCCTGCTGGAGGGGCGGGGAGCCGGTGGGGGGGGGGTGTCGGTTCGCTTCAGCCCGCCCGTCCCCGCTCCTCTCAGCGGCCCGGCCGGGCCTCTGGGACTGCCCGGCCTTACCCCGCCTCAGCCGGTGCCCCGGGACGGGTCCCAGACATCTCTGGAGAGGTCTCCAGCGTCTTCCCGGGCAGCCTGTGCCGCTGCGGCTGGGCCCAGCGCCGCGGTCTGCCTCACCGGCCGTGCTCCCCCTCAGGAGGCTTGGGGAGGGATGAGCCGCTGGTTATGCTCAGCCTGGGGCTCAGCAGGGCCCCGGGGCCTTCTCTGCTGAGGGGGGCTCGGCTGGGCAGCCCCCCCCCCCCAGCCCCTCCTGGTGCTTGGGGTTCATCCTGCTGCAGGACTTGGCCTTTCCCATGGTAGAGCTCCATGAGGATCCTGTCAGCTCACCGCTCCAACCTGCCCAGGGCCCCTGAGCAGCAGCATCCCCATCCTTAACGAAGGTGCGAAGCGGGACTGGATCCCAGTACCTACCACTAGTGACCGGCCTCCAGCCGGACTTGGTGGCACTGGTCACCAAGAGGTGCCCCCCACACACGCTCCTTCACTAACTGCGGGTCCCTGGGTTTATACAGCAGATACAACGTGCCATGGGACAGTGGGCTATGTGGGAGAGGTCTATTACTATTTCCAATTAACATTATTAGCACATTTGAGTGCTGCTGAGCATTAATTTGGCACTCTCAAAACAACGAGCCACAGCAGTTCCCAGCCAGCAGCTGAGTAGCAACAGCAAATTTACAGCCCGTAACCACGAAAATCCACATCATTTAGTGTTATTTTTGCCCGTGTGCCTGAATTTGCTTTTTTTTTGGCACTGAATTCACCTTTCTGTTTCATTGCCCCATCTAAGCTTTTGTAACCCTTGGTTTTCATAGTGTAGAAGAGGATTGCCTGGCTGAGGGGAGATGTGCCAGAGCCCTGGATGTGCCAAGGGGCCTGGAGAGAAGATGCACTAGCCTCGCCCTGTCTCGTCTGCTGTGAGCATTAGGGGGCATCAAACGATGCTAATAAATGGCAAGTGCGGCACAAGAGAGAGGAGATGCCTGCGTATTTTCACGTGGAGCTCTTCAGAACCACAAATTATCACTACTGGAGGTTTATGTGGGTTTAAGAGGGTGAATCAATGGGAGAAGGGGACAAGTCCGTGGAAGAGAAATCTCCTGAGGGCTGCCACCGGCTCGGGAAGTCCCTGAGCTGCAAATTACTAGGGTCTAGGCCTAGGAGAAGAACTGGGGGAACGCAAGAAGTGCTTGCCTTGGCCTTCCCTCGCCTTCTGGTTAGCATGACTGTGGCAGAAAAGGCAGTGGGCATGAATATTTGGTTGAGCCATTGCATCTGTGCTTCTCTCTTTATTTCCGATGTTCTTATGTGTATTATCTGCAAAATTTATCATCCCATTCTCCATCCCTTCTTCAGAGTATTCAGGAATATGCTGGATAAGGCAGGTCCCAGCCCAGACCCTGAGATATCCCATCTGTAATCTCTCCTGGTTGCAGAAACTGATCATTTGTGTCAGCCCTTTGCTTCCTGTCTTTTAACCAGTTATTTAGCTGTGAAAGGACTTCCTCTCTTACCCTTTGATGGCTTCATTTCTGTAAAAGCTTTAGCTGAAAGCTTCTTTAAAAGTCCCAATCGCTTTGCTTTTGTTTTCCTACCCTTTCACAGAGCTGGGAACCTGGGTCTGGTCTCAGGGAGTCCAGTAACCAGCTAAGTCCCTGCTCTGTGTTGGTGCGGCCAGAGCCTTAATTCCTTCACCACCCTTTGAAATAGCCTGGCTCCTGGCCTCCTAGTTCACATGGTTTGACTGCAGAGCCCCATTCTGCGGCACAGATGACAGCAAAGGGAGTTCACAGACGGTGAAGAACCTGGAGATGTTCCTACCTGGGAGCTCTCTATAGGGCTGCATTTGTATGCTAGTGAATATGCCATTTTCAGACCACCTTTTGTCTGCACTGTCACATTTCTCTCTCTGTAGCACTTTTCTTCCAGCTCCTTCAGGAGCCGCAGAGCCCTAAATGCCTTGTAAATGAAATGTAAAATCCTCTCTTCTTCTCTTCGCAGTGGGAAGGGGACCAAAACTGCATGCACAGTACAGCTGCATCTCTCAAAACACCTCTTGTCCTTCTTAATATATTCCTTCTCGCATTTCATGACTTGTTACCGTGCGAAGGCAGTGAGAATTTTGCTGTTAAAACTGTTGCCCCTTCCCTCCCATCTGCTTCATGCTTATTTGCAGTATTTACAATGCAGCAAACCTCGTAAGTATTGCATAGTGGAGCCATATGGCATCCATAGGTAACAATGCCGCTTACAATTAAGCTCCTCTGCTATGTCAGACCAGTGGGTAAAAAGCAATTCATGAGCGAGAGCAGAAAAAAACCAACTGAACAAATCAAAACAATTAATCTTGCAGTGTTCGAGGTAATTCCCAAGAGCATGGCGAGGAAGGTTAACTAAAAGCACTGGGCTTCTTGATGTGAGTGCGTGGAAAATGATTTTTAGGGAGAAGGCACTTTGATTCACCTCCTTTGATTATCCGCTTCTGGCGACAGAGATGCCTGCACTACTTATTGCTGAGCTCTCCGGGATATTCCCGTCCCTTTGGATTTTAATGCACACATCAAATTGCACCACAGTAAAAGGAGCATACCAAAGTGGGAGGGTTTTCTTGTCTTCAGATAACTCTGTTGTTGCTGATAGAATGCTAAATGCTTTAGTAATGCTTTGAGTCATAAAAGATCATTAGTGCTCTGAGGCCAGAGAAGGTTAATAAGAGAGCAGATGTTGGGCTGAGTCAATGGCCGGGTAAGAAAAGAAATGGGCAAGTTGTCCCTTTAACTCAGCTTGTGTTCGGAGGATAAATTCAGCCCGCTCAATGCTCGGGCCTTGACATGGCAAAAAGCAGCTGGAAGGAATAATGGATGAGCTGAACCAGGTGCCGAATTTCTCTGAAGAAATGCAAGAGCCAGACTTTGAAAAGAATTTCTAAGCCAGCAGGTCCCTCCCTGTGACAGCCAGTGGAAAGAGGGAGACGGGTGCGAGAGGCAGGGCTGTTCTCCGGGGGCGGCTGCTGCCTGCTCCTGCCATTGTCACTGTTACTCAGACGTGTCACCCTGCCGTACCCTCGGTCATCACCCCTCTGCCATTAACAGGGCTCTTTTCTGTAGGAAAACTCAGGGAAAACTGGTTTCTTTCGGTCGCGCTAGCAATGCGGACATCTGACATTTCTTTTACAGCTCGCCCGTGCTTTGCAAATGAGCAGCAACACCAGAGGTGGTTATGGTTAGCTCCTAATTTCAAATATCACTGCCTGTCGTTGTGTTTGGACTCGCTCTTCCCACTTTCAGCCGCTAGCAGATCTGCCCTGTGCCCACTGGAAGTGAGGGTTAGGTATTACACTGGCCGGCACAGGACCTCGCCGTCTTCCTCGGGGCCTGGCTCAGAAATGCGGAGGGTAAAATAGCCAAGTAGCACCTGGGGAGCGAGGAGCATTGGCTTTCACCTTCCTGTCTTCTTGAGCTTGGCAGTGGTTGGGAAAAAATCACTGCTGGTGAAACAGAGTCCTGCAGGTATTTACAAAGCCTCAAGTCTGTGATTCCTGGAGGCTGCAGATCGTAGAATAGTTTGGGTTGGGGAAAATAAATATGAATTTAGATGCCCAAGGACATGGTAAAACAGCTGTGACACCTGAGCTGCCTTTAACAGACAGACTTCTTCAAAAGAAAAACACCAAACAGCATCAGCACCTACGACTCCCTCTTACCTTCTCCTTACACTGGTTGCATGAAGCCAGATACACGCTTCAGGATGGGGTTAGTCTCATGTCTGGGTATTCATTGTCCTGGAAGATTTTCTAGGGGACTGATACAACTGGGACAGGAGAAACACAAGGTAAATAGAGAAAATAGGAAGGGAAATGGTTTTTATTCTTTCCCTTTTCAAATCTTACTTTTCACCTATTTGTATACCTATACACATATATATTCCCCTGTGTATGTAGCAACTATTAAAAATGTAGGAGGAAATTGTTTAAGAATTACCATTCTGTCAGCCCCCAGTGAAGATGAAGCTCATAAACCTGTTTTGCAGATGCAACGACCCTGACAGAGGGACAGAAGAGCAGGCCTGACATTTCTGATGAGAAAAAAGCAGAAGCATCGCAGTATCACTGAGCATAAGACTGGAGGGACCCAGAGAGGTCGTGTAGATAGAGCAACACCTGCCGCCAGGCAAAATCAGCTCAACTTAAACCCTTCTTGACAGATGTTTGTCCAACCTGTTCTTAGAAACCCTCGGTGACAATGACTCTGCACCCTCTCTTGGCATTTCTTTCCGGCACCTCATTATCCCTGCTATAGACACTTGCCACTGATGTCAAACCTAAGTAATCCTTTGCTACATTTAACCATGGTTTGTTTGCTGGTTGCTGGTGGCTGTGAAGAATAATTTACAGCATTCATAAAGCAAGGGGCGGGGGGGGAAGAGTTTTGATTCAATTTTCAGGTCACCTTTAAAATTCACTTTACCATTTCGAAGCAAAATGCCTGCTGGCTCTCCACGAGGGGTCTCCAGGCCTTTTCCAGCAGAAACTGAAAAATCCCTGGGAAAAGTGCTGAAACCAGTGGGGATCCAGCAGCAAAGTCATCTCAGTGAGGAACCGCTGAGATCCTGAGGATGGCTGCAAGCAAAATGGGATCAAAGCAGGCAGAGAAAACACTGTCCTTCTCTTCTCCCAGGTGCAGGTGTTTGGCTCTCTAAAGACACCGCTCTCTGCCAGATCCTCTGCCCTTCCCATCCACCATCATCCTTCTTACCCTCTTCTGACTCTGTTCCTCATCCACCATCATCCCCTCATCCCTCACACTTCTTACCCTCTTCTGACTCTGTTCCTCATTTTGCCCCATCCTGCTTTTCTTCTTGACTCTCTGATCTTTTCCTTCCCATCCTCCCAAGTCTTGCTCACAGAGCTCTCCCACGGCTCTTTTTTTTCTGCCCTCTCCTATTTCTGCTGATCTCACGTACAACATACTCTCAGCAGCCCAAGGACAACACAGCCAACTTCAGAGTTCCACTTCTCCGCTCCACATCTGCATCACTAGCCTGGGTCACCACACAGAAGCTAGAGCTCTAAAGCTGCAGAAGAATCTCCTCATCTTCTCCCAAATCCTTCCTGAAATCTTCTCTTTTTCGATGTCTGCACAAAACCCTAGCAAGTTTGGCTTGTCTTGTGCTAAACGCCACTGTCTGCCATGCCAGCCAGTATTGTCTCACTGTTTCTTTGTACTCTTCTCCCCAACAGATTGTCTCCATCTGCTGTCTCTTGCCTTGCAGTTAAATTCTGAGCTCTCTGAAGCAAGAACCATATTTTCACGCTGCGTTTTTGTAGCATGTAGCAAAAGGAGATCTTCATTCAAGATCAAGACTCCTGGGTGCTTCTGCAGAATGAATTCTAATTCATTTAATAAATGCAAATTGTATACGTAGATTGGAGCAGCATTCCTGAATCAAGAAATATTGGGGAGTGAAAGAAGCAAAAAAGCCGGGTGTAAAGTATCTAGCGGATAAAGCCAGACTAGCTTACCCTTCATCCCCACCTCTGTCCACGTGAAGAAGTGGTGCGCTGGAGAACACAGAATCAAAGAAAACAGAGCTGAGAGGGGCCCGGGGGATCGGCAATCCCACAGCCTCGCCGTATGGGAGAGCCAGCAGTTCCTGCCGCCCTGAGAGGCACCTAACCCGCTCTTGATGACCTCTACAAGGAGAGCTACCCTTCCCAGGCAGCCTGTCCTTGTGTTCTTTCTCCTTACAGTTAGGAAATACTTCCTAATGTCTTGCTGAACTGTCTCTTCTGACAACTGAATTTCACCTTTTTGGGGGGAGTCTTCTGACATGCCACCACAGACCCTCGTTATTCCCAGCCTTTTTGAAGAAGCCCTTTATACCCTTTGAGACTGTTCTCATGTCCTCCTTGGTCTTCAGTTCTCCGCACTGCCCACCCCACGCCGCAGAGGCTGTCTTTTCTGGACCTTTCATCTTTCTTCTTGATTCCCTTGAACCTTCTCCCATGGCTGCATCTTTCCTGAAGTGGCACACGTCAAACTGGACCCGGTCTTGTAAAACCTCATCCACCCCTTGTGCTACCTAATAGATCTGAGGTGGCTTTAACCAGTTTTCTAAGTGCCATAGGATGAAGTTCAGAAAATGCCTAACCAATCCGTGTATACTTTTCGTATTCTCATTTATTGCAGTTAACGTTCTCTTGGTGGAGAAGAGCACAATATCTTATGTATTGTGGTAGGCATCTGCTTGCAGCTGACATTTTTAAAGACCAGTTTTAAAAAAAAAACCAAACACAAAAGCAACCAGTGAAACCCTTGAATTCTCAGCCTTCTTTGTCAGCAGCCTCCTTCTTCACTGGGCCCAGACCAACACTCCCTTGCTCGTTCTCCTCCTGCTGATGTAGTCTTTTCTTCTTCCTCTTAATGATGCTCGCTATTTCCATCTCAATTTGTGCCTTGGCCTTTCTGACGTTTCCCCACTTGCTTATGCTACTCTTATAACTGTCCTTAGTAATTTGACCTAGTTCCCACTTTCTGTAAACTTTTTTTCTTGAGCCTGAGGTCAGTGAAGAACTTGCGACGTAGCCAAGCCGGTTTCTACTACATTTCCTATTGGGATGGGTTGTGTGTGTGTTGTTTGCATCGTTTCTTTGAAGAACTGCCAGCTTCCTTAACTCCTTTCACTTTTAAACGTGCCTCCCATGAGATCTTACTTACCAGTTCTCTAAGTGTCTCAGGGTCTCTTGTCTTTATTTCCCTTTTCTTCTGCATCCCTTCATGAGGGTTGGTTGTGAGCTTGGTCACTCCACGCTCAGTCTCAGCCAACTTGCCTTTACCTTTCAAATCAGTCTCCGGTGGCTGATCGCCATCGTTGCCTGCAGGCGTGCTGGGCTGCCTGCACCCTGATCTCTTCCTCTCCCAGCAGAACCAGTTAACCTAAGCCGTGTGCTGGCCAGCATGGCCCAGAGCAGTGACAAACAGGGCCCGCTGCTGTTAAAGCCATCCCCAGAGCTTCACTAGCACCAGCGAACGCATGCCCAGCTGTTCTTTCCCACACTGAGCATTTTACAGTTTATGAAGCTAAGAGGATTTTGCTTTTCTCCTCTCTTTAAATCCAAGGCAGAGTCGGTTTAATACTGGATTCGCTCCCTGTTACAGTGAGACTGAGAATAATGGAGTAATTGGTATTTCCCATCCCTAAATACTGAGGTTCTGATGCTTTCTGGCTATGCAAATACCAGTTAAGGGCTCCCACAAGCCAGGAGGCAGCCCAGCAACGGCGGGAAGACCTGGATGTCAGCAGGGATGCTCCCACAAGGTCCCCACGCTGACCTACAGGACATGTCTTCTCCCAAATGTGCCTCTTGGGTCACCGGGAAGCATCCTGAGCTCACCGTGCAGCGGTCCTGTGCTGGGGGTTGGCAAGGCAGCTCCCAGGGATGCTCCAGGTGCGTCAGGAGGGTTTGGGAATGGTCCCTCAAGCCTGACCCTCCTTTCCCCAGGTCCTGGGAGGCTGGAGGTGGGATGGCGAGGGTGGGAGTCCTCTGACCACGCGTAGACGTGTACAACCAGAGCACATCTGGGCTACAGCTGTATGCAAAGGGAGACAGACCGTACCGTGGTGGAGGACG
The DNA here is from genome assembly GCA_026212715.1 of Elanus axillaris. Classification (NCBI taxonomy): domain Eukaryota; kingdom Metazoa; phylum Chordata; class Aves; order Accipitriformes; family Accipitridae; genus Elanus; species Elanus axillaris. Next base: position 44,411,990 of record JANZLQ010000078.1, read on the forward strand.
TGGGTCAGATAAGCACCGACCAAGAGGAAAGGAAACAGCCAGCCTCATCTTCCAAATATTCCTCAAAGGCAAGGGGAGTGCCGGGGCTGTAGGGCCAACTCTCAGGCAAGGAAATGGCATCAGGGGGTGTTCAAAAGGGCACGTGGGGAAGACGTGGCATTGCCACGCGGCTGCACTCGGCCTGTGTAAACCCAACCCAGCAAAGAGATGGTGCTGGAGAGGACACGGGCACAGAGCTCCCACCCCACCAGCTCCAGGTATCAAATAAATCCCCAGCCTCCGCTCCCAGGGAAAGCTCCCGGCACCTCGGGGAAGGATGGCCAAACCCCGGGTCCGAAAGGAGCAGCATCCCGCACCGAGGGCGTCGAGCACGGCTCGGGATCCATACAGCCTGCCGGGGACTACGGAGCTGCCGATCCGACCCCTTCTCCCCTCCTTCGCTCTCCCGGCCAGGGCTCAGCCGGTGAATCGGGACTCTGGCTATTTTGTTTCAGGCAGCCGGAGCTTGTCAAAAGGAAGAAAGGCTCCTTGTCTCGGGGTCGCGGCTCTAATCCTGTTATGTGTCTGCAAGAGAAAAGAGGACGATGGAGCGAGGAGGACAGACCTGGTGCCGATGCCAATTCCCTTCCCTTCGCACCCAGTGTCCCGTGCCAGCCCTCGCCCAGCCACAAAAGGCCGCCTTCCCTCCCGGCAAACTAACCAAGCATTTAAATTTAATAGCTGTCCGCAACCTCGCCGTTTCAAAGTGATTAAGCGTTTGATTAAAGCCCATGTGTTGTTTTGCTGGCCGGGAGGCAAATTCCTCCACAGGGCCCGTGAAATCAGCTCCGGTGACCGGCACGGCACACGGCAGATGCTCTTTGCCATCCCCTCCTGCTCTCCCCGTGTCAGACGAGGTGCTGACAGGGAGCCTGGACCCTCGGGTAACCCCAGCTGCCCCCCCTTCCATCCCGATGCACCCGTCCGTGCAAACAGTGCTCCTCCCTCCATCGGTGCTGCGGCAAAGCCAGAGCAGGAGGAGAGTCCATGGGCTGGGGACGTGCTATCGCCCGGGGGAGAAACCGAGGCACAGCGAGGGATGCTGAGCCCGGAGCGAGACGGGGCTCCAGGGCTCGTGGCCGGCTGGAGCGAGATGAGGAATGGAGGTTGTGTCTTCATGCAGAAAACCAGGAGCGTGCCAGGTCGGTGAGTATGGTCCGAAGCAGGGTGCACAGCAAGGAGGGGAATTACGGGGATCAGACCGATACCCCAAAGCAGAGGGACGGGGGGACAAATACCCCGCGCTCTCTGAACATGTATTATGAACAGGAGCATCCTTAGACCTGCTTAAATCCTTGTGACCCAATTTTGCCCTGAATCCCGATAAGTCCCTGCAGCCCGTGTGGGTGAGCAGCTGCAGCCGAGAGTGCCGGGCCGAGGAGGACATCCCATCTCGAGTCCTCCTCGGGTCCACCCCTCACCGCTCTTAAATGAGGGATTAACACCGAAGATTTACCCCCTCGGCTTTGTAGGGGGGTTGCTGCTCTGCCGCCCTTCACTGCCCACCTTGACCACATGCTGGGCTCCTCTGGAAGGTCGAAAAACAGATGGCGAAGGACAAACAACCCCAGTTGCTCCTTTGCCCACCTCGGAGACTCCCAAGGTGGGCACCTCCGTGTCGAGGCAGGGCAGATCCGGGATGGATGGGCTGTGCCATGCCGGCAGCACGACGGAGGAGCTGATGCCGTGCCAGCCTCCTCTCCAAGGTGGGCACCATCCGTAATGGATGGGCTGTGCCGTGCCAGCCTCTTCTCCAAGGTGGGCACCATCCGTGATGGATGGGCTGTGCCGTGCCAGCCTCATCTCCAGCAGAAGAAGGAGTACGGCAGCGACGGCATCTTCCCCATATCACCCAAAGGGTGAAGGCTGCCCCGTCCCCGGGCAGGAGACCTGCCCGCTGCTGGCCAGCAAAACAGGGATGAGGTTTCTGTGTCTGGTCAGGAGACCAGCATTATGCCAGCTGCTCCTTCTCTGCAAAGGAGATTTTCTTCTCTCCCCAGGCCGCGTCCGGCTGGACCCGCGGGTGCCATCAGGAAGGATCCCAATGACGAGCGGACCACTTCCAGAGCCCACCGCACAGCTGCACATTCACCGGTTGGACTCGCTCCGTGGCTGCCCCATCCCACCCCACATCTCCCCGTATCCGGCCTCGCCGACTCCTTCCAAGGGCAGCCTAGAGACGTGGGGTGGCCTCCCCCATCCCCGCAGTGCCCATTCCCTCCTCTTCCCCGCAGCTCCAGGGGCACTTCTCACCCACCACAACCCCACGTCATTCCCGATCCCCTCCAACATCCCCCTCCTTATGCATTCCATCACCATTTCTTCTCCCCTCGCTCCTTGTAAGTGTCCTGGTTTCAAGAAGAAGAAACCTGACTTTCCGTGAGGCTTTCTCAGGGATCAGCATCTCTTCTCCACTCAGCCAGGATCCTGCTCCCCCAACACATCGCTCACCCCCTGGGCTTGGCCCCAGCCATCTTTTCCCTCTGTGTCCGTGCTGTCCTGGTGCTTCATCCACGGTTTTAGCTGTCGTACAGCTCCGTGCTGGAAGGGGACTGGCAAAACCCAAAGCCCTGACAGTGCTGGTCAGTCACTTGCTCTGCTTTGCTTGACCCCAGGATTTTCTGCCGGCTCCCACTTCCACCCCTCATTTTTTAATCATCTCCCCAAGTGAGCTGAGAATTAATTATTTAGCAGCACACAGAAAGCACTGGGAACATCTAAAACACGCTGAGCTGCCGCTTTAGCTCCTACCTGCCCTGGAGAGATCGCCGGCTGCCCTAACACACGGCATGCTTAATATTGTATGTTGATTAATTGCTTCATTTCCTCTCTCCTGAAGAGCTGTGAGTTTTGGCTCACGGGTGACTCCGTCTCTGGAAGAAATCGGCTCCTGTGGAAAGCGAGAGGGAGCCGCGGCCGGAGGGGAGGGCGGAGAGAATGCTGGGGTTCCCTGGGGACAGACCCCCAGCTCCACGCTTGGTGCCAGGTCGGGGTGATGGCAATCGGAGGGGACTGCTTCTGATTGACACCGGCAGAAGCTGGGCCAGCATCGCCAAAGCTGCCAGAGGTTTTGCCGGAGGGAAATGAGGAGCCTGGGAGTGATGACCACGGGGCGTTTCCGCTGCAGAGCCCCAAATCCCACTGATATCCTGGGCAGCTCCATTGAAAAGGAGATGGTTTGGGCAGGAGGTGTCCAGGAACACGCTGTCGGTGACAGCTGCACCCCCCCACCCTGTGCACCCATGTCTTGTGGGGGGGATCCCATGATGGGGACGGGGATGGAGCAGACCCTGGATGCAGCCCAGGCACCTCCGCCAAACATCCTGGGGTGTCCCAGCTGCATCCGAGCATGTCTGGGATGGCAGCACCCCACAGGGCCCCCGCTCCGGTGGGACGTGTTGTACCCCTGGCTTGGCAAAGCCAGGGAGCGGGGTGGGGGGGACACCAGGCACCCACCGCCCGCCCTGGGTGATGCTCAGATGGGAGCCGGGGCAGCAGGGCCTGAACCTGCTGTGTCTGGGTTGGGAGATCGCAGGCACCGGCAAGAGGCTTAACTTTAAAAAAAAAAAAAGTTTTATTTCAAGATCTTCCTTTTTTTTTTGTTGTTGTTTTTACTTGTATTTCAAAAAAAGTGGGGTAAAAGTACAAAAAAAGTCAGTTGCGGAATGGCAAAGGTTTAGAAATCACAGCGCTGAACTAACCCAAGCGATAGACACGGAGCACAAACCAAACACCCCCACGACACGACGCGGCCAAAGACCATTTACAGCCTTTGGCTTTGTATTATTATTAATTAATTTTTGTTTTCCTCTGTACAAAACACACCAAAGCATGCCACGGAGCGGGAAAAAGAGATACCAGACAGGGAGGAGACAGGAGATTTGTACAGCAGGGGATGGGAGGGCTGGCTCCCGCTCTCGCCTCCTTCTCCTCCCCTGCTCACGTCAGGTTGTTCTGCAGACAGTTGAGCTCGCCGCTGTCCTGCTCCCCTTTGCCGTCGTGCTTGGGCGACGTCGAGTTGTGGATGTTAAATGGTTCCTCGTCCTTCAGGCAGGATTTCAGGGAGTCCTGCAGCTTGTGGGGAGCGCTGGGGTCATCCTGCCAGGAGAGATGGTGGATGGAAGGTGGAGGGGAGGGGGAGTCAGGAGATGACCATGCCGTGGCGGACACCGTTGCAATGGTGGTGGAGGGGTGAAGGCACCGCTGACACTCCAAGCATCCCAATCCGGGCTCTGCCTCCTTACAGGCAGCCCCTGGCAGCAGGCAGGGCTGCCCAAAAGTGAATACAAACGTGTGTTCCCACCCCCCCCCCCACCTCGCTGCACATCCCGGTGCGGGGGGACATGGAGCTCACAGCGGGACAGAGGGTCCGACCTGCCTGCGGTGACTCGCTGCCGTTCCCCACCACGGGTTCCCCACCTCGGGGTGCCTCCAGCACCCAAAGCCGCTGGCCAACAGCACCCAAAAGAACCGTGTTGGTCACGGGAGCCGGGGGGGGGGGGGGGGGGGGGGGGGGGGGGGGGGGGGGGGGGGGGGGGGGGGGGGGGGGGGGGGGGGGGGGGG
>JANZLQ010000078.1:44429131-44475903 GCA_026212715.1 Elanus axillaris
TAACCCCCCCCCCCCCCCCGCGGTGCACGGAGTGCTGAACACACACCTCATCCCTCTCACGGAAGGTCACCGGTATTTAATGACCTCCAAGATTCGGCCTCCGTTTCCCCTGGAAAAGGGAAGGCAAAATTACAGCAGCAGAGAGAAGCAGAAACCAGCTCTGCGCTAAGCATCCTCCGAGGGCAGAACCTGTCTCCGCTCCAATGGGTCTTCTGCAACATCCTGGTCCCCAGCGCTGGGAGGGAACAAGGGATTTCCATGACACGGATCCTGCAGGGGTCTGGTGGCTCTTCCAACAGCAGCACGTGGACAAATGCCCAGTGAGGAGATGTCCCTCAGGGTCCTTGGGCTGAACCCGTGTTGTGGAAGCTGCCGGTTCAGGTCTTTGTCCGCCAGCTCACCTGCTGCTCCCACCCGGCACCGGAGCACCGGTTCCTCCCCACATCTCTCCATCGGCTCAGCAACGCCGACCCAGGTGGGCAACCTCGGCACCGGCCCATGGTGACCACCAGCACTGCCAAACATCCCAGGGCTAGAAACCTGGGAGCATGCTATAGAAAGGCTGCTGGTTTTGGCAGACACCAAGTTGTTTTTATCACGCTTCAACTCGGACAGAAAATGAAGAATTTGGGGAAAAAAAAAAAATAATCCCAAATAACCACCCCTAGGTTTCCCACTGCAGCCTCCAGGCGACACCCCGCTGCCCAAGAGCTCCCAGGGCTGCTGAAAAGGGTCCCTGCACCATGACCCCCAGCAGCAGCAGGAGGTTCCAATGAAAAGGGAAATTCCCATGCGGGCAGCACAGGCAGCCGGGCGGGAGACGGCGCAGACAAAGAACGACACTGTTCCTAGAGAGCCGGGCAAGGGACCGGCTCCGGCACAGCCAAGCTGCTGGCAGGTCACCCGCATCCGCGCCGCCACCGATTGTCTGGGGTGCATCGTTTCCTACCGGGATTTGGGGGGATTAATCCACGGGATGGGCACTGGTGTCTGGCAATAGCCATTGGGGTTATCCCCAGCTGCATTGTACTTTTTTTGTTGCAAAACCTAGAGTTTGAAAAGGAGTTTCCAGCCTTGCCAAATCCTTCATTTTAAAGTTTCTCGTGAGAAAGGCACTGGAATTGAAATAACTGCATTGGAGGACAACGCGTGCACTTGCATACTGGGACACCCCAAACTCTTTAGGTGTCCAATGTGCATTTTTGGCTTTAAGTCAGCCATGAAAAAAAAAAAAAAAAAGAAAGAAAAATGCAACTTTTTAGGAACCACATGGTGGAGCTGGTATCGCCAGACAGGACACAGCCGCAGCAGGGAGTTTTAGGATATTATTAGGAAGTGGAGACAAGTGCAGGCAGGGGGTGTGAATGTCTGTTCCCGTTCCTGGTCCACTGCCCCATCGCTCCTCCTGCCAACAAGGCAACGGCGCTAAGAAAAGAAACCTGCACGCCAGACCTCCTGTCTCTGGCAGTGTCAGATTATTCAGATGAAGATGCAAACCCCTCCCAGCAGGATGTATTTTAGCAGGAGGGACAGCACATTTTTTGGACAAGGCAGAAGGGCCCAGCACGGAGCAGGTAAGCTTCCAGTTTACCCTAATGACACCCTGCTCTCAAAACGATCCTAGTGCAGTTTTGGAGTAGACATTGAGCCAGTTTAGAAGAGCTACAGTCTAGAGCCCTGTCCTAAACCTGCCTCCAAGCTTACTGTATTCATATCATAAAGCAGCGAACAGGAATGAATTTGCTCTCTCTAACCCCATGCCACTCCATGCCCCAGCAGCCCGAGCGGCCCTTTCGCACTGGCTCCCACCCCGTGGCTAGGGCCAGCTGTGGGGGATCTGGACATCTGTACGTCAAAAGCGTGGTCCCAAACTGCATCCAGACCTCCACTCAACTTCACTTTTAATTACTGCCAAGGCAACAGCCCAGCCTCAGCCATCTTCTGTGGCTGCAAAGCTTTAAAGGCCCATAAATAGAAAAAACTGTTAAAAAACGGATGCTATGATCTACCATATTCTTTGCACTCCTCAGGAAAAAGGTCTTCAAGACAAGGGGAGGAAAAGACGACAATCGCCGACTGTGCGGCAGGATGAGAAGGGTGCAATCGCAAGGGACAAGCCTCGCTGAAGACATCTGGAGTGCAACGGCACAAAGAGCTCCTTACCTTTCCCCCCTGGCCCTAAGCAGGAGGAGCAACTAAGGAGCCCACCAAGGGAGCATTTGGCAGAAGACCCCAGACTGAGGAGACCTCCCACGCCAGCGAAGGAAGAATCCCCAACTGGGGACGGGGCTTTCGTGGGGTGTCCTTGCACCTGGGGGGCACATCTCTGCCCCCGTGCTCTTTCTTCTTCGGCTTCGGGGAATGAGGGACTCCGGGTATTACATATACATGGGATACCCGGGAAGAAGTGCCATTGGTACGCTTCTTGAGAGGAAAAGGCTCTTACTTGGTGAAGTAGCAGGAGCGTTTAAAATACAATCCAGATTGGATTCCTGGTTTCAGTTTAATCAAAAAGGCAAACTATCCTGGCAGCCTCTGGAGCCCTGCAGGAGAGGACAAAAGATCTGAACAGGCATCTGAATTAAACAATTAACAGTGAAGCTTGTGTGGGAATAGAGGAACGGTGGGACCCTGCTAGGTCAGCGTGCCCAGTCCTCCTCTATTAAAGTCTGCCACTTCAGAGTACTTCTTTCAAGTGTGTGATTCAACTGGGAACGCAAACCAGAGCCATCGTCCAAGCTAGCACAGCAAGACAGTGGGGAAGCAGGAATCAAACAGAAATAATCCTATTAGGCCTCAAATGTTGTTTTACTCCGTTCACATTCATTAAGCTTTTAATATGTGAAATACCATTTTCCAAAGCGGCGGATCACCGAAGGCCCTTCACAATGCACCTGCTTACCCGCGTTACTTTGGTGTCTCCCACCTTGCCGGGTAACAAGCTCAGGCTTTGTATTTACTCCATTGTAGTCAAGATGCAGCCCCAGAATAGACCCCTATCATATTAACAATTCTCAGCTCATCCACAACACCCAGGGAGGGAAAGGAGACTCCAAACTGGCACAAGCTTTGTACAAAAAAACCACTTTTTTTTTTTTATTTCACAAAATTGGGTGGCTGTGTTGCAGGAATAAAACCGGCCCTATACATAGGATCAGATGAAAAAGTCAGCACATGTATTATTTATACAGAAACACAACAGTGTCAAGAATTCAGGTACTCTGTAGGATCATCACTAGTACAGTAAAAAATAGTCTCCATCCGGATCCTTTATACTTGAAGTTGATCACGCTAAAAACAACCTGAGGTTATTCTAAACTGGACTACGGTCTGAACCAGAAAATCCCATGCTCGCCCCAAAGACCCTGGAGGGAAAGGTAACATTGGGGATGAATTTCCTTTGTGGGAGGTGGAAGGCAGGCAGGCCCTGACCGTTCTCTGCTAGGCACTGTGGATTCTTAGAGCTTGACGGTGGAAAGCATCGTTCCTATGCACTGGAAGTAACAAGGCTGCAGACGATCGTCTGAGCATGCAGCGGATGTGCAGGCAGCCCAGAAATGGTTATTCCACACCCATGCACTCTCAGGACCCGGGAAGTTCAACCGTTAGCATCAACGAGTCAGTCACCTGAGTGCTCTTCAAAGCAAATCCTTTGTTTTAAAATGGTGTAAGTGGTTCTGTGGATTTCAGATTATTTGGGAGATCTCTCTCCGGTCAAGCCTTAGACCACCACCTTGCACTCGGTTGCTGAAAGCCACCCTTCAAATAAGCGAGCGGTCTTCAGACCTTTGGCAAGGAAACCTGTCAAGAAGAGGGCAAGAACCCGAACCACAGTCAGCAAAGGATTTTTTGCAGTCACTAACGATGAGCAAACAAGCAGTTTTGGCAGTCTGGAGGTCTGTATCAGCAGTACTGCGCTGGTGGTCTCACTCAACGAGTGCTCCTAGATTTGCCTGCTGAAGCTGTTCCCTTACCCGCAACCCCCCAGACCAAGGAAGCTCTGTGAGTGGAAGGTGATGCGTGAGTTGTCCCCAAGACTCGTACCGCGGTCGCTGACTCTGCCCACCTCGGCTGTCCGCAGGAGGTAGTTCTGGCATTTGCATCCCAGCCATCCCAACCCAATCCCGTATGCTAGCACTTCTTCGCTATCTACTTTTTTTTTTGTTTTGTTCATTTTAAAAAGTAAAAAGTATATGCTCCAAAAAAGAGGGACTAAAAATCATGATTTTATTCCTCAGTTGGCTACTGTACCAAACTACGCAGAGGGAAGGTTCAACTACCACCTCCAAAGGCAAAAGAAAGGTAAAAACTGGAGCAAGAAAACTCCTACCATTGAGTGGTTTTATTCCAATTGATTCACTCCTGGCTTCATTCGCACTGGATCAATATTTTCTTTAATAAGTTAGCGAGGCAGCCCCAGGACTCGGCTACTGTCCTTAATGATCAGCTATCTGTAATGAACACGGCTGGCATTCCTGCACCTTCTGTGCTACAGCACGCCCTAGTTTTCCTTCTTTGCTCAAAGCACTGGTTTGGCATCCCATCTTGATGCTTTGCTCTACCTGGAGAACCCCAAACTTCAAATCAGACGTTGGAGCGGGCATGTGCTACATCCTAAAGCTCAGTTAATGCCTCCACCTTAAAAGCTTGGGTTTTTTACCCTCCCCAGGAGAACCTAAAGCTCAAAACACCAAGACGAAAGAAACCAGAGCCGAGCACACTCTGAAAGGCAAGCAGACCAAAGTGTAAAGTACTTCCCACCAGCAACATGGAGGCACTGCTGGCATCTCTGATCTAAAGCTTTCCCAAAGGAATGCCAAGTACTGCCAGGTTATGAGCGGTGAGGAGAGGGGGCAGGGAAAGACGCTCTGTGTATGTGCTTGTATACGTGTATGTATATGCACACATACACGACCGGGGCAGGCCGACGGAAGGTGAAAACCTCCCAAGGGAACAGAAGGTAACTGAGGAATTCATTTTTGGTCACCACTATGTTGCTGTAGAAGTTCCTTCTTCCTTGACTGCTTAGGGAGCGGCTGAGGCCGGTGGGGCTCCTGCCGGCGGCGGGGTCACCCCTTCTGCTGGCGGAGGTGGCTGTGCAGGAGGGGGATCTGCAAAAAAACAGCAGAGAAAACAGTGAGCAGGACACCAGGAGGGGCCGAGTGTGGAAAAGGAACCCAACGGAAACGCCCAGATGTCTATATGCCACGGGAGATGCAGTTGCCCGAGGGGAAAGCAGCAAGGACTGTCACCAGAAATGGCCACGACTGCAGCTTCCCTGTCTCTTAAGCTTCACGTGAAGCTCCACTGCACGTTTTATTGTGCTTTTCAACCACTAAGCACTGCATGGACTCTGTGAAAGAGGAAAAAAATTCCTGGTTTTTGCAGAAAAGATGACAGGCATGCAGCTCAGTAGCTGGCAAAGTTCACGTCAAGCAACTTCCAGAGCTGGAATTAGCATTTCTCATCTCCCAGCTCTGTGCTCCAGCCGTTAGATTACGGCTCTTTTCTATTTAAAATGGATGGAACAATAGACTTTATATAAACAGAGCCTGCACTTAAGCTCTAAACAGTGTATGTAGGTTAAAGTAGAGGAATCCACAGATGCAGCAAGTAGGAGGAAAGAAATGAAGGATACAAAAGGCCAGCTTTCATGCACAGAGAGGAGATGTTAATGGAACATGACTGACTTGTTTAGTAGGGGAGAAAAAAACGAAATTAAGATAAGGGAAGAGAGCAAGCAGCAATACAACCTGACATAAGATATTCCCAGTGGTAGAGGCTCAGAAAAAGGGAAGGAAAACTAAGGAAAGCTAGAGCACCAAAAGAATAAGGAGCAAGTGTCTGAACTAAAATAGCATCAGAGTGGAGTATTTCATGCTTATGCTGGTTCACACCGATGAGTCAGTACCCCGCAGCAACTCCCTTCAGCTGAAGCCAAAGTGGGATGGCTTTTCCCATTAATTTTTTGGAAGAGGTACCACAAGCGATCACAATTCCTGCCCGTTCGATGATAGTTACAGTAAATAACATTTTGGGGGTTAAGACTGCCTCGCTGAAGCAGACCAACAGCTTGTCCCAGGCGGCAACTAATATAGACAAATTTACTGAGGAATTCAAAACAGAGCATCCTGCACCAGCCATGCCAGCTTTTCTTTTGCTTTCTGGGTTTGGTGACATTCTCATGCTCATTCAAGTAACACCCACAGAGTGGCTACTGACTTCAGCTGCTTTTTTTTTTGGCTGGCATAAATCAACTTCATTTTCAGAGGCATAGGTATTTCTACCATGTAAGGAATATTCCCCATATACCTTTTGCTTCTTCCTAATTAGGACTTCCTCGTTTCACGGTGCTAAGTTTTCTGTAAGGTATTGTTGAACCGAATTATATTCTGACCTCCATGATGTAAGGATTTAGCTCTAAGTTAATTCCTGAACCTGTACTGTGCATTCTTCCAGACTAAGTCGAGAAAGGTTTTTGATGATGACCACAGAGCTTTAGTGTCATTGTAAATAAAATAAGGGATGTTATAAATAAAATAAAGGACAACGGCTTATGTTTGGATGCCTAGAGGGGAGACAAGCACTTAAAGCTTCAAGCACACCTCTGGCACCAGTCTTTGGCTGCCAACGTGCACAGATCCTATTATCCCTGCAGCAGATAAAGGGGTTTCAACCACAATGACTTTTCCAGCAACAAGACAAGCCACAGAAAAGCCAGACCGGGTACATTCAAAACGTTTTCTGCTGGAGATCCACTTACACATGCCATTCGGAGCTGCTAGAGGAACGCGAGGTCCAATTAGATTTCCTGACATCGGTGACATGCCAGGTGGGGGGGGGCCACCGCCGGCTGGATGGATGTTGGCTGACACGCTTGGCATCATCCGGCCTGGCATGGGCTGTCCAGGTATCATCGAACCGGGCCCTGGCATCTGACCTGCAAGAGCAGCGAAGAGACATGATCGAGAGACTCAGGTGAAACATGGAAGTGATCAGAAGAGAAAAACAGACTCTAGTTGTTCTCCGAGCAGTGAGGAAAAAAAGGTCTTGCTCATGAGAGCCAACTCAGTACTTGGTGCAAACACCAAAGGAAATGCCTTTTCATCTCCCCAAAGCCAACACGCTCCCTTCAGGAAGGGCCAGGGGGCACTTTTCATGTCTCAAAAGCATCGGCACAAGAAGCAAGCGGCAGGTAACACTCACAGTCAAAACCCAACATTTTAAGTGAACCCCTACTAAAAAGGCATTTGATAGCAATCTAAATGAAGGCACGGGAAACAAATTGCACTACAGTAACAAGGCATCAAAGTAAGAACACTTGATGAAAAAGAGCAGCCACGAAGCCTGATGGATTAATTTAATGGGAGAACTGAAATAATAGAGTTAAAAATTGGACCGTACAGAAATTTCTACCATTAAAAACCCTATTCTGATGTGAGGGAGGGTTCCAATAAGTCTTCCTTACAGACCAGCTCTATAAAAGACTTTTATATTTCAGCTGCATAAAGGAACTATTAGACTCGCCCAGCTTCGGACACCTACAACTTGCTGATTGATGCTTTAAAACCTCATTTGAAGAGATTATTTTGCGTAATCCAATTACATTTACTTTTACACATTTACATAAAGGTACAGTATTTTAGTTAGAAAAGCAGCTATTAGGCATGGATTGTAAAGACTTCCTTCAGAAGTGCTCATTCTACCCCAAACCCCAGGCAATTACATGAAATAAAGCGTGATGACAGAACCCTCAAACGAAAAAAAAGACTGAACATACATAAAAAGCATCACAGCCACACCAGCTGTTAGAGCCAAGAAAGCGGGAGCTCCGGATTTGGGACCAAGTCAATACTTCAGCACAAATACTATTAACTCCTACTTATGCTCAGCTTCAGAACAAGAGCTTTGAGTAATATTTTATTGATATCCGTTACTTTCATTTTGTAGGACGTCAGGAGATTGCGCTGCCTCACAGGCTATCGCCTGAAACAGGCAGGTTACAGCTCTTAGCAAGCGTGCTCCGGTCAGAGGTAGGACCATACGGGCTCAGCAGCAAATTAGCACAGCCACGGTGGACGCAGGACAAAGCAGCCTAAGAGAGCGCTCAGTCAAAGAGGAAGCAGTGGGCTGGTCTATGCCTGAATGCTTGGGAATTTATGACCTAGAAGAAGAATAATATGCACTTTAAAATAAACCTGGTGATCAAAAGCAAACCCTGCTCTTTGGGAACTGACACCTCTGCCTGAGGGCCATGTCCCAGGCTCTCACAGAGTTGAAGTCCACCAGACCTCCCAAATCCTTCCCCATCACTGCTCTTCTGCAGAAAGCTACGGGCTCCACTGAAGAGCACTCCAAGCACGCAGAAATACCTACTGAATCCCCAATGTTTGGTGCCTTCGCTGATCACGCAAGTTTGCCCTGCTCAGCCACATCCCTCCAGAAGATGCTCATCTTAGATACCTATCTAAAGCACTTGGTACCTTGTCCAGCCCTTGGTAGCTCGTCTCTGCCTGTAGTTTCGTGGTACTTTACTTAAACCAATAACCTGCTCTTTGAGAAAGACAGGCCATCCTCGCAAAAAGGCAAGGCAGAAGGACAGTATAAAGGAGTACTTGCTTCTGAAACCAGAGCCACTAAGTCCCAGCGCAAAAGAATCCAACACACCACAGCCCACTGGCTTCATACTGTCCTGGAGGTCTGCGGCAGAGATGCTGAACCACCTGAAACTTACAGAGACTCTGAAGCATCAAACCATGAAAACGTAATATTGGAGCTCCTGGTCATGCAAGCAAGAGGTCCGTGTGCCAACCTGATGCTGCCTGATCACAGGAGCAAGACCAGCATACTTGCAAGCAGCAGATAGGAAGCTCTACAGAAACCATCAGTTCTCTCAAATATTTACAAAGGAAAAGAACTCTGCAAGTTTATCCCTGGACACACGCCATCGCTGATCAGCAGCCTGCAGCGCACATCATGGCATTTCCATCGCTCTATATATTAAGGAGCAGCAGCCAAGCAGAAAAACTGCCTCCATTTGAGCCTCTAATCCCCTCCTTTGTCCCCACTATTAACAAAATATTTTCTGCTTTGGTGATGGTGAATAGCTGGTTTTGAAGAAGCCCCTTGGAATCCTTACGCCTTCAGTCAACAGCCTAAAGAAAGAAAAGGTGGGATTTTTCCTGAAGTGACGTGGCACGCCTTTGTGAGTAACTCCAGGCAACCAAGTCCTATACGCAAGAGGTCCAGTGACTGGTTCCCCTTCTGCAGACAAGCTGAGCTGGGTGTGTGGCCGCCTCAGCAGCAGCAGGCTGCAAGAGGACTGAAGTGTTACTGCCGTCACAGAACAGCTCAGTTTGGAAGGGACCTTGGGAGGTCTCTGGTCCAACCTCCGCTCAAAGCAGGGTCAGCTCTGAAGTCAGAGCAGGTTGCTCAAGGCTTTGTCAAGACCTGAGTGATCTCAGATGGAGACCGCACCACCTCCCTGTACAACCTGTTTCAGTGCTTGACCTCCTTATATCCAGTTCAAACCTCTCGTGTTGCAGCTTACACCTCTCTTACTCCTACCATGCCTCACTGAAAAGCCTGTCTCTGTCTTCTTGATGACCTCCTCATGGGTACTGTAGGGCGGCTGGTAGGTCCCTCCAAAGCCTTCTCCTCTCCAGGCTGAACAAGCCCAATTCCCTCAGTGTCTCCATGCGGAAAGGGATCAGGCCCTTGGGCCATCCTTGGTGGCCCTTTGCTGAACTCACTCCAGTTTAATCGATGCCTTTTTTTGTAGCAGGGGATCCAATCCTCCAGATGCGGTCTAACAACTGAGCAAAGGAGGGGGATAATCACATCCCTCAATCTGCTGCCTGTGCTCCTGTTCGTACAGCCTGGGACAGTGCTGGTCTCCGCCGGCTCACGCTCGGCTCCCTGCCCACCAGGACCCACAGGGCCTTTTCCGCAGAGCTGCTGCTCGGGGTCAGTCCTCCCAGGTACAGGACTTTGCATTTGCCCTCGTTGAATTTCACGAGGCTTCTGTCAGCCCACTCCTCCAGCCTGCGCCTCAGCCCTCCTGAATGGCAGCCCTGCCCTCAAGCGTATCAACGGATAATACGCAGATAAATGAAGATTTAAGCAGACGCGGCATGAATTTACTGCTGCTGGCATCTGTGTATCTGTCTTGGTCCAGCTCACTCCGAGATGAGGAGTGGGCAGAAAGGGCATGGCAGGCAACACAAGAACACTGTCACCGAAAGCAACAGCCAGGCACAGGCTGAGACTTAAAGACATGGTAATCTATTAGTATTAGAAGTGGGTCAGGAGCTACAGGACTAGTGCTGGAGCTACAGGACCAGTGCTGTTGCGAGACAAAACACCGGTGGGTTTTCAAACAGCCCAGAACTGCCCATTTGCAGACTCTTTGTCATCGGTTCTGCGCTAGTGCTGAGCTTCTCGGAAACTTCACCTTGGTGCTTCAGACATGAGCACGGCAGGTAGACAAAAAGCAAGCAGCTCTTCTCCATCCTGCAAGGCTGCCGGTGTGCAGAAACCAGTTGGGGGGTATATACGATCTCAGCCTGAACAGATCAGCTCTGAAGCACAGCCTGTTGGAGCACCCGGCTGAACAAGGGCAGCTGGTCAGACTCCAGAAGTCGGGATTGTCCCTGATTTGCAGGACACGGATGTAGGAACTTCTGACATGCCCGATGTTATGTGATGACCTGTGGCACTACAGTCACAACATATGACACAGCAGCTTGAGTTTCAGTTGCTGGAAGTTCTGGGCGAGATATTAAAAAAACCAACCAACCCACCCCAAATGTGAAAGAAACCCCACCAACCCCTGTATCACCAGCAGTCTCAATCTACACAGAACAAAAGGGGGCTGATTGGGCCAACTTCAGTAACTGATACCCTGTTCTCTTCATTTATGAAACGTCCTGACAACTTCAACTCAAAGGAGTTACTTTCCAGGAAACACTTATACTCTTCTTCTCCATCTACCTGTGCAAGAAGTCCTCCAAGAGTAGCTTGTCTCTTCAGTGGCTGCTTTTGCAAATATAGTCTATTCCTTAGAGCCCAGAACAGAAGAAACCAACTGCGGGTTGGTTTTGTTTCACAGCCAAAGAGGGAATTTGAGCATCTGCCTCATTCTACTGATAGACTGCATACTCCTGGTCAGCTGAAAATCTTCTAGTGGACTCAGTATTTAATAGAGAAGTGGACTCAGCGTAGAGGCTTACGCATACAACTAACACCCATCAGGGTACTTGGGAGAAAGTCTATATGGGGGAAGAGATGACAGCTTATTACATGTCTAAGATCTTAAGAGATACGGGAAAAGCAAATAGGAAGCCTTTATTTCCTTGAATACAGAATTTAAAGGTGGCCACTGCAATTCTTATGCTGCAGGCTTAAAAAACTTGCTTTCACAGAACTTTGTTACACCATGGAACTCAGTAACACAGATTTGCAGAGGGTAGGTCTATCGGTGGCTATGAACACAGCAGTTCAAAGCGGGCCCTAAGCACTGAGTGTCAAAATGCTCGAGGAATATGACTGTGGAAGGCTTGATCTGCATTTACCCCATTTCTTACGGTCTTCACAAAGCCTTTGCTATCCATCAGACCACAGACAGCGATGTGAACATCTGGGCACACCCAGTATACACACACTCTCACAACCTACTTGTGGAAAGTCAAGTTTGCTGGAGAAGAGAGCGATGGAGCTGGCACTCTGAGCTTTAACACTGGAAACTGTCTGGATCTAGATTAGCTCACACAAGGGAGACGAGTACTGCTTCCTTGTACATCCTCATACTCCTCCCACGCTTTGACTCCAGGGTTGCACTCGGAGGGAACGGCATGAGAATTGCAGCCACTTGGTACATCAAGACAACATTATTATGCTCTTAAGAACTCTGGCTTGAGTAGATCTTTTATTTTTAGCGAACTGCTATATTTTTCAACACCACCACCCACCACCCCAAAAAAAAAAAAAAAGAAACAATTGCAGCTGCAAGCATGCAAAAGCAAAGGCAGACTAGCAGAAGCAGATACAGGGCAAACTCAAACTGCTGAGGGCAGAAGGGTGGCAGGGACTGAACCTTGCCAAAACAAGAAACTGGAGATAAAACATGGCACAAAGACGTAGAAGGCTTTGCAGCAAAAGGAGACGATATTCACAGCTATGAGGGATGTTATCCACTGGTAAAATTAAGGTTGATCAGGGAATAAAAATCTAAAAATCTGCAACAACGTAGCTCTGTTTCAGAAGATCAGGAAAGCTGGGAACTGAGAAATCCCCAGGCTGGGAGCCACCACGTGACAGCAGCCTCAACCTCTCCAAGCGTAATTTGGCCATCCTTCTAACACCACATGCCTACAAGATTCTCTCTACACTCATGAAGTGATTAATATTTAAAAAACCTCTTCTGAAACACCTGAAGCTGGATCAGACTTAATATACACTGAGTGGCTTCACATGAGGTCTCATGCTCTAACATTGGGCAAGTATTCCTTCAGTGAGAAAAAGGCTGTCAAACCTGCAGTAACCCAAAGATTCAAGGACTATGTTTTATATTCAAATCAACCACAGTCAAGCTAAAAATCACTACACAGAAATTAAATCAACTTTTAAAAAATTTGCTTCTTCATAAATTTAAAGCGTGTCATGACTCTAAATCTCATGGTGATGCTCATTGGGAAGGACCCTCCTACCTGGACCAAGGAGTCTGCAGACCTTTTTTTCCTCTCTTAAATCTTGGAGATTTAAAAATAAGCAGCACTGTAATTTTTTTGTAGAAGCCCATGAACTGAAAAGCTCCTCTGTGTTAGAATACAGGGTTGGCTGCCCATTTTTTGCCTTCCTGACACAGTACGCAACAACTGCATCTTAAAATTAGCTTAGGGTACTTGCAGAGAAACAATCCTATCGCATACCACAACTCCAAAATGCTTAAGTTGAGCAGTAATCAAGCAACACCCAACCAAACCGGGATTAAGCAAGTGGAAATTACTCCTATCACTATGGCAAAAATGAAGTCCTATTTCTATAGAGATGGTAGTTTTTTTTTTTCATTTTACAAGTGATACCGCTTCAAGACAGTGGCTCAAGCATAAAATGTGGAAGCGTGACCTACATAAGGGGGAGAGCTTAAAAACAGCAGACACAGGAAGAGATAAAGCCAAAAGGTTCAATAAAACAAGATTTAGCAGACTAAAAAAAATCCTTTACACGTTAGAGATTGTAGACATTTTCTAATGCGTGCTCTGAAGCATTCCACTATTAGCAAACTGCCAACTGCAGATTCACATTACAGTGAAATAGATGAGGAACAGTTTTTAAACAATCTCCAAGGTATTTATCTCTATTAAATAAGCCTCTACCTCTATTAAATCAGCTACTTGAGGGGCACTGGAGTGGTAGACAGTTTAATATTTTTGTTTCACTGTAGCAGGCGACAGGGCATGATGCACAAAGCTTGGAGCCGATTCAAATCCTCCTGCGCACCTCTCCCTATTTACCATTCAAAGAGAAAATCTGCAAACGCAGCCAGCGTTATGTGAAGGGAGTTCCTCCTTTGGCAGCCAGGATTCCAGAGAGGGAAAAAGCAGGCTGCGCTCTGGCATTCCTCTGATCTCCGTAGGAGACGTGCCTCGCTGAAATCTCGCTCTCCTACTACTGAATGAATTGTTTCACAGTCTTCATCTGGGAGCAAGCAGAGAACTGCTCCAGGGAATGCCTACTAGCTTCACTGCAGAGCAGCTCTGCAGCACTGCAAGATGCGCTCCTTCCCACTGGGAATGGTTTTCAGAAAACCCAGAAATCTGCACTTCTACCAACCTCGCAGACACATCCTTTCCTTCAGCACGTCCTCTCCCCACACGCACTGCAGCAGACAATCCCATAGCCAAGAACTGTGAATAATTAACCACAATAACTCATTTAGCATCGCGTCTCAGGGGAGAGACAGAATTTCCACTTCACTTGCATATTGTGTTTGTCACTCCCCTCTGGCGTGATTCATCCGGCGCTGACGATGGAGGCATCGGCGTGCTGAAGTCAGACACCTCCGAATGCCAAGGTGCACCGTGCCGGGCTGGCGGGGCCCTGACATCCACAACGTCTCGCAGCTGAGGGCTCACCATTATTTTTCTACAACAAAGCACGTACGATGGAAGAGACTTTGTTGAGAAGCTGCTTACTCTGTCACACCAGCAAGGACAACCGTTCTGCAGGGCAGCACTGGTAACCTTCAAATATTAATGCATCTTCAATAATACATTCTTCTAAAGAGTTAGGAGCTACTCAAACTTACTGGAGAAGCTCTGCAGATGTTAAGATGACAGTAAGGTGCAAGTCACTAAAACATCGTCTGGCACCCTCAGTGGAACCGTGGTCCTGTGGTTGACTATTTACTATTATTATTATTTACTATTTCAGCCGATAACGCCTCTTGCTCGGTCAGGTTTTAATAGTCAAGAATATACCAGAGAGCACCTCATGGGGCTTTTCTGTTTCTGCATTACCAACCACCGTAACACCTTGCAAACCCACAACTATGCACATATTGCAGCGCTGTGGATGAATACTGCAAACCCATTTACACCCGTATGGCTTTGCTTTCCTTTTATCTGACTACTCCCTGCATGTCTCCTGCCAACAAGGTCATCACGTACAAAGGATAAAAAAGAAAGCACTGGCAGTTGTTAGAAAATATTTACCAAGAGGAAGTGAACTCAAAATCCTTATCTGTACCAAAAAAATCCTGGAATTGCAATCAGTCCAATAGCAAAGTAAATAGCATCCAGTAGCTCAGTTTAAAACAGCAAGTTTTAAATAATGAAATGCACAACACTTACTTGAAAAACCACAAGTCCAAAATTACTTACAAAGCATTCTTTTGCATATTTCAACCACTGAGAGAAAATTAGGCAAAATATATTGGGGGGGAAAAGGTTATTAAAGTTACTCATCCGGCTGTAGTGGAAAGTGTATCCTTACCTCCTCATTCCGTTTCTGCTTGGGGTCAGAAATTACTTACTAGCTGAAAATCCCCCGTGAAGAGAAGAGTTAAATGACAGCTATTAATACATATCTATCTCTTTTTCTCCAAGAATTCAACCGAGGTTTCTCATATTACACGCTACAAGTATCACTTGTACAGGGCACTTAACATTTCACAGATAACCAGAATAGCGCACAAAGAGAAATCAATAACGTGCTTCAAATGATACAACCAGCAGCAAGGCTAGTAACACAGGAATAAATTGGGAAATTTATTTTCTGTTCTAATTACAAGGTACAGCTTTTCACAGTGAAATTGGAATCCAGTTTTACTTTTCTATTTTAAAAGCCTGTATTCCAAGGGAAAGGAGAACAAAATAAGCTCAGTTAAAATGACGTTAAAGTAAAAAAATCTGGGAAAGGAACTGGTAATGGGACTTGTTTGAAATCAGTGCCCATGCCTGAGAACAGCAACATACTTGTGGTCATCGAGTTGACCAGAATCTCACCTGGCACCAAAGGACAAACTGAAGGCAGCCAAGCTCCAACCACAGGCTTGCAGTGGAGAAGCAGGCATCAAGTTAATCAGTTTGCTGTGACGTACGGTTTAAGAGTCCTGTTTCAAGTTTTTCAACTCAAAGCTTTAACCATCAAGCCATGTTGCTTGCTATGACTAGCAAAAAGACAGTTAACCCAGACCCAGAAAGAAAAGCCCTGCAAGAAGCAGCGAAAGCTTCTAAGAAGCCTCTCAGGCTATGCCTTGTACACCGTCTGCTGTGTAATTTTTGCTTTATGTGGAATTGGCCAACAGATCTCCTGGCTTGTCTTGGTTTCTCTTTCACCGAACCGGCCCGTGGGCACTCGTTTCAGCTCTTTAGCATGTCCCAACGAATTCTGCGGTCCAGCAGAACCAGACGTGGCCATGCTGATGAAAAGCGGCTCACTGCAAAGACTGACCTTCGACTGGAGATGTTCACCAGCTGTGTCCAGAGACTGACATCTACGCTAAAGAACATTTTTGTGGAAAAAACTTCACTATTAACTTTTAGTTAAGAGATTTGGCTTAACTGCTTCTGTCTCTGAAACCAGAAAAGCCATAAGCAGCAATTTTTTTTTTCCTTCCATTTATAAATGCCTTCTCAGGTCCTTTCATCACTTTGTTTCCTACCATCTCTTCAGCTTTCATCAATCACTTTGAAGACATCCAACTTAGCATTTTGTTCACGGTCTGCTGAACCAACAGTTACACTTTTAGTCACTATTAAGGTCAGAAACCTGTTTGAAAACATCAGTGAGAACCAAGGTAAAGTCTGGAGTTAGAAACCACGAAGCTGAACAGGAAATTGTGCAGGGTATTTCCATCTCCAGCTTCCCCTCGGGGCTGTGTTTTGGAAGGTTTCCCACTGGTACTTCTCAGTTACTGCTAAGTTGTTTCGGGATTTTCCTCCAACGCAAACTGAATGGGTCAGCTCTTCCTGCAGAGCTGTTAGACCAGCAGGCAGCAACTTGTCTAAGTCTCCAATAACATCTTTATACCTGAATGAAGAATGACACTGTGGTATTCATCACTGGGGTTTCTTGAAACTGGCCACCTTAGGGGCACCAGGTTGTTATTGGAGAGAAGCTGAGAACTCAGGTAAAGAAACTGCTCCTTCTTACAAAAGCATGTCGAGTTCTGCACTGGGAAGCTGTACACCAACAGAGATTCACCCTGTGACGACGTACTTATTTGTCAGGGAAAGTCAAACTCTGGGCATCTGTAACTACTTAAACAGAAAATCAGGTCAATTTGAGTCATCATCTCTGGGGACTGAAGGATCCCTAAGTTACTATTTACAAACTCTGAGCCAGTCCTGGGGGGGTGTGTAAGTGTTGAACTCACTTGAGGAAACAGCGAACTTTCCCATTTTCTCTCCTTGCCCTCAAGTTATACAAAACTCCACTGTGAAGCCAAAGAGCTTTGGCACTTACGGACTTCCCACATGTTTTTCTGACAAACTTCCACTGAGAGCCTGAGGAAAAGGGCCTATTTTGCTTTCTAGATCAGGTGGGATATGGCAGAAGCAGCAGAGGGGTTTGCCTTTGAACTCTCAGAGGGCCTCTGAGTTCCCACCTTCACAAAAATATCAAACCAGCAAACTGTCAGACTAGGTAAAAGGCAAGATCCTAGTCCTGTATCTGTACTGCATGAGACAGCACCAGATGCTTCCTTGTCATGGGAGCCAGAAGTGCTGCACCTTGTCCATCAGTTTGCTGCCCTCTAACAGGAGGGGTGGTGATGGTGGAAAAGTCAATCTATTGACTAACTTTAATCAAATCTGAAAAAGAGATGTACTGACTAATTAACACAGTACCACACTCCCTACAATACACACTGAAATGGATCACTGGGGATTACAGAGGGCCTGGATGATTGCAATGGGGCTGAAGTAATAAGGTATTATGTGAACCAAGGATGTGAATATATTAGAAATCAAGTTTTATTAGTCCCATAGAGAATACAATAATGCATTTAATCCTGTTACATTTCCAGTCTCAATAGCAGCTCGTAAGTAAAAGCTATTCTAATGGTATGCAATGATTCCCCCCTTTAATCTCTTTTCAATTTGCTATTTTTTTATTCCACAAAATGTTCCTTCATTCTACTGCTAAGTAAATAGACCTGAGTTGTCAATACAGAATACAACAGACAAATCAAGCTACAATATTATTTGAATCTAAAAAACCCAATAGACTGTATTTTATCACACTCCCAATTCGATTTCAGCAAAACCCAAAACAGCTCCCAAAACAATGTCAGCTTTGTTGTCCACAAGGGCACAGTGAAGCCAGGAACCCACTGACTCTGGTCCCTTTAAAAGATTGTTAGCTTAAGCATCTAGATCACAAGATGACTAACTCTTACCTTCCTGTCCAATTAGCATTACTCTGCATCTGTTGATCAAATCAAGTTTTTTACTGTGGAGATTCACACCGCTGGATTAGATAACTCACATTTTCATGGTCATCTGCAAATCCTGCTAGTTTACTATGCAGTTCTGCTCTTTTCCAAACCATACACTTAACACAGGTCTTTTCCCAAGATGAAAACTCGAAGCTCCTGCAGGCTTTCTGTTGCCACATCCTATTTTTGATTACGATAGCCCAAACTCTTCGGTTTCTTCAGCAGCAGCCTATGCATGATCTTTCAAAATATTTTCAGCTAACAACCGACCAGGTCTTCTTTTAGGACAGTTTTTGGTCAAGCAGTTGACAACTGACAAAAGCTATTCTCCTTCACTGTGCTCTAGCTGGACAATCAGTTTCCTACATGCCAGGCAGTGGGTGCTATTCTGTTTTAAATTATCACTTCAACAACATTTAGCAAGTACAGTAAAGCCACCAATTCTAACTACAGTATTTGGTAGTCTCAATCCCTTTTAACAGTAAAATGGTTTAAAGGTGAGACTGCAAATTCTGTTAGCAACTTAATTACTTAACAGGAGGGCTGTCAGTTTTGCCATTAGGCACAAATAGTTGTTTTGAATAAATGGCAGTAATATTTTTTATGCCCAGTGGATGTTCCTCCTCCTGAGGTGAGGCACAACTACATCACCACCTAATTTCTCCATCCTTCAGTACTAGGAATATCTCTACCCTTGACATCAAGCACAACTGAAGGGCAGAAGCCAGAAAGCCAAGCCCTGAGTAGGGCACGGGAGCAAATTAGTCTCCTGCCAAAGGAAACTGCTTAAGGAGCTTCCTGCCTCTGCTTCTCGCTCGGGTCTTTTCCCCTAAGGTTTTTTGTTTTGGGTTTTTTTTTGTACACAGTTAGGTGTGTCATGAACTGGAGAATCTGAGGGAATGATTGTTTTTGAAGGAGCAGAGATCATTGGGCATTAAAAAAAAAAAGTCTAAGGAAATACAAACAAGCTAAAAACATTTGAAAATTATACTTCACGGCAGCTCCATTTTTGGCTTGACTATCTCCAGCTTGGCTTGACTATCTCCAAGGATGGAGATTCTACAACCTCGCTGGGCAACCTGCTCCCAGGGTTCAATGACCCTCACAGGAGGGAGCAGGGGGGGAAGGATTTTTCTGTGTCCCGATGGAACTTCCCATGTTTTAGTTTGTGCCCATTGCCTCTTGCCCTGTCACTGAGTGCTACCGAGAAGAGCCTGGCACCCTCTTTCATTCCCTCCTTTTGGGTATTCATACACGTGAGTTAGATACCTCCTCCCCAAACTCCATCTGCACATCTGGTACAGGGGCAAAAGCTATAAAATGAAGCTGCAGTACAAGCAGAGCTCATCCTTCTAGCAAACTGTGTTTCTGTTTCACAAGCAACAGCATTATAAACCACTGCCTAACACAGACCGTCCATTACACCTTGTGCAATTTCACCTGACGATACCTCTTCCTCTGATTTTACTCTATTATGAATGGTGATTAAGGCAAGGGGATTTTCTCCTTCCAACTCTTACCTGGCTGTGGTGGGTGAGGTGGTGGCATTTGGTGGTGCATCATAGGGTACGGTGGTGGCTGCTGGTGAGGCAGTAAGCCTGGATGTGCTGCTGCCCCAAGGGGATTCATCCCAGGCCCACTGGAGTGCTGGTGAGACTGCTGTGGGTTTTGACTATGCTGCTGCTCCATTTGCTGACGAGCCCTTAATTCAGCGTATTTCAGCTGTTCCATGTGAAAATTCTGGCGTTCTGTCAGCAACTGTTGTCTCTGCTGCTCTAACTATGTCGAAAATAGGGGGAAAAAAGGCAAAGCGAAGTTAAGAACTATACATTTAAAACACGTTACTGCAAATCAAATGTCTATCCTATTGATACACAACTGTCTGGTTTGCAGCAGGTTTTGGTAAAGGGTCGAGGCCGTTTTCCAGCTGGAACAAACGAACCCACCTTGCTCTATCCTAAAGAATCTCTCAGTAATACAATATATTACTCAGTAAGTACTGTGCAAAGCATGCAGCCTTAACACAATTCTAGAAGAAACTGTTATGTTTTTCTCTCAATCTTCTGTATGTTGGAACAGGAAATGAAAGAGATTTTCTAGGGTAAGACCAAAGCAGAATATATGTGCAATAGCACCAGCTCACTAATTATAGGCAGGATCCCACTCTAACTTTATTTTAAGTGTAGGACTCGAACATCATGATAGCCAGACAGCAATGATTTGCACTGTTACGAAGAGAATTATATAAAACCTCATGTAATTTAGGCCAATTAACATAAAATAGGCTACTTTGTTAAATTATGAAGCCATGTAGAAAGTAAGCAAGCCCAAAATGAAAAGGTAAAAAAGCTACAGAAAATGTTTCCTAGTATCGGCCATTTATATGATTAATCACTGTCCTGGTTAAGGAAGCATATGTCATTTGACTTAGTTAAAAAATCGTAACTAATTTCTACATCTCTTGCTCTTCAGCAAGGGGACACATGGATTTGTGTGACTAGTTTACAAATATTTAATGAGTATTTGAAGATACACTCCGCAATTTATGTGAAAAGCAGGTTGCCAAGGAGACTTCCACCTAGCAGAAGTTCTCCAAAAATCCCAAAGCTCCATCAATGCTTTGTGTTAGCAGTTTGACTGCTGACAAAGCATGGACGAAAACAGAATACTACAGAGCACGCATTCACCAACAGAACCAGATGGGGACAGAGCCTAATGAATAATACATCCTCCTTGTTGGGGGCCGGTTTTCTGCATGTAGGGACTACAATGTGATTATTCATGCTGCCACGACTCCTTTTTCCTTGACCAATCTGATATGTTAGCGGGAAAAACTTGATAAAATGAAGAGGCACGTACACCAATGGTGTAATCGTGCATGTGTGGAAACAGATTCGGTAGGTGGCAGGCAGTTCAGAGAAGAATTACTGCAAATGACCTGAAACAAAGGCTTAGGCAAGAAGTACGGCTACACCACACTTTTTACATTTTTTTTATACTCTTTTGTATTCCTGCTTTGCTCTCTTCATGGTACCCTATCCTGCTACACTTCAAGAAGTCTTTACAAGTATCCCCAAACAGCATCCAGTGCCTGCAAATACACCTTGTACTTAGGAAACCAGTGAAAATTTCCCTTCTACACTTTCCCTCCTCTCAGGATGAGGAAAGGCAGTTTTGACAGAGGAAACGGCACATAAACACAAGTTATAACATGAGCTGGTCTTAAACTGATGCAGAGCCCAAAGCACCTGGTTCCGTACTAGGTTTTTGCATTTGTTGTAATAATTTCAGAAGCAGGTTTACAGACACAACCTACAGTCGTACCCCCAGATTAGCATTAAGACAACAGGTAGTAACACATTTTCCAGTGGGCAGTCTATCAGTAATTTGTATTTGCTCTTTAACTCTCAAAACTCAGTTATACCTGCAGCAGATGTCAGGCAAGAGTGAGGCTAGGCACCTTAACCAAGATCAGCATCAGTTTGCCTACACAACCCGATTCAGGAAATCCGCCAAATTTTTAGGCGCATTGCCATGAACACTACACTATTCACGATCCTCAAACTTGCACCAGCACATTTCCAGTCTTGCGAAGTAATTCACGGTTAGAAGGGACTATTACAAGCACTTAATGTCTACTCATACAATAACCGTCATTGTACTACAATTTCATCTTCAGCAAGTAACTCCTCCCTAAACAGAACAAGTAAAGAAAGCATTCATGTACTATTGTAAATTCTGGGTCAACAAGGCTCCTACCAACAGGATCCCTGGTTACAGACAGAGTTCGCAGCACTGAAATTACTTTAACTTAAACTCCGAAGTAAATGTTTTTTGCCTAAAATCTAACACCCTCCAGTCTGCAGCACAGATTTCTTTCAACACTTAGAATCACCTTACCTTTACCATAAGAAAACGTCAGTACAGCAAATAAGGGCATATGCATAGCGTGCAATGGCACCAAGGAATTTTTTTGCTTTAATTATTCCACTAGATATCCACAATGACAGGTGAAAAGACCGAATTTAACCATCAGAAAAGCCAAGGGAAAAATTTGTATGCACATTTAAAAAAGGAAAATGTCATATGCCTCAAAATGGGAAAAAATCCCTGTCACTAATAGAATATATCCCCCAAAGAAAGAAATCTACAGAGAACCTTTTCAAAATAAGTTAGGTCCACTTCTTGAGCTGCCAATCAGTGTCAAACACCACACTGAAATGGTTGAGGATGCTGAGCAATCTAGAAATTCTTGCTGACATTCTGCTGCAACAAAAGACCACAGTTTGTCAAACTCTATCAACGTGATTAATGCCAAAGTGAGAATGTAAATTCCATTAAATTCACACGGTAGGACAAACGTGAAAACCCCTAGCATTATGAGTCAATATCTTCAAAGCACCTAGAGTAATTGCTTATTGACAAAAATGAGAAAGCTATACAACAGAAAAATAAAAAAATTGACTGCTCTGATAGAAATGAAGTTTTGGGTCGTCTTTACAGCAGCTGGAGAGAGACCGCTTCTCTGAAACTATGCTGCACTATATATGAAAGAACACAGTAACTGATGTGTAATCCAGCTGCTGACAGGCAGAGAGAGCATCTCTTCCACATTATACCCTGATGTTAGGGAGACACAAGTTTCCAGTGAGGTGTCACTACTAGTGCTACAATATAAATACAACCCTGCTTGGGATGCATCGCAGAGATGCTCTCTTAGTGTCACCACCTCCTTCAGCTGGCTAGACCTCAATCAAGACCTGTGCCCTGGCTTACAGCCTCACTAGATTGAGGACAGAAACTAAACAACCTTCTTGCTTAGCTTGCCCAGCTCCTCCTCCTCAGTCACACTTCATCATTAGATTTGTCAGCTCAGCTTTGTTCTATTTTGATGGTTTTCTGGTCCCTCTGAGCAAACACCTCTTCCCATCTCCTGATATCACGGCTTCCTTCTCTTGAAGCTGCTGTTGCCCTCTCCAGCCCAGGCAAACCCATCACCACCACAAGGAGAAGCTGTTACTCCCGAGCACATATCCTTCTGCTACTGCATCTCACTTTGCGGACCTTCCCAAGAGCTACTGAGAATGCCCTCCAAAAACTGAGCTACACGCTTAAAACCAAGTCTCCAGTCTAAACCAGGGCAGGAAGGAAAGACAGAGAGAGCTGGTTTCCCTTCCCTTAGGGAAGTAAGGTTTCCATCCATCTCACTCTTGTTACAGGGAAAAGACATTTTTATGTCAGACACCATTCATCTGAGAAGGCCTACATAAAGGCTCAGGACCAGTTCCGCATTCATGCTTAGATGACAGGAGTAAGGATTAGGAAGCAAATCTAGGATACGCCCTGTTTGCTGCTTACGGTAAAGGGAAGATGCTAGATGAAGGAGAGGCCTGAAATGCTACTGTAGGGGGTAATTATGAATTCCAGCTGAAGTAGAAAGACCTGCATAATGCTGAAGTTGCTAGTTTTCCAGCTGATAGCACACATAGATCTTTGCAGTGACTGATTTAATCCAGAATCCCTACTTACTGCCTCTTTCTCTCTGTCCATAATGGTTTCCAACTCCTCAAAATGGCGAAGTTTTATCTCCAGCTTCTTCATCTGTGTCTCCACCAAAAGAGCGACTAGGGACTTGATCTTTCTTTCTTCCACCGCTGCTAGGTGCTGAGAATAAAACACAGGTTTTTGCTTTACACATATCTCACAAAATAAAGCACTTCAAAGGAACAAATAAGCCAACTATGCCTGTATCTAGCATTAGCAACCCTATTCCGCTTCTGGACAGAAAACAGGGATTAGATTATCAATCTTAACGCTCAGAACCAGAAGCCCTTGGAAGATTATTAAGCTTTTAATCAAATAAATAGGTGTCAGGCTTTAATACGAGAGGTATTGTGGATGCTCAGTACTCATAAGCAATCCAGCTTTGCCTTCCGAGTACTGTGCAACAGAGAGCACTTTCAGTGGAAATGCAAATGAGGGAGGCAAGGGTACGTTGTACCAAGTCAGCTGTAGGTCATCCAAAAAGCTGTCACCAAAACACACACTGGAGGCTTTTACCTGGAACGACCCACAAAAACAGCGAGATGACTCTTGCATGCTTTTGCCATTAAAATATTTTTTGCTCAAGTAAATGAGAAGCTATGTATCTAGTTAAGCATATTCCCATTACATGCACCACCACACCACTAAACCATAAGCTTTCTCAGCACAGCAGTTCCACCTCGGGCTAGGGAGAGCTTGCAGAGAAATCTACACAGGTATTAGAAGAAACTGCTAAAAAAAATGTCCAGTTTCCTTTTATAACCAGATTGCATAGCATTCCTATTGCAGAAGAAAGCTGAAGGCAAAGCTGTATTTAAACTGCAAAAAAAGGCAAACATTCTTCACAAGGCTTTAGCTTTACCCCATTTACATATACACACTTACACATAAATGATACAGGATGTATGTATGTGATATATGAGACAGCTTATAAAAGTGCTTCACATTCTCAAAGTGTGAAAGGCATGTTAATGATGCTTTCTACTAGCTTTTGTTAAAAGCCTGCTGTTCAAAATGAAAATACACTCAAAACACCCACCATGTGTACTGCTCGGGAGTTTCTGTATTAATAGTCAAAGGATGTTTCCTGACCATAGCGTCCAAGCAAAGCCTTACTGACACATCCAAGGGTTGAGGGGGAAAGAGGATTGGCTTTTGAGAAGGGAAAGGTGAGGGCTGAGGGGAAGGAGGAAAAAAGAGAAAGCTGGATCTCATCCAGCTCAAGCTGCAAACAGAGACTCATATTTAGCAAGCTGTGCCCCAAACCTTGGCTCAGAACTGGGAGAAATACGGAGGAGCTAGAGAAAGGAAGCATTATAAAACTTCCTGGTAATCCTAATTATAAACAGAATTTCTCAAAAAAGTATGATACTGTTTCCATCACTAATACATTGTGTCATTTAACAGCATTCACCTCTGGTAACCCAACAAGTCTTCAAGCAAGTCTTCAGTACATTTAGATAACACATTCAAGGCTCTCACTGAGTTTAATTTTAAATCAGGTACAGTTTGAGAGAACCAGACTGATCCCCCAAGTTCATCTAACAGCATGCCACTGTGAAATTCAAGCAGGCTATTCAGTTAAATAATGACCAAACAGTGGTGCACACGTTTGAAATAAAACAACTGAATGGCTGAAAATTTAGATGTCAATTAATACTGTTCAGTAAACAAACTCATTTGTATGAAAAATCAGAGTGACAGAAGTACCTTTTGTTGATGCACACAGTTTAGGACAGTAATTTTGCCTTGCCTGATGTGTGCAATTTTAATAATGAAACCACCAAGGCACAGGATTAGGTAAAAAGACAGGTCTCAAAATATACCTTAGGAAGGAAATAATCATTCAAGTTTTTTTCCTAAAGAGACTGCTCCTTAGCCTGGCATTACCCAGTGCTTTCACATGGACAAAGAACAAGTCACTACTAACTCTGCAGTGGACATAAAAAACAGTAAGACAAAATTAAAGGCGATGTAAATTGCCTGATAAACACATTGCTGCATCTACCTTAAGTCATAAATAAGCAAAAAGGAAGATGGTATATGACATTATCCTGGGAAACAGCAATTCTGAATGATCCAAGCATCACTAATCCAGCCAGTGGATCTGGCTTCTGGCTGCGAGCGGATACGGAACAATGCTTTGCTTTACTATTTAAACACAGGAATCCCAAACACAAGTATAGCCACGAGTGCCTCTGCACCTGGGCTTATGCCCATTGCCACAATACTAACTCTAGTTTTGCTGCTCAGCAATTATATTTCTGGGTGAATACTGACAAACTTGGAAGGAATCGCAAGACTTGCTACTGACCAAGCACACACACGACAGGCGGTTTCACAGAACCTAGCCCATCCCCTGATCTTCTTAAACCCAGGATTAGTTGTGAAATTAGCTAATCACAGCAAGAGCATGAGTGTGACAACCAGTATAGGCAACTGTAAAACTAGACCACAAGAGACCTCTGGAAAATGGACAGCACCCTAGGACCATCTCACTAGAATACAGTGCTGAAGTCTTCTCATCCACGCACGAGAGGTTAGCTGAAACTGCAACAGCAGAGAAAATTATTCTTCCTTCCTTCTTGCTATTTTGTGAAAGGAGACTAGATGCTTCACCTAGCTTTTTGTTTTGTGAGGCCATGAGGGGATAAAACTGTCTTTCACAAATAAAACAGAAGAAATAAAGGTGACAGGTAACACAGAATTATCTAAATTAAGGCACACAATGTGAAAAACTAAGTCCTGTCACGCGTACATTCAAGCATGAGATGCAAAAGGTCCCACAGTGAGCTTCTAGAGCGGCAGCAAAAAGGAACCAATTAAAGACGTAATTTGATTTGCCTATGAACAGAAGATGGGATGTAGCTGCCTGCAAAAAGAAAAGTGGTTTTAGCAACAGCGTCTCTTCTGTTCCTGAATTTTACTTTTCCAAATACCTACAACACATGAAAAAAGTGGTTAAAAACCAAAGGCTTTTTAATTCAGTGGGCAAAAGAAAGTGCCGCAATGGTACAACACTTAGTGGCTGAAGCACATCAGACTTCGAATGAAGCTTATCAGCAAAGTTTACCCCCCATGGAAAAACTTATGGACAATTACAGGAGGTTTTGCATCACTGGCAGTTTTGATATCAGTGTCTCCTAGAAAAGTTGTATTCAATCACAGCTACAGCAAAACAAATTCAGGAAGTCATGAGATCAGTGTTACGCAGGAGGTGACATTATGACCAGGACAGTCCTCTTTGGCAGTGTAAGTGATGGATCAAGACCTACAGCAGAAGCTCTGCGCTCAGTTACAACCGGACAAAAGCTAAGAGCAATCTGCAGGAGAGAGTTTTCTGTCAGGTGCTACTTATGCATAGGAAGGAAAAAAATAGCTTACATTGATTTAGGAATCTGAGAAGAAAATGAGGAAAAGGGACTTTAATTCTAAAATTGTTTTTACAGAAGCCATAACCTGTGAAAAACACATTTTAAATTGTTGCTCTATTCTATATGTAGTAATATAGAGTCTCACCCCAAATGTACACATTCACTGGATATCGTTTCTCAAATAGCACAACTTAGTGGTGAAGCCACTTATCCCAAAAGAAAAGACACTTCAAGTGTCTGCCTTTAACCCCTATTTCTCCTTAGAAGCCAACTGCAATAATCCTCCAACATAAAATCGTAAGAGAAACAACTTTGTAACAGCTCTTCACATGGCCAGGTCTTGAGTTTATTATGAAGAATTGAATTACACTCTCAGATAAGACACAGCTCACTGAAAGCCTTAATGTTGTCTGGGTTTTTAAGTGCAAGTGGAAAAAGAAATCCCTGATGAACTTGAATTTTACTCTGAAGTGTAAACATCCCAATTATAATATATTATTTCCTGTAATATAAAGCTAAAATTCTTCTAGAATATTATTATTACCATAATGAAAACTGCCATTAGCCAAGTCCCTCGTCCCTCCTCCCTCCAGCACTTGTTATCACCAAAAGAAGGAAAGTAGGAGATCATCTTTATTTGGAGCAAGTAGCCTTCCATAAAACAGAGATTAAGTTTCATGCCTCCTTATATATATATAAAAATAAATATATATATAAATAAATATATATATATATGCGCTGGGGTTTTTCCAACTTGGCTGAAGATATCTGTAAGTCTGACTGAACTGAAAGTTATTCTTTGTAAAAGAGCGTGGTGCTTGGAGCACCATAGGTTCAGAGGCAGACAGGCTAAGTGATGCACAGGGCGCCAGTTAGGACTCTTCACCGAAATAACGAACCTGCAGTTTGCCTGCAAAGTGGGATTCCACAGGGTGCCTAGCTCTGACACTAAGTAACACTGAAATCACACAACTTGTGATTTTACAGCCTGGCTTGAAAGGTAGTAACTAAAAATATCCTCAAATCTCATGGGTTCATAAAGGAGGGACTGTATCATCCGTAACAAAACATATCACCACGCTGTCCTCAATATATACGATGCAGTTGGAAAAAAACATCTAAAGTTGAAGACTGGGAAAGTCAGTAGGACACATGCAACACCTCATTACAGCCACTATTATGTCCTGGAAATCCATCAGGAAATAAACACCATCCATGCTTTGTTTTTGGTATCTATAAAGTAGGTGACATGCAACACGGCACTGAATCCAAGCGTAATTAAGAAACCCAGACTACAACTTGAATCACCCCCAAACAAACAAATAAAAAACATAAAGAGAAAACGGAATTTGAAAAAGATATCTAAAAGAAGCAAAGGCAGTCTGGTTCCTGCAAAAAGAAAATCAAAGACAACATGCAATTAGTAATCGTAGGGTAAAGAAAAGCCATTAGATAGGACACTGATTCAAACCACAGCTCATTAAGAGACTACAGACAAACAGAAGTTTAATGATAGGAAGACAAGAACGTGCTTTTAATAGACACACAGTACCTCTTAACACAAAAATCATTACGCTGTCTATAAAAAGTTGTAATGCTAGAATTGAACATCACATTGTTTTTACAGACAAAGAGCCCAAGCACAGAAAGCTTGTGTGAAGTCCACCGAACAGCTGGTGGCACAGCAAAAAAAGGCAACATAAGCATTTTATCACCCAGATCTATGTCGTCAGCATTACAGCCAGACCTATGAAGCAGACAAAAGTCTTCCCCGAAAATGATAAGCACGTTTTGGGGCTATTTCTTAGGGATGTTCATCCATAATCATAAAAGTAGCTGCCTAAATTAAAATTGTACACTGTTTCACTTAGGAGTTCAAGCAGAAGAAACTGAAGATGGCTCTTGTGCTCTGTCAAGGTATTAGAGATCAGAACATGAAACCGCACAGATGTGGAACAAAGGACCACTTTAAGAAGAGTTCTAATGTGAACTGGAAACCAAGCCAATGGATATCTGTATAAAACAAACCTTTGCTTTGGTGGCAGCTGAGGCAAGGGCAGCAGCTGCAGCTGTAGCTACGTTTCCTTCCGAGATTTCATGTTCCACTTTCTTCTTCCCAGCCTCGTTTTCTTTGTCTTTGCTTGCATCAACGTTCTCCTTGTTCTCTTCTGCCTCCTTTTCTTCTGAAAGAGATTTCCCGCCAAGTCCATTACGTGCATTCTCCCCTTGTTAACAGTATCACGTCAGGACAAGAATTGTGCTACGCACACTGCTGTTAGTCAAACGAATTAGTTCATCCACATGCTGTCACGTTCCTATGTTATGGTACTCCTATTCGTCCAAATGCTGACAGGGGAACAATTCTAGTCTAAGAGGATCTGATCCAACAAACGGGGCAACTTTAAATGCTTTCAGTTTTCATCCTGTCAATTCATCTCTGCCATCAGCTTACTCTCATCGGAACAATTTCAGCTGCATTTCCAAATCAACTCCATTGTTACATCAAATCCAAATACTTCTTGTTCTACCTTGTGCTAAAATACTGGATGTATGTTCCAGGGAAAACAGATATATCCATGTGGTACAAGGGGAACGTGTTATAAATAAATAAGAATAATGTCTTATGTAGAAAAAACCCAGTACTCCTTAGGCTGTCAAAATAAAGGCTCTGCATCACTTCACAGGGAAACTGAGCTAACATATTAACTTCTAAGGGTAGAAGTGAGCAGTCCCATTTCTTTGCATCAAAAATGATCAAGTGGTGTGCAACACAGGCAAAAGAAAATTTATATAACCTACACGCACTTCGCTACCGCAATTTCTTCACCCCGTCACTACACACAGTGCAAGAAAGCTCAGCTGAGGTCTAAAATGAGTTCAAGAAAGAATTTAGTGCCCCAACTCTGCAGTGAAATTAAACTAGAATATTTACTACTGAACCATGAAGCAGCCTGATGTGCAAGAGGAAATATTTCTGCCACAGCTGAGTTTATAGGCTATTCCAACTACTTTAGAGGAAGGCTATTAAAACTAACACAGCCTGAGGAACAGCTGGGAACCATTACCTGGCTTAGGGTCTGCAGTCACTTCACTGTCTTGCTCTTTTTCTGGATTTCTCTCATTTTCTCCTTCTTGTACTTTATCGCCTTCCTCAATTTCACTCTCCGCTTTGTTTTCAGCCTAAATGGGATGAAAGATTGTTTGAAGAATGACAGCTATAGAAGACATTCTATGTTAACGTGGTTTATAGCTTTCAAATTAATTCACTATCATAAAGGAAAAGAGTGTATTTTAAAGGTTGACTGCTACTTAAGCTCATTTTGACAACCGTAACTGAAATCTGAATAACAAAGTAACTGTTATACTGGACAAAGTCTATCAGATTCAGTAACCCAGGCCAACCTGGGTTCATCTGAAGGTACAAGAAATCCTGAACTAAGATGACAGATAAGAACATGTTCTACACCCCAGGCTGCCCCCATTTATTCCAGTAGTTTGTGCAGAAGTGTTATATCCTTTCCAGTGTCTGCTATGTTAATAATTTATACAGTATTTACCTATCCACACAGCTCCAAAGTCTGCAGAACTCATGGTCACAACAGCCTCCTGTGGCAATAAATGCTACAACTAAATTACATGTTACAGGAAGGCGCTTCTGTCCAGCAATCAGTGGAAGAGCAAGCAGCAGCTTCATGCTTAACACTGGAAGCATCATTTTCCTATAAGGGAAAAATGATGGAGTATTTTGAAATACTCCAAACTGACCTGAATGGACCTGAAACCGACCTCTCATTTACTCTGCTCTACAGAATAATGCACCTTTTCATGCTCTGACGAAGTTCTCTACACGTATATCTCCCTAAGCGCACCTGACTATTTATCAGAAAGGCAGCAAAAGAACTACCTGAAAACAGAGTGTGAAGTAACATCAAGACTGACTCAGCAGCCATTAGGTTAATTTTCTCTCATTCATTTGATGAAGCGGGTAACACAGCAATACCACCTGGTGCTGCAGACTCAGTAAGCGCCTACCACCTTTTATTTAACAGGGCTATGTTCTAATTCCAGGATATTAGTTTAATTCCAGTTCAGGTCTGGAACAAACACAGCCACTGCCTTTATTGTAAACTATCTGAAAAGAGGTACTATGTTTATAGACACGGGGTTATGAAAAAGCCCCAAACAACTGCATTCTTATAGGTACTATCAAGAGGCCGAAGGAATTAATTCCTAAATATCTGACCTCTATGGGCAGTATGCATCATACCTAACATCAAGAGGACACAATACACCCATCTATAACCAAGAGTTAGCCCAGACTTCTTGCAACGAGGAGTTTTATTGACCAGCTCATCTACAGGCAGCCTTAGTCAGACAGATCTCATACTCCCACATCCACTAAACTGCAAACAATCGTGCAGACCAAACAGGTACCCAACTCACACTGTCACTGGAGAGCTGCGATGCAGCTGGGGCAATAGTTTCCTTCAGGTTCTCTGTTCAGCTCCACACTCCGCACTCAGAAATGGTTGCCAAATACTGCAAGTAACTCAAACTCGCCCATTTCCCGGAAAGCCCTGATCTCTCTGATCTTGTCAGAGCTGAAGGCTGCATTCAACTTTGGGAAGGCTATTAGTCACAAGACAAACTTTTCTAGGGCAAGACTTCAAAGTGATGCTTGCTTTAGACCGTTACAAGTCATGAACCATAATGTGCTAATGTCCTTCTGTAGCTTAAGTCTCAAATTCATTTGGTATCACCCAGTTTACATTTCCTCCCAGTCCAACCTTTCTTCCTCAGGACTAGGAAACAACACACCCATGTCTCTTTGCTGTTTGCCCAGCAAAGGAAATGTCTCTGGATGGTTTGAGACTAAATCACTCATAAGAAAATGAAGCACTACGGAGACTTAAAAACTATCCCCTATGGACACATACACCGATCAGCACACCACTGTCTACCTTTCTTATCAGGCATTTTAGAACGTAGCAATTCAGGTTCGTAAGTGTCAGAAGTATCTTTTCAGAACCAGTGTACTGAGCCAAGCTTACTTTCTCAGACTGTTGCCCATCTGTCTCCGTTTCCATCTTTTCTTCTTCGGCTCCATCTGAGAAAACAAGTAAGTAAAATATTTAGAACTGCCATAACATCCATTTATCACACTCAACATCTATTTCAGGGTTAACTAAAAATTTTCTGTTCTCTAACAGTGGTTTAAAGAAAGCCACAACACTAAACTCCTGGAAGACTAAAAGCTTATTACACTAATTTTAGTTTAAAAATCAAGTTTACTTGCAAATCTAAATTTAACTGGTTTTTCTTTTCAGTCCAACAAGCAGGAGAAAACATTAAATAATCTATGCTCTGCTGAAACCCCTAGTTTACCCATGTAGAGAGAAACCACCAAATCTATCCATTTTAGCTACATAAAGGACAGTTCAATGCACAGTTCTGCAATATTCAAGTCATAGAGTAATTCCCGTTGGTAAGTCACAGTATTAGAAAATGTTTTTCCCAATACAGCCAATCTGATTCTGTAGATGGTTGTCAGTTACATGATTAACCTCAATTACGGTGCTGCCAGACTTGTAATTCCTCCTTAGCACAAGATCCCCTGAGCTGCTTTCGATGAGAGGTCTATCCAGAGGCATTGTCATGCACTGCAGGTCAACTGAAGATTTAAATTCCATTTTGCAGGTGGTGCAAATACCAGAATTCTCCAAAGCAGACTTCAAAATAATTATTCAACACCAGAGTAACATTAAGCAGTAGTAAACTTGTTAAAGCACTGACGCTGCTCTTAAAACACTAAGGATCTCTTGTTATTTCTGGCCCCATAACACACCAGAGTTCAAGACAGTGAGCAGTTATCCTCCCCACTGGTTTGGTGTGAAACACTGCACGGTGAAACCTCATTTCACACCCTTCGTACCCGCTGCTCTGCATAAACATAATGACCAACTGGTTCTCCAGTCCTGTATGGCGCTCTGTGCTGTTCCTCCAAACACATTTCTCCCCAAAGCACTCTGAAATCATATCTAAGCCCTCAGAAATACATTCAAAGCACATGTTCGAGCCTGAATTGAACAATGAAGCTTAAAGGAATATGGCCCCAAAGGTATAGTCCTACAACAGGACTGTTGCTGGATGGTCCTCTCACTCAGGTCTTGATTGTTCATTCTCTTGCTTCTTCCTCAGCTGTAATACCACCAATACTTGTGGGTTTGCACTGGAAAGTGGATCAATGAAATTACCGAGGTTAAACCCTAACACTTTCTTTGCCTTCTCACTGAAAAAAGCAGTATTGCAGCTCCTCGAGAGCCCGACTGCAGCTGCCTAGTTAGGTGCTAAACAAGGTGCGAATCACATTTGAGCACAAGAGCTGGTTGTTGGTTAGATACAAAGCAAGAAAAGTACATAAATTACCAGCTGAAAGCTCCGAGTTTCCTCTGCATCCAAAATATAGCCAACCAAAAAAATAAGAAACCGAACTGAGGATGAATGAACAGACCTTCTGACAATGTTGTCACAGGATAGGCTGCTCAACTCCCAGCTTTTTAAAAAGCATGCTTTCCAAGATGCTCTGAAAAACCACAGCCAAGTTGCACCTTCAGTGCTGATGCTGAAGAAAACAACAGCATTGGGTGAGCTCTTACTTCTCCCCAGTGGCTTCAGGAATTGCCAACAGATGTAAGATGTGCAGGGCTCTCTGTAACACCACCAATTGGGTTCTCCGGGCAATAACCTTTTCCTGGACTTCTCCAGGAGGTGGAGCCTCAGCCTTACACCATGACCTGATTCTTCAGAGGAATCACACCAGACTACCTCTGCCAAGACCAGCTCCAAGCCAAGGTTCCCATACTGGAATCATGAAGTACTTCCTTATGGAAAAAGAGAAGCGTGCCAAGCACACGTTCAGGAGGAGATCTACAGAGAGCATAGGCAGCTCACCTACAACCACTGCAGCCTCCGGTTCCAAATTGGTCATCAAAAATCTCTACCTAGTGTTTGACCAAAGAAGTCTTTCTCTCCTCAGATGTCACAATGGAAGAGTACAAGTCATTTGGGAAACAGTCATAAGAAGCTACAAGTATATAATATGAGCTATTTGGACACTGGGCAGGTTCTCTCACTACTGCGGATGTGTGGGTCCAGACAGCACCCACTGCCTCTCATGCTGTCATATTTGGAACCCAAAACAAGTTTGCCAGACACCCATAAAAGCCCGACCTTGACCACAAGCACCTTCAGAGTGCCCTACCACCAGGCATGAAAAAACCTTAGCTTCAATACACAACTACGTGCCTCCTGCTATTGCTCATTTTGTTTGTTTTTTTCTGGCTGGCTAGATTGAGCTCTTCAAGCTTGTAACCTCTTATTTACTGTCTGTTTGGCATTCAAATAGCTATTACAGAGATATCTAAAGAGGTCTGCCAAAACAGAGCCAGGCACCCTTGCGTTACAAATTGCTTTTTGAGTAGTAGCTGACCAGTTAAGTTATTATCCCATCTAACTTCGGCATCTACAACAGAAGACTAGGTAATAGCTTAACTGGTACACATGAGACCAAAATGAAGAAGGAAAAAGAAATAAAAATAATTAAACAAAAATCACTAGTACCATGTGCTGGATGCATGCACCTCATAAGACAAGTGAGTGCTTTAACAGCAGTTAGTATATTCTTGTGCTTAGGACACATCTCTCCCTGCTAGCCCTTCATTCATTCATTCATTTATTCCTTTACGAAGCGTTTATTTAAAATGTTCCTACTAATAATAGCAGGCCTCTGAGATAAGAGGGTAACAACAAGCATATTGATGGAGAATACCATGAAGGTGTCTGAATAATGTACTACTACTTCCCGGTATTTTGCATATGGATTGTTTAAAAGTCCAAGAAATCCCAGTTTATTTGCAGCACCCAGCTGTTCTGCAAGAACGGACAAGAGGGAAGTGTCAGCACAGTCTCATACTCCTTCTCTAGGATCTTTGTTTCTGTTCTGCAAGAACAGACTCCAGTACAATTTAACGTACAGGACATTAAAGAAGGAGCTTATTTAGATCATGGACTCCAACACATGCTGCCATACCAATATAAATCTGCTGATGAAAAGCCCTGATCCATCTCTAAGCTTCTGAAGACATTAGCTGGTGTTGGGCGTTCGTTTTCAGTAATCCTCATTTTACTGGTAATTCCCATGCTCTACACTGAAGAAAAAAAGGTGTACAGGGTGTTTTGCTTTAACAGCAACAACTATAGAGAAGTTTTTACAAAAGTCCCTTCCATATATAAAAAAAACATACTAAACTGACTGAAAGATAATGGTTTTTCTCTTGGCTTATTTTAAGATGATAAACCTGCTTATCTGAAGTATCTGCCACTATAATTCAATTTACAGAGACTGGGGACATACCTCCTCTGAAGTTTTATTTTGGAGTTAGGATTTAGTGACCTAATAATGTCCCAGGGAAAATCTAATCTAGATTTTGTCAGACAGCTATTTCAAGCCTAGAAGCAGAGCTCCAAAGTGGGCTTAGAAGTGTCATCTCTCCTAGTAAATGAAAGAGAAAGCTTTACAAAGAAAGCTTTATTCTCTCTCCTTTAGCAAAAATGTGGAAACAAAGTACAGAAAACTCCAAGTGTGCTTGAGTTGGTAGAGCAGAAGATCATGAGCTCAAACTACAAAAATACTGCAGAGGAATACACAGATTTTCAGTCTGGTCTGGCTTAGCCCAAACACCAAGAATGTCAAGATCCCTAGTATCGGGATACAGTGTAACTGAAAGAAAAAAGTCTATAATTTTGTATAAACCACCCAAAACTTAACCACAGGGAGAAGTGGATCAATTCGTAAGTTCTGCTTCATACAAAACTCCAGGTCAGAGTGAAACTGGCCAGAAAAGCTTTAGCCTGTAGGCAATTTTAAGTCAGAATGGGCAGGCTTCTGTCTCTTAAAAGGTAATGACTTGGTAATTTGTTCACTTTTCTGGAAGGTGAGAACCTGAAGCTGGAGTTCTCCAGACTAGAATCTCCAGACTCAAGTCTCAGCATCCCATATCAGCAGCAAGCATCTCAACCATCAGGCTACTACCTCATCTGTTGAAGGCTTCCAGTCCAAAGGAGTTCCCACAGAAACCTGCAGCTTCACATTTACAGTCCGAGGGGAAAAAAATTCCCTAGAAGGTTCTTGTCACACAATTGCATATGATTTGCTCAGGAATGCAAAACTGTGACAATACTTGTTGCTAGATTCTGAATCACACTGAGAAAGCTGTAAGGCAATAATTGTGTAAGTTGCCCCTACAAATGCCATAAAACGAAGTTCTGTAAGACAAGCGCTTTTCTGCTCTACTCACAAAGTCAGTTTGTTCTTGTGTCTTTCAGGTAAGACTGAACGGCCTTTCTACTCTAAACTCAATTTTGAATGTGGTGGGTTTCGTTTTCCGATTACGACATATTTCAAGGTTTCCCATCTTGAGGTAAAGATTTTCAGAAAAGCAGCGTCCTGCATTGCATGAGTTGCTGCAGCAGTTGAAGACAGGAGCACAGGATGAGTTTGTGTAGGTTTATGATGCACTACACACACGGCAAGCATTATCATAGATTCTAAGTGTTTGGTATTAATTCTCTGCAAGTATTGGGGCAAGTTTTATTAAACAATCTTTTTTTTATTTCACAGAATAATAGAAAAGCTTGGGTTGGAAGGAAGCCTTACAAGATCATCCAGTCCAACCCTCCTGCCACGGGCAGGGACACCTTCCACCGGACCAGGTTGCTCCAAGCCCCGTCCGGCCTGGCCTTGGACACTGCCAGGGATGGGGCAGCCACAGCTTCTCTGGGCAAATTTGTAAACCAATCTGTAGACCGTGGTAAGAGAGTTGTTAAGCAGCTGCTGCTGCAGAGAAAGTTCTAAGGCAAACAGGACATGCCAGAAAGACAAACTCCTTTCCATCCAACCTTTGGAGAAAATTTGATCAAACAAAAAAAGCACATAGAGCATCTCACAGTAAGGAAAAATGCCCTTGGACTCTGCCTTGCATCACAAGACATTTGACAGACACTTTCCAAAACAAAGTGGTTTTATATTACAGAGGGACATACTTGCCTACAAAGAGTCAGAAGGTATGTACGTTTGACAGTAAGATTATTGTGAATATCCTGATTTAACTTGGGTTTTCTAGTCCTGGCTATAATAATAAATGTTACTTTAAAATTAGGATGACAACTTTAGGCAGGTTGTAGTCAATGGGTTTTGAAAACTGTTTTCTTGTATTAGCTACTATGCCCTTATTTGCACCTTATTTGCAGTGACAGTGCTATGCCTCTGCAGTTCCCACTAGTATAAGCCATTCTGCACTTGTGTACATTGAGGGGGCCATGCTCAAATACTACATGTATAAGGAAAAGGAAAATGAAAGCTATCAATTATTAGTTTAGGGGTTAAGTAAGTTTACCTGGGTTGAAGCAGGTTTTTGCTTCTAAATTAAGGCTGCTGAAAGTACCTCAAAACAATTAAAAGTCCCATAAAAATTAATCTCTAATTCAAATAGGAAAGGATCAGAAAAAAACCCAAAACATTTCTGACTCTCTGCATGAGAATGACAGAAACAACTTCTGCCTTTCAGTTGGATACGAACACAACCTTACTGATTTTTCTGTACGATCTAATGAGGTTAATGAAAACCCCCAACAGACAATGCAAACAGGAATTGATTAGTTGGAAATACATGTCCCTGTTACAAAAGCCGAAGACTTACCTTTAATGAGAAAGACCCTGTAATCCCTTTTACATGGCACCAATGATGCTCTTTAACCCTCTTCAGCAGGTTTGGTATTATACCTTGCAGGATGTGGGGAATCAAATTAATGGTATTTCTTAAATCAGCAAGAAGCAGATTGGTGTGAGACACCACAAGACATCTTTCAAGAGGGAGAAACGAGAAACCACTTGCAGACCAGGAACCATTGCTTCTCCATGCCCCCCTTCAACCCTGAAGCAGCAAATATTTTCTGTCTCTATGGAAGCTTGTTCTGTTTTGCCTATTATCTCGAAGAACACAGAGCCCTGTTTTCTAGTACATGAAGAACTTCAGACTTCTGATGAAGCCCAGTGGTTTTACAGAGAAGTTAAATTGACTTTAAGTTGACGAGTAAAACAATAAAATACTTCCATAGTAAGAATTTGCTGCATTACAAGCAGACACTTGCAGCATGAGCAGATACATAACCTCCATTGTTATCAGAAGAACAATAAGCAAAATACCACATAGAAATGCACAGAATCACTAGCATGAGTTTCAGCTCGGCAAATAGTTTAAAGATGCCCTCAAGACATCCTAGCCTCCTCTGTTTTTACTAAGGCAACACACACAACATGTTAAAAGTCAGGCTTGAATATTATTATTTAAATGAGAGGAAATATACAATAGCTATGGAAAACTCCTGGGTCTGAATATGATAATTACGCTATTATCTAAACCATAATTCAAATTTTCCACTGTAAGTCATGACTCCACAGCCACCAGAGCTTCCTCTGTTTCTGCTTCACACAGCTCATGGGTGTACAGCACAATAACCAGGTGGCCTTCCACGGAGAAGGGTGGAGAGTTCACAGAAAGCTGCTGCAGCTTTCGTGCGAGCTGCACAAGTTCATCACAAGAGGATTGATGGGCTCAGTCCTCCAGAGGTGCAGAACTAGCTCACAGGCACCTGGATACACGCAAAGTGAATGAAGTACTTGGAGTCTGTTCATTTTAGCAACGTTTGCATTATTTCAGAGTTAAAGCACACCCTGGAGACCACAAGAGAAATTATCCTGCCAAAAATGAAGCGAAATAACTTCTCCCGTGTATGTATACTTGTGTGTAGTTTTCTAGTATGTGTATTTGAGAATGATACAAAATCATCCATAAAATGTTAAATTTAATCATCCACTTAAGTCGCTTACAGTTTTAGCGGAGCC
Organism: Elanus axillaris; assembly: GCA_026212715.1. NCBI lineage: Eukaryota > Metazoa > Chordata > Aves > Accipitriformes > Accipitridae > Elanus > Elanus axillaris. Next base: position 44,467,953 of record JANZLQ010000078.1, read on the forward strand.
AGTAAATCAGACCACCACTCCCTCCGTGTTTACTGTCACAGATGAGCTACAGCTTGAAGCATCCACACACTTGTGTCAGCAGAAATACTTTCAGTGAAACACTTCTTAGCATAAGACCTAAAATGCAGGCATATATGCCATCAATGTAGTTAATCACCTTTGGAAAGTCATTAAGAAAGCACACATGCTCAGTGAAGACTTAATTGAAACTCAGTACCACAGGCGTACTGACTATTTCCCTTCTCTGGAGCCAAACCGCTAGCCTGAAGAGCTAGGATCCCTTGTTTGCTCTCAATTCATTTTTACTAAAACAGATGCAGAGCATCTTCATCTACTGTACCCTATAACTGACAGTAGGCCACTATCTTGGAAAGCAAAAGACAGTGTCTACCATGCTTACCATAGCATCTGAACCACTCGAGTCTCCTCTTCACTCTATTGAAGCCTTACTGTATCGGTTTAAAAGGAACCACCATCAGCTTTTAGAAAAACTAACAATGAAGACTTAAAGAGGAGTTTCTTGGATATTAACGTAAGTTCCTGCAATCTGTTCCAGTCATATTTTCCCCTTTTGCATTCCATATTGCCTGTAATTCACCAATATTAAGAGTTTTAAAATTATGATAGAGTTGTGATAAAATTTGATTTCTAAAATATAACAACCGATGAACATCAATTATAGTACTGAACCCCAAGTAGATATTTTTAGTTCTCTGTAGTGACATTTAAATACAAAACTTCAGGTCTAGCCACGCAAAAAGCACAGCTCCATTTCAGAAGTTGCACATACCACAACACTATACTTCAACATATTAAACACACCTCTGCAAGTGCAACCTATGGATTCCCCTGTGCCCTCCAGTGCAAAGCTGTTTTGGTGATGGAAGGCACCGCAGATTGTTGAGTGACCCAGTTCACTCTTGCTGAGCAGCTCCCCCAGGGAGAAACCATCTGCTGTTGTCCTAATTTATTCCATTAGTCACAGCCCAATACAAATCGCATTAACTATAACAGGACAGTATTACTTATAGAACTCACCACACAGCTCATTCAGAAATAATCGTGTTATGGTCATCTGCTCTCCAAACTCCCCATATTAAGTGACAAGCACTTCAAAATCTCTATCTGCAACTTGTGTGCAAATTCTCCTTGAGAAATGGCTAACCTACAGACTAGCAATGGTAAACTACCTACAGGCTAGCAATGGTAAACTTCCACGGTTGTGCTGTGGGATTAAGAATCCCACAAAGTAGCATATGCATTACAGAGGTCCTTAACATACTACAGTGACACTTGTACTTGGGGAATATGGAAAAGGGAAACAAAGCCCCAGGAAGAAAAATTTAACTTAAACTGACCTTATTTTAAAATAACTATTGAATTAAACTTGGTCCCAGATGGAGTAACACCTAGGTTTGTTTTATAGCAGACTTGAAAATAAACCCCAAGGCCTTGCCCTTTCAATAGAGCTTCAATTCTTGCTGTCAGTTTTGCACAACAGAGCGCTGCAGAACAAGGAGAAGCAGATATTCCAGATGCTAGAGTTCCCCTTTAAGCATATACTCCACATCTTCCCAAAACACTGAGCTGCCTCACATCAAGTCTGTCCCACCAAGTATAGAACTAAAATACGTGACAGAAGGATTGAGTGGTCTGTTAACATCCTTTCTATTTAAAAAGTATCTTCATGAGTTAAGCAGTACTTTTAAATCTAATTTAGAGGTATAGCTCTACAATAGACATTAAGTACCATAAATAGTAGACCTGCATCTTCACCTGTATTACTAGCAATAGAAAACTGAGAAGCACTGGCCCACACAGGTCCCTTACAAACCCATCACAATCTGGCACCTTGCTCGTGTCTCTAGACAGGGTGACAGCAGGTCAACTATGAGATGCACAAGCACGGCCCAAATCAAACCTTCCAGTCAATCTAGATTACATTCTGTTCGGTTTTACCCAAAGCTATGAGTGCCTTTAAACATCTGATCACTAAATTCACTAAAATGATTTGTGATAAGCTGAACGAAACAGCAGCCAACAATGCTGGAGAGAAAAAATAAAAGATCTACTGAAAAAATGGTAGATCTGGACCAAACTGAAGAGATGGAAATCTTTGAGAAAGTCAGTAGGTATACAGCAAACTGTGCATGTTTGCTCAGTTTACTGTTGGAAAGAGAACCAAAATAAACAGGAAGGGGTTACACAAAGTGGTTTCATTTTATAGGGAGTTGCCACAAGATACGCTTTTCCTCTCCATATTAATGAATAAACAATTTGTACCTATCAAGGTTTCAGGTAAGAGACATAATACCAGAGTACCTGCTTAATACTACAGAAAATAGCTCATCTGAAACCAAGCTCTAAACCAGCACCTTGTTAGTACGGCTGTGTAATGTACAAGACCCAAGAACTGTGGCATTACTGTGTACCAGTCCACCATTTAATACAAAGTTCCTCTTCTGCTACCACCATGGTTAGCAATGTACTCAAGAGTACAAGACTTACATTAAAAATGATTACCAAAAGGTGTGATATAACATTATCGTTTCAGCTGCAGCACAAAGAGCCAACAAAATTCAGTTTGCTTTACCGTAACTATAGCACTAGAAAGGCAGCATCCTCTAACTACTCTAATACCCACAGAATTAGGATGAAACGTTCTGCTCTGGTATTTCTGCTCACTCAATTCTGTGCATCCCAAGCAATGGCATTTCCATGCAGTGAGAGTAGGAGAACAGACTTCTAAAACTACAGCTGGTCCTAAGTTCATTAATTCAGTCTCGAGAGTTAATAATCCTGCAGCAAGCAGAAGTAGAATGACCTGTGGAATTATCTACAGTTTCCCTCTCATATTGGAGGTGAACTTACGGTTTATTATGAGTCAGAAGAAAAAACCTAAGGAACCTCATCTGCAGAAATTTCTGCATTTTGATGGACAGCCTACCGATTTTCTCTGGCTCATCTGGACCTGTGCCGGCAATGCAGCTGCTCTCTAGTCCGTATGTTGGATCCACCTTCCCAGAGGCTCTTGCTGCTTCCTGTACTTTCTTTACATGAGCTTCAACAAGCTCCAGTGGTACCTCTTCTCTGACTCGAGAAAATTCCTCTGTTAAAAGTTACACAGAAAATGTTATGCTGTGAGGGTTTTAATGCAAATTAAAAGTTATGTTTTTCTCCGATCAACGCGCAGGTAAATCTTATAACAAAGTAAATTCTCAAATATAGAAGTTACTTCTTTTGCATTTGATAGTTAATTTTCTCTCTCAAATGTAGTAGGAAAGAATCTCTTCCCAGTTTTATCAATGGTGTTTTATGTGGGAAAAATAAGGAAAAAAGTGAAAGGAACTATTAATGACAGTGGTCACAGTAACACCAACTACTAGGTGGTGCTTGCAAACACTATCAATCATCAATGACCAAAAAAAGGGGGAATGCAAGCCATCTTTAGACATTCAGTGGCCTTTAAGAGCTATTCTAACTTGCCTGTAAATTGGCTGTTTCAGTAACAAGAGAACACAAAACTGGGTATCAATAGACCCATTTTCTACACAGATGTAAATTTGTTTTTACAACTTATTACTCATTCTTAAGAAACTCTAGAAACAGCTGATTTTAATAGCAGACTAACAAAAGGCAAAGTTGTAGAGACAAGGCAAAAACAAATCGCTGGGGCAAACCCGTACCTAACGCAGCCTTTGCTGCGGCTGATGCCACTCGGGGATCCACCACCGATGCCAGAAAAGCAACGGTACTCATCACTGGATTGCCAGACTGGCTGAAAGGTACGGGCTGGTAAGCCAACGGGCCCAGAGATGCATCAGAGTTCTCCAAATAGGGGTCTTCAATTGGAAGTCTCAGAAAATGGAGAATGCATTCGTCTTGGGTACGGCTCCCAACATGCTCTGAGACTTTGTTCCAGTCATCTTTGTACATCTCCAGAGCCTGCAAAAGACAAAAATCATTGTATATACATTGACTACTCTGGGGGGGGGGAAATCCAAACTACTTTATGCAAAAAGATTTTCAATACTAATTATTTTGGTGATGGAATGATAAATCGGGATCTGACAACTATTTTAAGATCAGTTTTTTTCTGGTAGCAAACTATTCTGCATAAGAAATGTGAACATCTGACTGGGACATCAGCCAGATTTAAGCTGCAAGGATCATCACACAAGTTTTATGCTGTTACTGTAGCAAAGAGAGTTGTCAGAAGATTTGGGATTTACTAATAATATTTGCATAGTTAGTGTTTCCCCATTTTGCTTTCACGTGAAAAGCTTTAGAGAAGTAAATTTGCTTATCCTACTAAGTGTCAACAATTCTTTTACTTCCTGTAACTACTCCCCCGAGGGTACTCATGTGTTTTCTCGTTTATGTCTTAACACACTAAGCCCTTTGAGGCAGAAACAAGATTTATTTTACACACATATACTAGCTATGATGGTGAAGTCCAGTTCTTAGATCCAACAGATGTTATGAAAATGAAAGAGCATCAAACCAATATACCAGGGGACAAGAGGAAAATGTATTCTGTATCATGAGCCCAGAAGAGATCAGTTCTCTAGCAACTGTTAACCAGTCAGATTTTTGTTATGCATTCAGGTTAACAGATCATTATTATGTACATAAGCCACCTGATAAAGTAAGAACTTCCAGATTAAATAAAAGATTTGTAATTCTGAATTTCAGTCGCTTTTAATCTTAAGAAAAGTCTTAACAAAGCAATTTAATAACAATGAGCTACTGAAATCCCTGCACTAGTTTTTGGGTTTTTACAGTACTAATTTGTTAATTTCTCAAAGTGGTAGCCTAATAGAATATTATCCCTTAACAAGTGCTTTCCCCCCCACCCCGAAAACTGTTTTAGTTATTTAAGCATTTGGATAGCATAAAATAAGTGCTGAAGTATCCTGAACCGTTAACTTTTACATTACTGAGATGATTCACGGTCCAGTCACCTAGAAAAAGTAAAAAGCCACTTGAGATCTAGGCAAAACACATTAAATTTAAAAACGAAAATCGGATCTGCATCTCACAGTCATAACAGAAATCTTCTGAAAACATTTCACATCAGAGACCTGAGCAAGGGTGGTAAACACCTTTTTTCTGTTTGAACTGCAGATCCCATTTTCATTTTTAAGTTTAATGTATTTGGCCAGGAAGTCAAGCTGGTTCTTTACTTACACTATACTTACCCTCAACAAACTTAAAGGTAGCTAGCTCCTGCACTGCTACACAGCAACCGAGCAGGTGTTTTAGCAATAACTTGGGGAGGGGGAAGAAGAGAGTTTGAAGTAGGTATTATTAGACTGCTTAGAGGATCCGCATGATCTGTCCTTGCCGACTTGCTGGCCATCAGGCAGGCTGCCTTGGACTTTAAGGCACCTATTTGCAGGTATAATAATGTATCTTAGAAGACACAGAAATCATCTTCCTCCTTAACTAACTACTCATGACAACTGAGTTTCCCCAACTAAGCAGTATACCCATTTAAGCGTAAATGTTAAGAACAAAAAAAGTTAATGGCTTTTCAATACTTCAAATCTTTCCCACAAGGCTGAGAACTACCAGAAATCTCAACCTTTAGGGTAATATGCAAGGCTGACTTAACTTTCCACTTGCACAACCTTTCATAGCATAAAGGGAGAATTCAGAACAAATGGGCTACTCAACTGGACTATATCTGTCAGACATCATGATGAGGATACATCCAACAAGTCTGAGTAGTATACACAAATACACAAAGTTAATATGCTGGATGTTTCAGCAGAGTTACTAGTGACAAGTAGAAGACAGAAACTGAGCCATCAGCCTCGTGTTAGGAGTTCCCTGATCTGGGAAGGCACATTTCCACAAAACAAGTTACTATATATATATATATATATAAATAAATATTATATGTAAACATGAAGGTTGTGCATTCAGAAGACATTTGCCTGCAGGACTCCACGTAAACCAGTCTTTTTTCATCAACACGAAAAAAAATTAAAAACATCCAGGAGTTTCTGAACATACTGTTTTCTTCACAGCAGTTCTGGAGGAAAAGTGTTTCAGTGTTTTTGCAGCTAAAACATAAGCTATGAGAATTCTTCAAAGCCAAAGTAGTCTACTTGAACAGGACCTCTGGGCATGTCATGGATGTTGAAGGTCAGTTGGAGAAAAATACAAACTGAGTAGCATTTTCAAAGTGGACTAACTAAAAAGACAGATGAATTGAATCCGAAAGTGTTAGAGATCCAACAGGCACTGAACAAACTGGGGAAAAAAGACCAAGTTGCCTGCAGTGGGAGGAGCTCTTTACCCCCCCCCCCCCGACCTGAAAGCAATTTAAGCTTTACCTGGCTGAAGTTTTAAGTTTCTCTCTCATAGCTAGGTCTCACTGCTTAAGTTGTGTGGTGAGGAGGGAAGAAACCCCAGAATATCTTCAGATACACTGGATGGAGAGAATAGGGTCTTTTGAAGGAACCTTCCCGCAAAACATGGTGTAAGATTAGCTGGGCAAGTACCAGACTACGGGAACACTGCGCTTCAGCAGAGCTCAGCTGGATGGAAAGAACGATCGAGGAGCTGTTAAAGACCACGAGCTAGACAACCTGATGGGTTTTGAAAGCTCAGAAGAAAGAATAATCTGGGCTGGGAATGAACCAAGGACAGACTACATTGGACAGCCTGGTCCATACTGCAGGAATCAACGGTCCCTAACTGCTTATGAACCGTTCTCCTGACCGCTGTCTGATCTTGCCCAACTGTTTAAAGAAATGAGAAATTGCTTAGTTCACTAGGTCATACTCATGGGGAAATATCTGTTCAACGTTCAACCTTCATTTCACTTTGCCTAATTTCACCTCTGTGCTGTAAGTTATGTGTCGCTGTCTATCCATTTTTAATCACACCAGCATATTAGATCAGCTCTGCTTTTCATGGCCATGCAGGTTTTTTTTTTTTGCTCATTCTCCTTCATTGCCTGTTATTTTTCTACTAGATGAACTAGCTCTCACAATAGTTATCTCTACTATAAATAGCTGAAAATGCACTTAACTATGCAAGAATAGTACTCTGTGGAGATATGGAGAAGCAGTGTGACAGGGAAGATGATTCTGGGAGGGAAACAGTATTTCCTCCCCCCAATTTATTCAGTCAACAGGCAGAAGGACAATAATTATTTTAGATAAGATTTATTCTTTGGAACTCCACTGCATATATATTTGCCCAAAGCTACCCTGAGGATTTAATTGGACTGAGCTGGCTTGTTATAGCTGAATTACTTATGCTTGAACTGATATACTCTTTACTGATTTATTCATAGGTTAAATCCACGAAGAATGAAGAACAAAAACATTAAATTTAAACTCACATTAAATAAAATTGTAATCTCAAGACTTAGGATTTTTTTGTTTCGTTTTTTTAAAACAAAGAATATTTCACCTGGATTATTTCATTAGGCTACTACTTGCTATGTATGACCATAAGCTACAAACGTGCAAAAGAATGAATTTTAAATAATACTACTAGTAAGCAAAGAAGGCAGCATATCACAATATTAGTCTTGTTTCTCCATACAAAAATGCTGTGAAAGACGTTAGCTGTATTCGCCCTAGAAGCAAAATTCTTCCACGTGCCAATAGCTAAACAGTGTGTAGCAACCTAATGCAAAAAAAATTTGAAATCTATTTTGGCTGTTTAATGAACACACTTCCGTATCTCTGAAGCCTGAATCAAAGTTCACTGCTGATTAGACAATTTGGCTTAGAAAAGAAGCCACACACAGAAGTTGAGTATTATTCAGCACCATCAAGCACTGGCAAGATCCATTGTCCTTGCTTTTCCTTATGAAATTAACTTTTCAATAGGTTTACTGACACATGTAAAGACAAGAAAGCCAGAACAATCATGCAATTGCAGTCTGCTGTAAGCTCTCTCCGAGTAAAAATGAACACCCCCCCAC
>JANZLQ010000078.1:44483610-44523545 GCA_026212715.1 Elanus axillaris
GATGACCAGGGGCTGGAGCACCTCTGCTGTGAGGAAAGGCTGAGAGAGCTGGGGTTGTTCAGCCTGGAGAAGAGAAGACTCTGGGGAGACGTTATAGTGGCATTTCAGTACCTAAAAGGGCCTACAAGAAAGCCAGAGAGGGACTTTTTACAAGGGCATGTAGTGATAGGACAAGGGGTAATGGCTTTAAACTGAAGGTGGGTAGATTTAGATTGGATGTAAGGAAGAAATTCTTCCCTGTGGGGGTGGTGAGCCCCTGGAACAGGTTGCCCAGAGAAGCTGTGGATGCCCCATCCCTGCAAGGCCAGGCCGGACGGGGCTTTGAGCAACCTGGTCTAGTGGAAGATGTCCCTGCCCACGGCAGGGGTTTGGAAATTGATGATCCTTAAGGTGCCTTCCAACTCAAACCATCCTATGATTCTATGATTGCTCTGAATAACTAAATTTACTGTTATAACAAAAATCTCAGAGAAGGGGAGGTGTACTTTTACTAATGCACATAACAAGCCTTGCAGTAGATTCTCAAGATAGCCATCTGATGTAAAATCAGCAGCTTATCTTGTTACACTGCTAAGTCAGATCAGAAGTTAATCATTTGATGTATGAAAAAACTTGCAATACCTGAAGACAATTATCAGCTTTTTTTAAATATTGTTTCAAACAGCTTCCCCTGAAGCTGTTTAAGCTGTTCAAACAGCTGTGCATGTATAATTTTGAATTAAGAACACTTAAGTTCCACAGTAGATACCAGATCCCACAAGGAGATGAGATAGGTACAAACTAGGTCTAAATTCAACTGCTCTAACTCCACCTAGATTTAATAGGCATGGCCATAATTAAAATGTCACTAGACAGTTTGGAACAGCTATGTAAGAAAAAAATATTTTTCTTCTTGCAATGCACAACTCTGGCTCCCCGATTTAAATCGGACTACCTAGTATTTGAAAGCACAGTTATATCTCAGGCCTATGAAGATTCATTTTCCGACCCTCACCTACACTTTCAGAACTACCCATCAGCTGCTCAGGGAACCGTGAAATCAACAGAGATAACTGTGCAAAATCCATTCCATAGTCTGACACAGCATCCTACAACAAACTCTGTGATCAGTGCTTACATGCTAAACTCCTGAGTCTCAAAAATGCAGCATGCCATGAGAAGGGAGAGAAAAATAAGGAGGACTATTAAGCTTCTACAGTATCATGAAATTTTTCAGATGTCTTTGGAAGATGATCATGTCTTGTACCGCACAAAAGAGTTCAGGAATTTGTTCCAATATTATTTGGGAGAAACTAGTTTTATTTTTCCTGGATAACCACTATTAAACTACTGCTTTGATATTTAAACTGTTACCTCTACAACAATAATAATGCACAGATGTTATCAAACTACAAGAAATGGTTGTACAGGTGCTCTTTCCTTCTTTCACACTCCTAGAGACAGTATCTGCTTAACACATGCATAGCTGAAGTGACCACAGGATTCATGAAACCGGAAGCTCCTTTATCTTGCTGCACTCTTATACACCTGTATTCACATGTTTTACTTACATTTCTGGAGTCTTGGACTTGTTTTTTCCATTGAAGAATTCAGGAAGAGCACGACGTTCAATCACATGAATACTGTAACAAAAATACACAATTCAGATGCCAAATACTAAATAATCTTGGAGTACCCTACACACTTTCAAATTACTATTTTGAGGGAGAATAGCAAGGGTGGTTGGGGGTGTGTGCTTTGTTTGTTTTGTTTTTAGAAACCCTAGTATTCTAGCATGACCCTCTGAAATTTGCTGATTTCATCAAACAAGCGAAGCTGCACTAAAAGAGCATCACAAAATTCAGTTACTGATCAGAGCAAAACTACACACCCAAGGCTGCCTTAATCCAACTCTGAAAAGTACTGAGCAGCAGCCCATTTCCAACTGTACCTTCATGAGTTCCATATTCTGACAGAAGTATCATTATTCTCCAACCTAGTTAGGACAAACATTCAACAAAGTACCAATACCTCAAAGAACCCAAGCTATTATGGTATATACTTGGAAGATGGAAGTACAAGTGCTTTGAGTCCAAGTCCAAAGTTGGATCTACAGTAATTATTAGTGCTCACAAGTCAGGTAGGAGACTGGCTTCAAGAACATAGCTAGTACCTCCCTGGCCAATTAGGAAAATAAAACCGAGAGTACGGATATTTGGAGCAACTAAACACTGTTAAAAAATAATTCTCTCCCTTTGCACTCCAAGGAAGAAATGTAGAACAAAAACTGACCACATATGGAAGAGCAGAATGAATGACACGTGAAATGCTATGCATTATATAAAATAAACCAAGGTAAAGAACACAGCAAATTCAACTTCAGTTATTTGACAAATACATTTTTTTTCCTTCCATAGCTGTTCCAGGTAAAGCGTTTAAGTCTAAATGTTCTTTTAGTAGAATCTTCCAATCTGCATGTACTACTAGCCTGACAGTGTCAATAATATTGCAGAAACTTATGGAATCACATTCTCGTGTTTCCTAAATACAGGATTGGAGGAAGTTATACGATTTATTTTAACATAAATAAGGACATTTGGTCCTGAAACATTTTAATTTGGGGGCAATTGCATCTGTGGAGTTCTACCAGCAACAAATGAACAAGATCATTTTGTGTTATCCATGGCAAATAATCCGATATATGAGGGGTTTTACTGCAAAGCAAAATTATAACTCAGGTAAGAGTATACGGAACTTGATTAGTCAAGTCATTTTTTCTTTTCTAAGATATTAATACGCAAATTCTTTGAGGGACCCAAGATTTAATCCACCTATTACTAAGTGAGGAAATACCTTCAAGATTAAAAAACCTTCCATTTTATAAAAAATGTCTCAGAAATGCAGGGCTTGCTAGAGTAACTGAAGACAGAAACGTGTAGAATGGCACGTACTTTATGCAAGTTAAAATCTGGATAACTACAATGGTCCTTTAAGAATTGTTATTTTTAAAGGAAATAGAAAAATATATTCTTCACAAATCTTCCTTCCTCCTATAAGTTCAGCTTTTAACCTATCATGCAATTGTCCTTTTACACTGATACCACTTACTCTTAACTTGTTATTCATAAGAAAACACTCTAACTTGAAGATGAACGAATAAACTTTTCAGATTTTAGTAACAAACAATCTAGTTCTTGCAGCGAAGTTGCCCAAAGCGTAAGAAATTACACTGAAACTGAATTGAGCATTAAAATTTACCTTTTTACTAGACAATTAATTTTCACAAAGACTATTCTAAAACAACAGTTTATAAAGTGTTTTGACAGAAGCAGATTAGAATTATTTTTCAGCTTGCTTTAAGTTAGTTGCGACTGGCCACATTGAAGTAGTATTTGCTGTTTGAGAGGGGTGCTGATAGTGGTTTGTTTATATATTTACATAACCCAAGAATCATCTTGCTGGGACAGCAACAGCATTTAACACCTGCAGTCTGAGGTGAGACAGTGCTACGTATATGCTCTCTAGTTCTCCAGAACCACAAAAACCTACCTCTGAACTGAAAAGAAACGCTCAGAGACAGAAAAATGTCAGTCTCACAACTGTGCTGTTATTTCAGCCTTAAACCCAAATCACCTTAACACACTGTTTCTGGAGCACTAGAATCCAAAATCAAAGCTTCTTTTCACATCATCCTGCTACCCTGTGGATGACCACTGTACCCGTCAGAGATGCTTTAAGTTTGCCTTTCAGAAGGTCAGAACAAGTACACCTGATGCAATGAGAAGTTTATCTCTTCAGAAATACCACATTAGTCTTTTAGCTATGTTTCACAGACATCTAGCTCTCAGGAACACCATTAGAACTACTGCTGCTACTGCAAATGCACGCCTCAAGAATTTTTGACTAACAATTATTACCGGTCACGCCCAAGAGGCACTTGCACAACAGCATCAGAATGATCTCGTGACACAATGTCATTGTCATCACTTTCTCAGTAGGGAAGCACTACTGTACCTTCACTTGACAAAGGAGGAATTGAAGCACAGAGACTACAGATATGCCCACCTTGGTTTAAAGTAAACCTCAATTAGTTTGAGCTATGCCAAGTTGTCTTTCCTGATATACAGCAGAACCAGTTTTATCTCTTTAGGAAGTGCATCAATGGAGCGTTTCATTCTGCATAACAGAACTACACCTCGAGCTTTTTTCCACTCACAGAGCTACTGGAGCACCTATAAATTCACACTACCTGATCCTTGGCTTTTCTGCTTCCAGGATCATCTCAGAGTGGGAGAGCGAGGGGGCTGAGGAAACAGATGGTTCTATTTATGGGGATTTAGGTGAACCCAAGCCACTGGCACAGACCTAGGCTAAGCAACTGACTCAAGGTAACAAAGATTGCTAGAGCTGGAAATGAACCAACCCTTACACTAACAGTTCACATCCCATCTTAATTCACTACTATAAAAACTTATCCACTTTTGAAAGTTGCACATGAATCCTAATACTCAAGTATCACAGCATGCCCTTTTAGATTCCAGCCTACACAACGTCTCAACTCCTAGAGCCAAGACAAAATACACACTCAAATGACAGCCCTTCCAGACAACTGACTATTCCTTATTCTGTCTCCAAAGCAGTTTTTATTTTTGAAAAAGTACTATGTTAAGAGTTTAACTTGTAGAGGGACTTTCATTCCTGATCACTTGCTTCTCTTCCCACTCCCCAAAAGTTTGAGTATACAGAGAACATTAGGGTTACTATAGTGAGTTATACAGTCACAGCACACCACAAACCTCTGACTCCAAGGACGATTCCAAAATGAAACAAGTATCCTCCCTGTATAATCAATGACTTATGCTTAAAGTCAAGATCCAAAGCAAAATAAAAAGCCACCAGCTTTCAGAAGTAGATACAAACACAGAAAAATCATACCAAGGCTAGAAAAGTGGGCAAGAGAGAGGGATTATTTTCCCACCGGGGAGGGGGGGAAATAAAAACCAATGTAAAGCAAAAAATGTTGAAGATAGACTCAAGATCTATGCTGTTTGAAATTCTCTTCCTCATTCCCAATCCCTGAAAACCGCCAGAAGTCAGCTCAGAAAGATTTTTAAATGGAAAAGATGTACCCACACATGGGAACTAGACCTAAACAAAAGTAATTTCTTTCAGCTCTCAGCTTGATTTATGAGAAACAACCACCAAAACTGAGTCTTCCCCAGTTCCAAATGACTTTCTTACCAGTTGTAGTCAAACCAAGATGCATAGCTTGGAATAATGATGTGGTTGGTTTGTTCTGTGACGTTATCTTCACCTGGATCAATTGACCGACTTTGATCGCCTTTGTTAGGATCTTCATCTTCCTGTATCATGGAGGGAATACAACAGTTAGTAGGTTGCAAGAAACATACCTAAGAACTCTGAGCCCACACAAAGTTAGTCCAAAACAAGTGCTTTCCAATCCTGTGCAGAATAAACTTTTCCTGATGCAATCTCTGGTCAATAGGAAAAATCTCAGGGACCACAGGAAGTGTAGTCTGTGTTCATAAAAATACTAAAGAAAGCCTAAGGCCAGTAAGAAGTTTTTACAGAGCCACCCCTCAAATCTCAAGGACGTAACTGGCTGTACAGTTAGATCAGGCTTTGCATCCTGTTCATAAAATTAAACATGCTCTAACTATGGAGGAAAACACTGCATTTCAATTCTGCAGTATACTGCAACCACGTGTAATGAATACAACACAAATCTAGAGTACTTTACAAGCTGTCAGCCTAGCTCTTGCTGCCATCTCCAGTTACTGACACTGCACCAATTTTTAATACTGTCTAAGACAGGTCGTATTTTTTGCCACTCTTCCATTAACCTTTTAACTCCTCAGAAGTGCATTAAAGGAAATCAGATTAATTACTTCTAGTTTCACTGGGACACACTTGTCATTAGTAACAGTTTCGTGTCTGCAAAACTGTGTCTCATGACACTAAATTCTTACTTGGATAAACTCAACTTTGATCAATCTTAAAGCTGGTCTTGGATATTTCTCTCTTGTGAAGAAGAAACACTATCCCTGCATTTGCTTCCACTCAGCAGGTGAAGAGACCCATGAGTTTGCTCATACAGGGCTGTGAAGACACCAGTGAGCAAGATTTTCTACAATTTCCGAGCAGAGGACAAGTCTTTGGTCACTTCCCACTGCTTCACAACAGAAGCCTCCTGTGAACACTAGGAGTTCTGCAACTTGAGCTCCAGCACACTTTCACTTCCTAATCCAAAATGATAAAGAGAAGGGCACAGAGGTAATGTAAGAAGAGGGTCAGGGCATGATATGAACTGTACGAGAAACTCTCAGGTGCTATTTGAAGAGCCTGTAGGCAACTCAATACTAAATGGTTTTCTTTACCTGAGTTACTAATCCAGACAGATTTCAGAGAAACAGAACAGACTGTTAAAAATAAGGAAGTCCCTAAAGCAAGATCTTAACGAGTCATTGGTGTCAGTGGTGTATCTTTGCCTGGGACTAAATTCCCCCCAAGGCAACAGGGTATCATTCTAAATATATCTAGTGATCTGACAATAGCTATTCAGAAATTAAGTTCTTCCTCTCATCATTCCCTCAACTTCCAACACTCTTCTCTCAAAAGGTATTGACTAGAGAAACAGACCACACAGCCCAAAACCCACCATTTAACATAGGACATAAAAAGCAAACCTATTCCGATCTAACATGGAACAAATACTAACATTGCTGCTTCAGTCCCCACAGTTCCAGGTCATTCCACACCCAGGGATGGAGAATTTACATCAGAAAAGAAAGAGCATTTCCCATACTGGAAAAGCGTGCTGTTGCATTCCGTCTGAGTTGGTCTCCCTAACTTGGAAGACAGTGCTTGTCTAAGAATCGTATTTGGTAATCTGTGTTTGCATGTCCGTATCTAGATACTTAAACCCACTGTTCCTTAATGTGATACCTGTGCCTAAACTAAAAGAAAGGTTGCTTACTACCTAGCCAGTGGTCTGCATACCTAGAGTTGTTAGCTTTCCCCATTTTAAAATGTGAGAAAGGACTTTTTAGCATTTCTGAAAACACATATACAGATTGGACATATGAACTGAAATACAGTAAAACTAAAAATACTTCCGTATTGAAAGTCAGATTTTCTTAATTACGTGTATAACTAAGGTCACATCCAAGTATCTGTGTCTCTGCAGGCCTGCAACTGTATGAACCTAACACAGATTTGATCTTTTCTTACCTGCATGATAAGGCAGCCATCTTATACTAGGCAAGCTGTGAAAAATAGTGCCTGGCGTACTGACAGTGCAATTCAATACAGAAACTACCCTGGCAATGCTATTAAAATGATCAGGAAGCCTACCCAGGGTTTAGATTTAGTCCTGAATCCGAAAGAAAAAGCATAACCTTTGAAAAATCTTGCATCTGAAAAATGCTTCTTTGAAAATACTTTGCATCTGTCTCCTCACTCTCATTTTTAATATACTAGATTTAAAAATAGAAAATAATCTCATAGCATTTGTAAAATTTTTATAATAGCAAACCAACATTCCTATCAGTAACCAATTTAGTCTTGTACAATGCTTGAAAAACAATACAGGCTAAGTTACTGAAGATGAGATTAAGATCTTGACAGGACAAGGGGTAATGGTTTTAAACTAAAAGAGACTAGATTCAGATTAGATATGAGGAAGAATTTTTTTACAATGAGGACGGTAAAACCCTGGTACAGGTTGCCCAGAGAGGTGGTCGATGCCCCATCCCTGGAAACATTCCAGGCCAGGTTGGACGGGGCTCTGAACAACCTGATCTAGTTGAAGATGTCCCTGCTGATGGCAGGGGGGTTGGACTAGATGGCCTTTAAAGGTCCCCTCCCACCCAAACCATTCCACAGTTCTACAATCTCAGTTTCTACCAAACTTAGTAAGAAACGGCTGCAGTTACCTTTCCGCCAGTTGCCACTGTCTCCTCATCCTGTTCATCTGAAAGGTAAAAGCATTGAGAATTATATTAATAAAAAGCATCTGGTTTCTCATAAGCGTTTCTAGCAATGCAATTGCTGAATTGGAAAGAATATTTCATTTGTTTTGGAAGCGAAATGAGGAGGAAAACAAAGTGGACCACACATCATTAAGGCAATCTCATCCTTATGCAGGCACTCAACTATCCCAGACAAGAGAACATATAAGAATACAGAGGAAGGATAATTAGAATTTTTCCACACTTAGGAATCCATACCTAATTACCATCTTTCCCAGTGCCCTAGATATAGCCTTGTATAATAGGGTATGGGACACTAGTTTGTATCTCTTATGCCAAAGGCTTAACAATGCTCAGGGAACCTGTGATTCACCTTGATCCCCAGTAAGAAAAGAAAAAGAGCTCATGTGTCATATTAAAAAAAAAAAAAAAAAAAAAGCAGCAGCCTACAAGGGAAGAGCCTTGCAAATAAAAAAAGAGTCAATACGTTTCAACTCAATTACATACGAAAACTGAATTAATTTAATAAAAGAGTAGGATTAGAGATTCCTTTTGAAATTGAGAGATTTAAAAATATTTACTCAGCCTGCAAGCAAGATTTTACTACAAAACTTAGGGGAGGGAGTGGAGGGTGTTGTCTGTTTATTTTACCAAGGTCTGCTACTGTTCCTCCTTTCACAGGCGTGTTTTCACTGTCTTTCTTTGGGTTCACTACAAAAGTAAGCAAGATTGAAACTCTGATAAGTAAACCATCAGACAAGATACAATTATCAAAAAGTCTAGCATGCTTTTACTATCTTATCAATAAACTGTTTTGTTATGTCTTTCCAGTTCAAAAGAGTTCATCTGTGCAGTTTGAGTACAACAGACCATTTGTTTGATTTCTCTGTAATTTCACATCTGAACACAAAGAAGCTTCTATTCAGGCAGTTAGTGGACTAAGTACTGTACTTTTTCCACCTGTACAACACACAGCAATTCTTACATGCAAGTTCAAACCAGGTAAAAACCAAATGATGTGACACCCAAAACAGTTTGGTGTCAAGGACTCAGTAGAAGGATTTATTTTTCTGACTTATCTTTACTTAACAGGTATTGCACAGATCATTGCTTTTTTGAAAAGGATTGAGAACTGAATACATTTGGCACTTTGCTAGAGTTTCCACTCATTTAATGTGCTTATCTTAGGTACTTGGCATACAATTATTTTCCTCCAGAAAACTCCATCCCCCCAAAACATGAACTCTGTATAATGGGTGAGAGCAATCCTAAAATAGGTGAAACTAAACATTTAAGTGGATTTTCATAAATGTATTTCAAAAAGTCAAACTAAGGTGAATCTGCTGCCCTTCTCAGCTGTCACATTCAAATGCCTGATGAGATAAATTTAGATAGGCACAGATCACCTGGCCCCACAGCCACAAAGCATTTCAAAGATTTGGCAAAATACACATGTATTTTTCAGTGCAGTTTAAGCAGTTTTAACATTCAAAGAATCCAGTGTATGCATTTTTTACCATTTTTGGGAAGTACCACTTCTTCTATATTAGGTACTGGTGTGGGATCTTCCATGTCCTTTGTAAGATCTTCTTGCTCATCTTCTTCTTTCTGCCCTCTCCTTTTCCCATATAAGGCTGTTTGTCTAAAACAGATCATATACAAATTCTCTGCCAGCTGCAACTGTCAGATGTTCTCATCTTGACATTATTCTTCAGATACCCAGATTAAAGGACTGGATTAAAACACTTATAAAAACATGAATGCTGTAGGAAGTGGTGCTGGTGGAGTTACAAAAAAAAATTCTCTGTATATTACTAATTGAAGTTTCAAAAAAAAAAAAGTCTCTTCCACTGTTTCAAGACTGGAGACCACCACTGTATATAAATCTTGATTCCAATCCAGAACTGTCTCCAGCTTGTTGGCAGCATTTGCATACTAGTCAGATTCAAGGGAGCAGAGATTCACTTATATTTGTCCTTTTTAGAGTTGCAATAAAGGCATCTGCTGCAAAGAACAGAAGAGGCAACAGACCATTTCAAGGCATGCTGCCTTATTTAAGGAACAAGGCTGGCTTGTACCATCAACTCTGTGTACCGAGGAAGCCATTTTGGGAACAAGGCAGAATCACCCACCCCTCCTCTTACACAATCTAACTCAGGCTTTACATTTGGAACAAAAGAATAATTCAGATCAACTAATTCTTTCTCACTTCAGATAATATATTTCCAGTTTTGTCTTATTAGAGCCCAACAGGTCTATTAAACAAGACCCGAATTTTTTGTTCAAAAGCACTCGCCTTCACATCCACACATATCCCAATAAAAGCTTATTTATGGGGGTTATAATATTAGCTTTTGTTTGCTTGGTTTTTTTATGAGATCAAACTAGCACTGGAAAAAACCCTACTCTGTAGGCCACAAATGCTACTCCATTAAAGTTGCATTTGAGAAATGGACTTTAAAATACCTGGCTATGTAGATAAAAAACCCTCCTCCATTAAATGTAGTAACTGATGGGGCTATACTTCAGAAAGTGTACATGTACCACATGATTGCGCTAACAGAACAAGTTTTGAGTTATTTTAGAAGCAGCTGAGTAACTTTTCATTTGAGAAGTTCTACTCTTGATGCAGCAATGAATCCGTCACTGACACAAATAACGTGCCAACTTGCACTAGATGTTCCTCCAACCTGCAGGTAATACATTTCTAGAGAGTAAAGAAATTACATACACTGCACAAGCAAAATCACTCAAGTCTATCATAGAAATAGTTCTACTGTAATCTAAGGTGAGACAAATGAAAGGTGACAGAGATCTCCCCGTAAGCATTTCTTCAAGAAAATTTGCCTCAAATTCCAGGACTCAGACACTCACCCTTTCTTCCCTGTCTTTTTTCTTGACTCCACAGGAGTGGGGGGTGGAGAAGGAGAATGCTTTCTCTTCCTTGTACTTGCTGCTGCTTTCCTGTCTCTCCTCTCTGGACTACGTACAGGCTGTTAAAGAAGCGAAGTAGTTAGCTCAACTCAAACACCAGTTATTGAAATGCTGTAGGCTACACTCCTTCATAATACATCCTACCACAGAGAAGCTAAAAGCAATAATACCACAACATGCACCACATTCAGCTCCAGAATACTTCCATTTGTCAAGGTGAAAACCCCTAAACTTTCTACAGCCATCCCCCAGATGTTGCAACGGCTATGTTCTTAAGATACATAGACTCAGAGTGAGATTCAGAAGGTAATGTGCGACTTGTTCAATATACTCTATCCAACAGGAGAGATTTCCTAGTGAATAGCCTGGCCTCAAGGTTAAATGAATGTGTTTTTAGAGTCCTAACTTCCTGCATTGGAAGGGATACAAAAATTAGTTTCGACAAGTACAGAGAACTTGGAAATCAAATACTAACTGATGCTGTTTAACACGCTCGTGGCTTCATTTATGAGACGGCACAGAGTGGGTCCTACCTCCTACCATCCTCAGAAAGGGGAGGGCGAAATAAAAATCAACGTGCACACTAACACTTCTGGGTAAAGGACCTATGTCAGACGAAAGTTAAAACTAGACTGTGTTATCATAGGCACCTCAAACTGTTCAACTAGCTTAATTTTAGCAACTTGAGTCCCAAAAATGTGACTTATGCAGAGATAAAGAAAATTCATGCATGAAGATGTCATCCATTAAGCAGAGAACCACCTACCTCTTCATTTTTCATGGAGATTCTCTGTCGAAAACTCACTGATTTCCTGTTCTCATCTACCTCATAATCCTCTTCATTCATCCATTCATTGAATATATCTGTGTCCAAAATCCACTTGGCATGAACCTAAAGAACGGAAGAACACACTGACATGCTGATGTTTTTTGAAAAAATAACTCCATTAACTTCATAGTTCAATAACTTCCATAACTTCATAGAATTAAGTACTTGCAGCTTTATTAACAGAGTCTGAAAGTCCAAATACCTTGTAATGGTTTTACACATAATAAATGACAGTTTTATGAGGCAATACAATAAAGAATAAACATGCCCATAAGTCTACTGAATGCCATGTCTGTTCCTCCATCATTTTTAAGCCTTCTGAGGTCAGTTCTCACAGCTGGAACAACAGCTCGGTATTAAGAGTATACTTTGGATGCTGAAATTTACCATCAAAATCTTCTAAATATATAGATCACCTTAGCAGATGGGCCACAGAAGACCAAAAAAATCAAGAAGAGTTGGCTGTATCTTGGAAAGATTGACTATCCTGACTTAAAACATCCCATTTTCAAGTAATGTTCTACTTTATCTAGTTGAAAACAAATTTCTTGAGCTTTAGGATGATTTATACACAAAAAGCATGTGTTCCAGTTATTTACAAGTAACTACCTGGAATAAGTAGTTTGAACAGATATCAAGTTATTTTCTGACGGCAGCTGCTCTAACGCTGCTGTTCAGGTGAACAGCATATACACAGAACACTGCAGATTAGGTATAAAAGAGTAAGTCCAATAAAAGGACAATAAAGTCGCATGTACTGCTGTTTGATTATAACTGTTCTGTATCATTCACTTGCAATGAGCTAAATCAGACAGGCAAATAATTTCTGTAGAAAGAAAATCAATTATGTAAGGAGCCTAAATAAGGCTGATGTTGGTTTTAGTGCTCACGTGTTCAACAGATTGAGAAGCGCTGACTTTTTGCATCATTACGACATGATTTAAGAGCAGAGTTCCCATTAAATTGAACCTTTCCATGAAGAAAGGTGAGATATGACGCTCAGGGATTCTTTAAATAGCTACTGGTTGTCTCATTCACTTCCATGTTGGCTTAACTCTAGGGACAGTTGCATTCATACACTACAATTCACGAGCAATGCCAAAATCAAGAAACTTAAACTCTGCCCTGTACTAAGAGCATACAGAAGCTGGTATCTACAGTGGTACTGAGCTAAGACAAATGAACCCAAGAGCTTCTGTAGCAGTGTGAAACCAGGGGATGGGGAAGCCCATGGCCACACACAATCTGTCAACCAGACGACAACTCTATTTTGATCCCAAAAGCTGAATCTGCTGGAAATAACGCTGCCATTACAATAACTCAAAGAGAAAAGACAAGATTTCAGTGATACCACAGACATCAAAAATTCAGATTTGTTCTCCTAAAGCAGCTTCTTAGTTTCCATATTATCCAACTCCTAATATTTTTAGCTATTTCTGTATTGTAGAAAAAGATGGAACTTTCTGCACACAAAATATGTTTTAAGCCTTGTTTTAAACCCATGTGTGGTAATCTCAGGTTTGTAACTTGACACTTCTTTTCTCTAACAATATTCTTCCAAAAACATCATGAGGATGTTGTATTTTTCCCCACTTCCTCGCCTTAAACACTGTATAATGCCATTATACCTTCTAATGAGCTGTCAGGTTCCATCCCAGAGATGGCTACACTTCAGCAGTAAGGGAAGGACTCACACACAACAGAAAATACCTCAAGTCAGGCCAAAATAAACATGGTAATTTTGGCGCTATCGGAGATGCATAAGCGTGTCCTTTTCACTCACAAATTAAAGTATTTTTTCAACAGTATTCCTCCCCAGACCAAAAGAAATGTTTTAGACACTTCCATTATGGCTCTAGAAATATCACTCTGCTTTCCCATATATATGGAAATACAACCATAGTCGCTCAGCAGCACATTAAATATCTATCTAGTAGCACCTGAGCATGAGCTATACCAATACAGTAACTCTGGGAAACTGTTTAAGAGAGACTTACCTTCCATGGCTTTTCAGGAATTGGAGGATCCTCAATTTCAGCATCTATTTCATTGGCATGAACCCAAGTGTCATAGCTAATGAGAGGAGTCAAGAGAAAACAAAATTGGTCCCCTGGGCTGTTCATCCAGAATGATCACCAGCAGTAATATGTATTCAGCAATTTCGACATGTGCAAATCATATCGCTGGGATAGAATAGTAAAGTTTTTTCCATGCAGTGAAATGTTAAAAGTATAATCACTGGTTTCTGCTATAGGAATAGGACACACTGAAACGGGAGGGGTCCAAGGCATTTAATGCACATTTTTAACTTCCTGAATTTAAAAGCCAGCTCAGTGAAGCCAGCTACCGCTTAAAATTGCAAATCTACTCTCTAGATTCAGGGGTATAAATGCAATTTTCGAGTCACTTGTTCAAACCCTGGCATTAAGTTAATTAACTTGTTTCTGTTCTTACGAGTTTAAAGCAAGAGATACTGGATTCCTAGAAGAAAGGCGTATGCATCCTCTCCTTCAATCCCTACTGTTGTAGAATCCATTTATTAGTTACATTCACTTTTCCACATGCTGTTCCCTCAAAAGCCTTTTTACAAATACTAAGAAACTGCACTCAGTAACAGCAAAAGCCAAAATACTTTGTAATCAACACCAGGCCTGTACTGAGCAACTGGAATAACTCATATGCAAGAAAAGATGTGTATATAGCATTTCTCATGTTTATGTTTATAAACACAAACACATACAATACAATACAATGATACAATATAAATGTAAAAATATTTAAAGGTTCTTCATCTATATGAAGAAAGAAACTTAAGTGTGATTGTTGTTTGTTCTCTTCGACTGAAATATGCATATGGTTCCTGAAAATTCTGTGTGTGCACAGCAGAGCAGATGTTAGTACCCTGAAAAAGTTATTCAAATACAAGTCAATGCTGGGTTATCAATCTTTTGAGTTTTCCAAAACCTGACTCAGAAACCAGTTATTACAAATACATTTACGTTACCAACAGTACATACGGTATCTTTTAGCACCTTCTAACAACACAGGTCAGCTTTCTCAAATATATGCTTCCAACAGTCACTTGCAATTGAAGGCAACCCATGGAGTGAAACCTCTCTTTGTCGAAGAAAGCTGAACTAGGTGACCAGAAGGTCTCCCATTTGGCTTTAGAGTCTTACTAACCTTATGGAAAGGCTCACTCCTCTCTTTGAAAGCCTGGTTCAGTTTGCAACATTACTAGTGACTCTGCAGAAAAACAGACTCTCCTTTTCTAACCTCGCCCACCTGCCAGTATCATAGATAGATATGCATATTTCAGTTTTAAATCACCAATAAGTCTTTTCAAGCTTTGGACATTGAGATAAATGGTAGCAATACTAAATTACTGCATGGTTATACTCCGTAAGACAACCACTGCTTGTCTTGTAGTATGAACAGCAATGTACAATCATTCAGAATCAAAACAACAGAAATGCAGTACTGTATATTTGGGTTAAATTTTTAGACAAGCCAGCATGATAGGTCTGAGCCTGCCATTTTGCATAACAAGAAAAGAGCACAGTTGTAGGCCACACAGCTGGGACATTTCCCATGCAGGTTCACTACTGATAGCCACAGAGCACTGCTATCAGGGGAGGTAAGACTCAGTAAGTGAAAAGAGCAGTTTGTTTGAGGACATGGATTTTCCTACTTGCAAGTTTTTATCAAGACTTTTCGTTCAACAAACTTAAGTAAGATTTGGGGTCTGCTTTCTTCCCCCACCTTTCTTTACCTGTCTGGAAAAAAGCCCCAGTGTACCAGCACCTGCTTGTCTTTTTTCATCACAGGTCTCAGCCATTCATCTGCAAAGGGGAAAGAGATCTAGCATCAGATTCAGATTGTAAGGTATATTAAACACTATTTTGCTTTTCCACAGTAAAGTTACTGCAATCATCTCTGATAAAGGTCTGCTGTAGTGCAATTACAATGGCCTGGCCTGCCACAGTGATACACTTGCCTGCATTATCTTTGCCATGTCTAAACATGCATGTGCTCTGCCTACATACCACACAGATGTTACATTAGTAAAGTCATTTTAATGCCAAGAATTATTACGTTTCCTTTCCTGGCCACATACATTCATAGCCTAACACACCCCAGATTAAGATCCAAAGAGGCTTGGAACATTCATCTGTTTCTCAACAGAAGCAAGAGGCATTTCTGGCTGACAGGTGGAAGCACTATCCTCTGCCAGCTCATCTTGTTCTGTCTCAGATCCCAAACTCCTTGGCCATTTGGGCCTGGAACTCAGAATGGAACAGAGCAAATCCTCCAAGAGGACACTCAGTAAATACAGCAGAAATCACATGGAGAGAGAGATACATCCTCCAATCTGTCACTTTTTTTAAAAATCTCTGTATAAACAAGACTAAACTTCTCCCAAAATGCTTTCTTGTCAAGTGGTAAGTATCTCCCCTCTGTCTTTGTATATCCTTGTTAGACATCTGAATCCCCTCATTAACTCCTTCTATTGATTTATATTTATTTCAAAAGACCCTCTACCCAGTACTAAATTCTACTCTCAACAAGTATGTAAAAAACCAATAGAGTGTTGAAGGAAGAATATCAGGGCAAGGGGTGTAGGTGAAACAGATTTTAACAAAAAACTTTCAGGCATCTAATAAAACTTGGATTTCAACTTTCTTCTTTCACAGCAGTGCTAACAAGGACTTCAAGTTAATACAGACTTACTGAGTAACACTAATACTTTGCTAATTTTGCAATAAGGCATATGCTCAGTCTGACTCCTGTTTTAAAGTTTTTTTTCTCTTTTAAACTGCACATCTGACACAATGTAATAACCTACCCCCTACAACTCAAATACGAAGAATATAGTCCAGAGCAGCATTAAAAGACAAATCCTGAGAATCTGAACCTGTATAAAGTTACACTGCTTGAATTTATGGCTGTCTTCTCATCTCAGTATAACCAGAGGTTAAGAGAGTGCTGTCTAGCACATCTGCATGTTCACTGACTACAAGACAGATAGGACCTACTATGCTCAGCCCTCTTCTGAGAACCTGAACTGTATAAAAATAAATACAAACCTGGGGCTAGGCATGAGATTACCAGAAGTACAGAACACAGAAAGCACCACAGGACAAGCCACAATTGTGCCTATACAGGAGTGAACACTTCCCTCTAGTGGCCACCAGATGCCAGGGCGTATCAGAAAAAGCTTATTTGTCAGTGAAACTCAAGACAACCCACTAGACATTTAAATGTATTTAAGATAATAAAATTAGAAGCTTTTTTTTTTTGCTATTTGCTGAAGGATACTGCTGTTAAATTGCTTTTGTGGAACCTACGTACTTAATATAGAGGCAGACTGCATTATAATAAAGCCAACAATCTCCATTTTATCAGGTCTGCTTGTTATAGTATCCACCTGGCCAAACCACCTGCAATGACATGTACCAGCATTCCCAACCTGTCTCCTGGAAAAACGAGAGCACAGCAAAAAGTTTTTCGATTCTCATTTACTTTAGCATCTATGCTACCTTTCCTACATCTAGCTGACTCCTAATAATATTTTACTCAATATTTTGACTCATACTTACATACTGGGGGACACCAAGAAAGCAACAAAAGAAAAAAAAATTAACAGAAACTTTAGTTTCAAGCCCCCTACTTTCACTATCCTTCCTTTTAAATTTAAATCTAAGTTAATTTATTTTTTAAGTTCTTCCAGTCCCTTAGCTTTGCTGCCCTTCAGCCTGCAAGTTACTTGGGACAAACAAAATCTGTCTCCATTCAGCAACAAATAATATCTCAATTTCCAATGCAATCACTGAAGAGTAGTCAGGGTTACACACTTCAATCCGAAAATGTTGCATCAATTAAAAATGTGAATGTTACACCCAGTAGTTAGAAGCAGGACACAACGATTTTATTTGGAGTTGTTAATCCTAGAAAAACTTTTCCAGTGGCTCTCAGGAGCAGGCTAGCATCTGATGCATTCTGCATCTGTGCAAAAGCTCCCATAAGTGCTAATGAAATTTAGTTACAAGACTATTTCCACTTAAAAATTGTAAAGCAACTTTACCATCATCCATTGAGGTAGGACTTGGATAAACATGGTGGGTAGCTTTTGATTTCTCTTCAGTTACTGTTCCCTGTGGGAAAGGTCGAAGAAGAGAAGAAACTGCATGAGAAAACTTCAACACATTACCCCAAACTTTTCAGCTGCTTCTTTTTACCCACATCCCATGCAACCTAGAAGTATTCAAAGCCAATTTCAATGCAACAAAGAATACCACCTCCAAGAAGTGTCAATTTTAAGACTGCTGCCAAACTACTTTATCATCTCTTGCTCTTTTCATCTCAAATCCTTCCTCCTCCTAGTTCTTTCTGCCCCAATTTTCATTGTAAATTGTTCCACTGTCAGTTCATACCAACCTATTGGTAAATACTTTGTAAGAAAGCATCTGCAACTTTTTTGCCCCTAGGTACACATTTTGGTCCAAGACAATTTACATAAGATAAAGTCCATGAGAAACGTAACTAGAAATGGCTGTCTTGAGTAGAACATCCTTAGTGTTCAAAAGAAAGGCTGTATGTCAAAAGACGGTATAAGCAGCCATTCTTTCAAAAAAGCCTCCTAAGTCATAAAACATAGGGAACAGATCAGAAATACACTAACATGATACCATTGTTGTCAAATATTCAAACACAAAAATACTTTTTCTTCTTGCTGGTTTAGGACATCATTTTCTTGACGTATGAGAAGGAACAGATGTACTTCTCACCCTTATGCAGATGCCACAAATAGTGGTACAGAAAGCGAGTTCTCTACATATGAGTAGAGGCCATAATTGTATTCCTACTGGACCTACACCATCATGCAAGAAAATTCTACTACATAATTAGGTACCTATTAAATAAAAATGTAACACTGCTTAGGGTGGCCAGTCAAGAAAACCCCATCCTTGCCTCACACGGAGAACCATAAGGATTCTCCCACACGCTGCAGAAACACCTCCAGTTTCTATATATGAAGAGTCATTTCCAAGGGCAGCAAAAATTCACAGTCTGCAGATTTCTGCAAAGGAATTATGTTTTGGAACAGTCTGTATGAAAATGTTATTCAAACTTCACATTCCATAAATACTTGACAGATTTATTTAAAGGACTTAAGAGCACATGGGATAGGTTACAGCCAACAATATGCAAACAACTTGGAATACAGCATCAAAAGGAGGAAAATTAAAAAAGCATGAAGTTGCATTGCATTATGGCAGCAATATTTGGAGACTACTCTGGTATCAGGGGCTGAAGGGCAAGAGTTCCCACACCAACAAGAGTTCATAGAACAGGGTAAAGGGAATGGAGGTGCTCTGAGCAACAGCAAAAAAGAAAGCTGGAAAGTAAGAATAATTTCAAAGCATTTGAAGGGGAAGGAAAGAGCCGTGGCTTGAATGAAGAACCTGCAAAGTGTTTAAGGAACAATAATGGAAATTCTCTCTTCATTCCCCGTGAGCTGAAGACGCTTCTCTAGCTATCTAATCTGCGCTTTGTGAAATCACATCAGTAAGATTTATCTATCTCCTATGAAGCTTTAAAAAGCAAATACACAATAGATGAACAGGAAGTCTCAGATGCTATCTTAACTGAAAACAAACAGATGGGTAACTTTACATTAAAACAGCTTTCTGAAAGATGTAAGCAGATTGTAAGGCTTATTCCCTGCCTTTGCTAAACTGAATGTGACTGGAAGCTAAAGACACAACAAGGTGGAACAGTTCTCTACTGACAAAACACTTTTCTCGAAGCAGATAGATATAAATGCCAAATTGTACTCATTACCCGCTTTCAAGTTCCTAAATTATTACTCTGGATCTTCTCAGAAGAATTCTCAATATTTATAAAGAAAAACAGAAGAAGTGTGAACTACCAGAAACAGTAACAACACCTTCATCAGAAGAGAGAACAAACATCTTACTGACACCTCTTTTATAAGCCCAGAGATCACACTAACACTGTGCTGGGACAAGAAAGATGCAACTCTTCTGCACAGGCTGAAGTCAGAAGTTGCAAACACCAGAGAGGAGGGAGCTACAGGTACTAGGGATGGAGTACAGGAACAAAGGGTTAAAAAAAAAAAAACAACAGAAAAACCAGCAAGATAGTGAGCAAGCACAGGTAGCAACACAAATACCAGATGAGAATTCAGAGGCAGGGCAAAGGCAGACAGCCCAAAAAGCAGAATTAGGGACAATCTCTGTTTTCAGTTCTTCACATTCCTTTAGAGACAAAACAGCCTGCTTTAAAAGTCCCTTAAATCATTCATGGATCTAGCACACTTTGAGTTCGCTATAGAATTCCTTTATGAAAGGAAAATTGAATCATTAACTCCAATTTAAGCAATAGCAGGCATCCTGAATCAGCTGAACAGTTAAGAGTAAGTTGTGTAAAATTACACAACTGAAGTTGCAACGATGGTCCGTAACAACACAGGAAACACATTTAATCCAGAAAAAAAAATGGTTTACTTTGGCTATAGCCATGAATTATCAAAACACAAAGGCTATCAGACCATCTAGAGTTCACGTTCCAGGATACTTCTCTCAAGACAAGTGAAAAGACTGTTTACACTTTTAAGAGATGAAGCTATCAATCTTGTTCAGTTCACCATTTAGTATATCAAATTGCAATGGCAAGATGCTGACTCTGTTGGAAATACACTGACTACCCAACACGCAAGAGACCATCGTTGCTTGCGTTCTGTTCAGCATAATCAAGAAAAAGGCAAGTAAAATAAAGCAAAAAAGGCAGCAATCATTTTACAATTAAAGCTTGCTTATGCTGTCCCCACATACCTAGAACACACCCTACCTTCTTTGGTCTCAGATTTGGACAAACAGTGAGCTTCTGCTTAATATAAGTAGGTTTTCAACACTGTATCAGCTAGGGCCTGCAGCCAACTCACTGAGACACTGTAACTACTGTTCACTTCAATAGCAATTTCAGATTTACTTTTAGAAAAAAGTTATGAGTCAATCTCCATGTGAGGATAACTACAAATGGCATGTTACAAATGGTGAACTTCTGGTCTTAAGTGACTTGCTGCTGCTGCCTTGTGTTGTCAGACACAATCCAGATGTAACTGGTAAGTCAGGCAAATACATTTTATCTTACAACTGACAAAACATTTGTTTTAAGTTACCTGGTGACGTTTGACAATATCCTTCAATTTATTCGCCAACTTCAATTCTATATCTGGAATGAGGTAGATGGTTGGTCTGCTCAGACAATTGTTCTAGTAGAGGAAATAGGAAGTTAAATAAGAAATTAGTAGGCGACCTGTGACATAAATAAAAAAATTCCTATTAAGATCACCAACGCTTGAAAAGGCTCAAAAAGAACATGTATCAGCTTGTGACATGGCACACTAACTCTAGCTCCAGAAACCCCTCTAACAGCAACATTTCCTTTGCACACCTCCTCACCGAAGTCTTATCCTGGGTTTCCTTCTCGTCACTATAGATCTCTGTTAGAGACATTATCACGGATGAAGAGAACGTGACCCAACATAGCTGTTCTTACATTCCTGCTTTCACAACATCATCTTTAACTTCAAAAAAATTTTTACAGGCTCTGGAAGACTTCACTTGAAAGGGAATTTAAGTCCCCTGCTTGTTAACTTCCAAATCTGAATCTCTCCTGTTGCACTGACATGCAGATTCATTAATTTCTACAATATTGGCAGGTATACATTAATTTCATTTCAAATTTTAACATGTACTCTATTATGTACTGAAACCACCATACAATGGCAATAGTTTTTTTATAATAAAAGCATTGTTCCTTTTTGCTGTCCTTCCTCCTACTTCCATTTTTGACTGTCCTTCCTCCTACTTCCATTTTTGACAACTACCTGAAAGTTACATCTTGACTATATTATACACCGAGCTTGGTTTTAGACTTTGGAAAAAAATATTCTGTTATTCACACACAGCAGTTAAAAAAAAAATCTAACTTCAAATTAGATTCCATACAGCTATTACCTGCTCTCTTCTGGTAGTAACTTGTTTGATAAAGCAAGCAAAAGAGTCTAAAATGTACCCTAACCCTGAAAAAGGACAAACTTGCATCAAGCTGGGAATCTCAAGAAAGGCAGCAAGTGAATGGATATGTACAGAACTAGTTATTCAATCCTAAGAGCGCTACTTTCACAGGAAGATGGAGACACTCGGGATGCTTTCTCCTACCCTATGAACAGCTGTTTCTCACCCTACGCATATCCACAGAATATCAGTGAAAACATTCTGAAGTTTTCAAGCGATAACATGGAATTGTGACTAAAATGGATAGGAGAGGGAGGGAAGGGTGTAATATTCCTACAGAAGTCCAGGATGGAACTCTTCAGTGGGTCACAACTGAGGCACACAAAAAACAAGTGAATCCCTTCCCCTGAGCATGCGAACACATACAGTTTTGTGTATGAGTTTCTTGCCTGCACTAGTGTTTTCTCAATGTTCATGAACATCTCCACGTTTCGATCCATTCGGGATGGATTCTGCAGGTCAAACCTCCGCCTGTTAAGAAAAATCATTCAAAATATTAAATTCAACTCTCCTCCATTCAGCAGTCAAGAATCTTTCATGTTCCACATAAACAGTGTATCATGGTAGCTACATAAGAACACTTAAAGCACAATCACAAATATTTTTTCTTCACTTGGCAGCCCTCACAAGCAAGAAAAATCGCAACAAACCAAATCAACAAAATGCAACCAATTTGTGAAATGTTTAGGAAAAATGAAGGTTGACATTGTCCAACAAAACCCTGTAGCAGGGGTTGTGCATTCCACTACAGTCAAAAAGGATAATTAAACAGAAACATAACCAAATGCTTACGATGGATTTCAACGACTTGATGAGAAAATTAATGAACAAGCTCTTCTTATGTTTCTCTTACTTCTAGTTGCACCCGTCCACCAGTCCCAGATTCTAATCCAGGAAAAGCAGCGATTCATCTGCCTGAGACTTTCTAAACTACTTACCTGTTTGAGAAGAAGCCTCCCCGTCCCCAGCATACAGGTAGCTAATAATCCATGTAAGCATTTTATGATCGTCTTTATTGGACTGTGGTACTTCTAAAGTTTTCTATTTCATTGACAAAGTAATCAAAATTCTTGAAATAACAAGGCAGATGTAAGTGCCTTTCAGAAACGGGGGGCATAACACAAAATCTGAGACTTCCTGCTGGGAAGAACCACAAGAGCCTCCCCAAAGGCATTCTGCCATATCCGCCCGAACCATATACATATTCAGAAGTCATGGATGAATCAACTCAAATGAAGAATTTGAATGGCGACCCCCAAGAACCTGAGAGGTGGGAAAATAACTGCACTAACACCAGTCCCTCGCCAAGTTCAGCACCTGCCAGTATCTGCACTGGCACTATCACACAGGCTTATCACCACCAGCCAGGGTAAGCAGTGCTGTAGGAGCCCCTCAAACAGATTTGGGCCTGATCCTTAAGAATTCAGCCTTTTCCAGAGCACAATGATACGTTTAGGAAATCACATTGTTGACTACTAGATTTATAATGCTGTCTGGTGCATTTCTGTACCTCCCAGGTTTTGGAAAAAGCTGTTGCTAGAGCCTGGAAACACTCTTAACTGGAGCTGGCGTTCAGGAGTGCCGATACCGGCAGAAGGGATTTCAGCATATCAAATAAAAAGTACCCTGTACACTTAACACAGTGAAAAAGCCATGCACATAATTACCATGCAGTGACTGATATGCTTTGAGTCAACACCCCAACTTAAAATACAAGAATTCATTCCTGTGCCTGTATCTAATGACAGCTTCTTTTAAACACATGCTTGTTTCCAGTAACGCATCAAATCAATTTTTAAACTTTATAAATATACAATGAAGGTAAACCAAAGCAAGATTGATTTTTAGTCACAAAACCCATTACCACACAAAGATGGCATCACATCGATATTACAGTACTAAATTAAACAAGGACACTTCAGCTGAGACCACCATGTTTTTCTTCACTTGAGGCTCTCTAGCGTTTTCAGAAAGAAGTTGCCCACACAGGTGGTGCTGCGTAAATATGCTGTAGCGTTCAGCAGCACTAGAAATATTCTCTATTAGTGAATGATGCCTTTTATCCTAAAGCAGTAGTACAGGCTCCTCCCTTCACACTAAAGAAAGGGCAAACAAGTGAAAGATAGTATTCTGGCATATTTATTAGAATTGTCCTTCAATTTTAAAAGAAATTTATGACCTTTTTACATAGTGTTGTGCATGTTGAAAAGTTTACACTGATTTCTAGAAGTACAGCCAGTAATTACTAAGTCTGTCAGTTCACTGCACAACACAGTTTAGTGAAGTATTTTACTCCTATAATACATAGGATTTGAAGAGCCCAGATCAAGCCAGTTCTCCAGTACTCCGCCATCAACAGCTTTAGTCTGTATTCAAAACACACATACGCATTAAGAACAAACATAATAGTTTCAAGGAAGCAAAGGAAGATAAATGCCAAATAAACACAAACCAACCTAGCCACCTGATAAATTCGCCAGTACCTATGAAACCCAGAGACTTAAGGCATTGAAGTTGGACCAAAATTTTTACATTTGGTTGCCTGAAATCTGCATTACGTATTCATTTAATGCTACATAGGTTTCCAAATTCCTTCTTTCTTTTGAAACCCATACTTTAAGAAAAGCACGTCAATATAATAAGAAATAGCACTTTTTTAGTTGCCCATTTAGATAAAATAGTAATACTAACTCTTCCTATCCTTAGTTTAACTGATACCACCCTCTGACAGGTTTTAGCAAACAACTACTTGAATTGCAGTGATAGACAAGGTATGTCCAGCTGCACTGGATAAGTGCATTTTTCAGACATACCTATTATGACGAGGAAAGGTACTTCTCCTATAAGACAGATCATTCACAAACAGGTTAAGCAAGAGCGACAATGCATACCATTAAAAAAAATAAAATCATATTTCAGGCAAAACACCACATATTATTTGGTTGAGTCAGTGAACGATACATTCCAAGCTCTAAGTCTGATCCTCAGAGTTAAATTCAAGTATTACTTCCCTCTACATCCCACATGCACAAACACAAGACACTACCCACACTAGTTTTGAGGAATCAGCAAGAGAGTGAGAAGAGAAGAGGCAATCACGTATCAGAGTTTTGCTGACAAATTTCAATGACTGAAAACTAAATTTGACTGGAAAAAATTGGAATGTTTAAATATTCATGAAGTAAGAGCCACTTTACTCCTTTATCTTAAGACAAAGAGGTAGCAAGACACTCCTGAAAGATACACCACACAGAACACTACAAAGATGTATCATATCCTAGGCGTTGGCAATATTGGAGGAGGAAAAAGCCTGACAGCAGCTTACTCGTACCAGTTCTCTGATATACCCATCTCAGATATCCACTTAGCTGATACGAGTATAAACTCCTAAAAACAGCAACCATACTAAAACAACTTTATTTTTGCCTTTTAATTTGCTCTTGTGGGTAACAGAAACACAGTCAATTCCAGCAATGCTGTTACAGGTCTGCACAACATCAAATCAGAAACTATTTAAATTCATGTACAAGAATAATCTCTGCTTACTTTTCATCCTCAGATTTTTTCCAGTGTTCTCAAATATAGTAATTCATACTACTGCTGTCTTGCAAAGAGGATTATAACTTAGAAATACACAGGTCAAAGCACTACCAGGATGTCACATGAATATTTTTAATACTAGTGTCAATAGCTACATGGGCTGTGTTTCTAGCTACTTACACTCTCCATTTATGGAGATTGATAAGCAATGGAAAACTGAGCATTTATTAGCATCCATGCAATGCTTCATGTTTTCCCAATTGTAAATAAACCCTATGCATCAAAACATTAACAAAGATTTACATCTTACAGATGGGAAACAACGACTCTTAAGACGCTGGTTAATTTGCTCAGTCATATAGCAAGTAAATGGCAAAAAAAAAAAAGCTTCAAGCTTGTAATTAACCCCTAACCTACAGGCTCAAGACCTTAAACTTGGACAACTTATCTTTAAATTTAAAGTGTGGGGGTGTGTCTTAAAAAAAGCTACCATCAGCAAACAGGAAAAAAAATTTCCTCTTCCCATCTCCAACTCCCTTGCCCACCCAAATCTCCAGCAAGTATTAAACTTTTAAGTAATTTGCATAGGCATTTCATGTGCTTAATTTCATGCAAAAGGTGTATAAATCAAAAATAAAAACTTACCAGCCCTGTTCATTCTTATATTTGTAAGCAGCACCAAGAATGTGACATAATGTACCTCCAGCTTTGAAATCCATGAAGCACTTTGCCTAGAACCCAAAAGTGAAAACACAGTGACACTGACTTTTATGTAATTATTTTAAATTAATACATATTTGTTAGATGTCTAAATCTCTGCTAACTTATCAAATGCATAGTTTAATTTTCACATTAATCACTGAGTTTTATGTTCTCCTTTAAGAATGTTGAGAAGATTAAATGCATTTGGTTTACGTAGAATTCTTCATGTTTGCAAGCAGAACACGATATATCTGAAAGCTCTAAGTCCTTCCTTATGCGAGTAGCTTGCAAAAAATTCCTTGCATAGCTGTAAAACAGAAATCCAAACTATTCTTTGAACATTCATTTCACAGTAAATTAAACCTAAAATCATAGCTGTCAGTTGAAAAGCTCTTCATCTGTATTAAGTAGACCAAAACAGGTAATTAGAAATGAACTTCTAAAACCTGGGCTTCACATTCTCTACAGCTCCTAAGCTCTCCATTCACATCCCTCCTCCACCACAACAAAAAGTGGTTTGGCAAGATCTGAAAAGGTCACCGTGCAGATCTGCCCCAAAATACTAAATCCAACTCATTTTTTCACAATCAATTTTAGCAGAGTTATGTATTCGTAAATAGGTACTCTGAATTCAAGAGCTGAAATTCAAACAGGAGCATGAGGAGACTGAAAAGCTCTACTGAGCCCCACCAAGTCCTTTCTCCAAAAGGCTACTACAAAAGCAGGAGTGTTTCCTACACAGGAAGGTACATTTTTTCTGATACATTTTAGTTTGGAATTATCTTTAGTGTTTTACTAATATCTCTGGTCAGGATGTTCGTATGTGCTTGGAAAAAGTAAGCTACTGTCAAAGTCATTTCAGAAATGGAAGACAACTGGATAGGTCAGCTGAAGCCAGGACCAGAGAAAGGCAACACCAGAATCTATTTCAAGCATGATTCACAGAGTATTGACACACAGGGTGTCTGAGGTTCTCGGTATAGGATTTGGAACAGGAAGAAGAAAAATATGCAACAGCATTGATGAATTGACCAGTGATAAAGAAAGCAACATATAACATGATAACAGAACAAATAAAAATTCTGTTTCTGTCCACCAGGCCTTCTCTTTACAGTTACAGATTCCTTTCTAATATGACCAATAAATCAATGTGAACCACAAAAAAATGTTTTGGGGTTTTTTTGGTTGGTTGGTTTTTAAGTTCTTGCAAGACATAAAAATTCATTTAGAAACACGCACTCAAGTAAGACTACCCAGGAACACTTCTTTCTATTGACTGCAGCATCTTGGCAACTTTTATACAGTATCAGGAAGACTTTAAAAAAAAAAAGCTTATTTGGGCAAACAGGTCTATTTCCCAGACAACTTCAGATATATTTAGACAGCTGTTCTAACAATAAACTGAAATGACAAAATGAGGCAGATCCATCACCCAGCTAAGCTTGCATTAACAGAAGGGTATATTCTGCCTTGAAGTCGGCATGCCCTGGCACTAATGAGGGTAACGAGGAAGGACCCACAGAAACACCGACCCACACCTCCCAGACCTGTCAGAAGTGCACAATAGCCATGTCAAGGGGCGCTCTGGAGTTGGCCCCTTCTGATGTTGCTCCTTTCAGTGTAAAATGCCCAACTATTTACTGGAATAGAAAACAAAACTTACCCTTCCATATGCACGCTAAGCATATGGACCAAGATCAGTCTATTTCTGTGTTTCTTGGTAAAAATAAAGATCCTGTACAATTCACAAAACAGAATTTGGGGAGTTGTTGAATGGCTTTCTGCAAGCTGCCTTCTGCTGGAACTAGAGAAAGCACAAAGCTGGAGACACCGCACAGACACCAGCTTTTCTAGTAATTTTTCTACATTAGGAATGTTTCTGATCTAACTTCTATCTTATTTTTTAGATCAGAACAGCTCATTTCTTTAAAGTCCATTTTATTACACTCCAGAAGTACTTGCTAACACAGAATGAACACCAAATTAACAGGCAGTCTTAGCATCGCTGACAAGCATTTTAAATTTGCTCTGCAGCCAGGCAGCTAAAAAGGTAGCATGGGATCTAAATGAAACATTGCCTTCCTTGGCTCTAGAGCTGCTAATGGAAAGCAAAGCAGTTCTGTGAGATATCAAATACACCAGTGTCCAAGAACAACATAAAAAAGATCCTTCGTAAGCATTCAACAAGAACAGAACTGCTCCTGGTCTACCATCTGTTTAGAGCCCTACTGTGCACAGAAAGTAATAAAGAGAGCTCAAAGCTGCCATACGGGTACTTGCCAGTTTACGAGCTGCACGCATTTCAGTACTGTTCTTAGCAAACTAAAGTCCTTTATGGATGGAGCTGTCTCTGATCAGAAGCTTGAACTAAACCAAAATGCTTTAACATGCTGAATGATTTTATTGCCGTAAGACTTGGCTCCGAGAATACAAGTGTTGGTTTACAAACACGCAAGCAAATGCTAGCTGCTCTAAAAAGAAAAATAAATCCTAACATGAAGCCAGGAGACCCATTGTAAGGAATATTTTTGCAGCACTACTATGCAAGTTGCTGTTACTTATCTTCAGCTGCCCTACGCATGTATGGGCATCCCCAATTGACCTTTCCTTTTTTGCTGACATGCCGGACATTATCATGCAACTGAATGAATTCACTGCAGCAACATCTGCCTCATCTGCATTTTGGGTAACTGTTGATCCCACTGTTCTACCCAATGTCTTCGACTTCAAGTTCAGGGGCTGCTGCTGCAGCTTTGCCTCCATCAAGCTGCCCATCAGTAGCCCACATGAAATTTTTCAATGACACCTTTCTGCATTACTGGGGCAATTCCAGGAAGGCAGTCCTGCAGCCTGACACAGGGCTCAGCAATCCAGGAGTCCCTGGCAGCACAAGCAATCGCAGTGGCTCTGGCAAGTTAGGATTTTACTACCACACACAGGAAGTTCAGCCAATACTTAACCATGAAAAACAGTATACAAATCTCTTTCATAGACATAAGTCACTTTTTTAAAGCGTCAGCAGACTCTAGCAAGACTCTCTCATTAAACTGCGGTCATTGCTACCAGCATAAAAGGAAATTGCTTTTAACAATTAGACAAAACTGTTCCTCAGAAAAGATGCAGCAGTCAATAAACCAGATTCCCTTCAAGGACTTTACCCCAAATCCATCATAACAAGGTAATTAAGATCAACTGGCCTTACAATTTGCCATCTTAAAGAGTTAGTATCTTAATATAGCCTTTATCTGAAACATGCAAAACTGCCTTTAAGAAAATTAATCAGCTTTTTCTTTTTTGAGCATCAGTAAGGTTGGACAATATGCATTTAAATACAATAATGAGAAGACATGCACAGAAGTCAAGCTGCAACAGTCCTTCATTTATTCTAGATCCATTCACAGATCCTGTACTGTATGGCATCCTTGCCAAGAACAGAAGCTTAAACACAGAATTAACAACCCTCTCTCAAATGCAAAGTCTATTTCATCCACTCGAACCACTAAGTAAAATGTTTGAACTTTATTTCAACAGATGTAGTCTGCTGTGATTCAGATGCAGTCAAGGTCAGAGAGATTTACCTTGAATACTGATGGAAGAGACCAGCTTCCCTTCGTCACTGACTGCTCCAGCATTGCAGAGCAGACACTTCAGAGAACGAGGGTGAGGTACATTGGCTAGTACTTGGAAAATAAATAGAAAGGCTCTCACGTGAACAGGAAGAACCACCTTGGTTTGACATGTTCTCATCAGCAAGTGCTCCTGGTGAGCCCCATCTCTGTGTTTTGCAACAACTGCTGTTCTCAAGACCAACCATCTGAAATAAACGGCACTGACAAGGGAAACACTGCAGTGCGTAATCACGGAGAACAGCAACACACAAGCAATGGAGTATTAACGGCAACCTTTAGTGATGGTAGTTGTGAGCAGGAGTCACAAATTGAGGACTTCCGCAGTCATCTGCAGGTATATAGCACTCAGTTTTCATGGCTTGGGGGTTGTTTCTTTTACACAAGCATGACCTCCCCTTCAACTTCAGATCCTCTCTTGCCAGGAACATGGTAATACTGAACAGTCACTAAGGTAACTACAAACTTTCAACCTCTTTACCTTCATTCAGCTTCTTTTCAGTGGGAAGTCTGCAATGGCTTTTCCATATATTTTTGGAGTTTAGCAATGTCACTTAAGACATCACTTCGCCCCACCTCTCTTCTCAGGTTAGACATAGTCCTGTAGAACTGAAGCATTCTGCACATCTTCAAAGGGCTACGGTAGAACCACAAAGCCTCCTTTGCAGCCTGAACCAGTATCCTGAATTACATGTCTAAAAAAGTGAACGCTAACCTCATCTTAAGAGCACATATTGCAGTTTCTTACAAAAACAATACAAAGGAAGATGTACTGATGAGTTGTCTTCTATCGGAAGTAATTGAGAGCAGAGAGTTCCAACTGCTGTAAACTTAAGCTGAGCAAATTTGATCAGACTAGACCTTCGAAACACCAAGAATAGTTAAACACAGGAACAACATATTTACAATGCCACTGAAATCTTTATTGCCCATTTTTAAGATAAGACAAATTGATTTAAGACTTGAAAGCTCTCAAATGGTTTATCAACTTGTTGAATATGGGTACAGTTTTATGGTCTACATTGCCACATTAAAATAAAGCACCGCCATGTTCACCTCTGTCCCTAAAGCTTTTCATCACCACTGAGGTATCAGGTGATCAGAATGGAAGAGACAGTGAGCTACATCTTAATGGCATCTTGTGGTGCTTCTGTGTGCACTCCTAAGCACCAAGAGATTCACCCAATAAAACTTAGGTTTGAAAACCCCTCTTCTGAAGAAAACATGCATGAATTCACACTCCTCACAAAAGAAGTTACATAAGCAAAATGTTTGGGAAAAAAAATAACTGTAAAATAATAGAAGAGACTATTCTGTAAGTGATGGACCAAAGAAGATAGGAGTACTTTCAGCAGTTTTCACAACAACTTCAGTTTATTGTAATCAGTTATACATATTTCCAACTTAGTATGTATATCTAAACACAATTCCAGACTGGATGACCTTAGGTTCCCAGTAAGTATTCTGCGGCAACGATACAGAAAGACCTTCCTGCTGATGTCTACAATGCTTACATACACATTTATGACAGTGGTCTTGGCCCACAAAACCTACCCAAAATCAGCCAACTGGGTGCTTGATACCACGCTGCAGTCCTTGCCCTTCACAAGCAAAATCCCTTTGTTACTTTGTCCTTACCATTTGCTGCATCCCTCTTTCCTCCATCAGTTGTTTAGACTTCACGCTCACTTGGACAAGATTCTTTTGGTGGCAGGCAGTGTTCCAAGCACAATGGGGCTGATCTCTGAACACAATCACTAGGATACGACTGCTAAAGATGTGCCAAGTTTGAACTTTAAATAAGCAACCCTTAAAATGTTGATATTGTTTCTGTATACCAATATCCTGAGCAACTGGAAAACTAGCCCAGACTAATTAGGCAACTATGTGCTACTGAACAACATGGTAAAGCTGTTTTTCAGCATTGACAGCATTACAAGTTTGAAGTTTAATCAACAGAAATGCCCAGCGGAAACCTGTTTGCTTTGGAAAGTGCATGTTATTCAGCCCATTTAGGATGCATCAGTCCAAACAGATCCGGCTTAAAATTTACACGTTTACACAGATTTTTACTAGAAATTAAAACCTTCCCACAATATTCAGGAAATCACTTCCAAATGTATAGAAAATAAGCTGGTTTATATTGAAAATCTACTTTTATGAAGGACTGTGCTATTTCACCCCTTCCAGGGGATGCATCAACAAATGCCTCAGACTAAGCGCTGATCAATCACCTGGAATCAATGCCAGCAGCACAGATACCGGAGGAAGAAGAAAATACGCTGTTGTAGCAGTGGGTTAACCCCAGTACTCACAGGAAGCTTTGTGAAGGCAGGATTGGTGACATGTTTTCCAAAGGCATCTTCCTGGAATTGCAGCAGCTGCACCACCAGCCCAGCCAGTGTTTTATTGGTAGGAGCATCTGCTTGAACGTACTGAAAGACAAAAACCACACGCTTATTTGCGATAGAGGATAGTAAAGCACGAAGACTGATTTACTAATTCCCCAGACCACTTTATCACTTATAGAGCACAGTTTAAGATTTAAGGATCACTCTGTGGCTGGGGGAGGGGGTATGGTGGTATGTCTGTGTGCACAGGAGGAACACCAAGCGCAAACATTTTTCAAGTTTTAGTCTTAAAATACAGCACGTATTTGTGAATCATCATCAGTTTATCACGGCTAGCGGTGTTTTACAGATAGATATTAACTACTTCAATCTGATTTGTAGTTCCTAATAAAGGAACAGCCTAATTCTGGCTCATACATACACAGAGCTTTTTACAACAACTTCACAAGCTCCTTCTGTAATCAACTACTATGCATTAATCCTAAAAGTATCCATTTGGTACTATATAGCATGTCACCTATAAAGGGAACAACCGATCCGGACAACTACATGTGCAACGCTTTGTGACAACCTACGAATTTCCCAAAGTTATACTTCTAATAAAATGCATATATGTAAAAGGGGAAATCGCAGCAAGCAATATAACAAAAACCCCTCCTGTGGCTTTTGAGTTTTCATTACTCCTAATATTACAATATTCACTTACTGGATGTTATCTCCTCACCATGCCAGAAGACTTCTAAGAGTAGAACAAACATTACTTGTTCATGTAGAATATGGAGTAATACTAGCTACCCTAGAGTCATTTACCTGGGTTAACACTATGAACCACAAGGCTTTTGTTCTTCCCTCAAATCAGATTCTTCTAAAGCCCCTTAAAAAAAAAAAACACTGAGAGCCAGAACCCTCAAAAGTTTAAAGCAGTGGTGTTAAATAGCAGACAAATCTAACTAAGCTTTCCAAAGCACCATCTACATAGCAAAGGACACTACAAAGACATTGACTTTTCCATGACAATTTTACAGTATCCGACTACCTCGAGATGCAAATTCCTTCAGCGCTTGTTAAGAGGCAGATAGACATATCTGAGCAATTAAATCTTTGCAACTTGAAGAACACAAATACCTGTAAAGCTCCCCAGGTGTCCTGCCCTGTGTATAAAATCTAATCTAGAAACATGAGCCTATAAAGAACAGAGGGCTAAATTTCCAAAGCTGCACTTTTCTTAACCCTCTTCCCTCCCCCCAGGAAAGGCAGGCAATTGTGACAATTTTATCCAATTAGTAACTCCTATCAATTCACATCCACTACCATAGAGATATGAAGCGGCAATAAACAGTCTTTATTGCTGTTAGAATCTAGTTGAAGATAAAGACTTTTGCTCTTAGGCTTTTTAAAAACCTCTAGACCCTCACGCTCCTCTCTGCTAGAAACTACTTTCTTTATAATTTTTGGACTAGAAGCTCTGGGTGCTGTGGCAGAATTCACCAGAGCAGTTGAAGCAACCTTTTGTTGGAATTACTGACCCTAGACAGGATGGCAAAAGGGAGCACATGACTCACTCAGGTGCCCCAGTTAATCCAACATCCTTACTGAAAAACCCACCCCAGCCTCTGCATTAGCTTACCAGGTGCCGCAGCTCAGCAGGAAGCATGTCCTTCTCTTGCCTTTGTTACAAGTGGTAAAATTCTCCACCAGGGAGGCACAGAATAAACCCCTATTGCTAAATTTGCCGGAACCCTTTTTATCGGTGTCCTAAGGGTTGCTAAACCAAGAGGGATGTTTAACAAAATGCATACAGCACTGTAGATTTTTGCATCTGTTAACAAGAGATTTACCTTGTATTATTTTTTGTGTAGTTTAAAAGTAAGTGACTATCACACCCAGGATGTACACAGATGTAGCATATCACAGCTACTAGCCCTGAAGCTCCCATCATCTTGCATGTTCCACCTTTGCCCCACCACCTTATTATGCAAGTCTGAATAAAACTCCTGAGCTTTTAGCTCAGCTATGCCAGTCATAATGCAATCAAATAAATGTAAATTCAAAGGTGCAGGCAAAACAGGTATCTGCTAAACTACAGATTTAGGATTTGCACAAACATGAAAACAAAAGCATAGCAGATCAAGTGCCAGACCTCATATTAAACAATCCAATTTCTATTACCAAGACAGCTTTGAACACATTCACATGCCATACATGTTAAATATGTTCAAAAAGCAAAGCCACTGGTTCCAACTTAAGCCCCGCTATTTAAGACAGCTACCACTACAGCTTACCCATGTAGCTGTAGCACTTTAAATATATATCTAGAGCAACAGATATATTTTTTTTTCCCAGTAAAACAGAGTACGTTGTAGTAGCGCGCCTTTAGTTTTGCATGGGAGGCATACCCCAGGAGGATTAAAAAAAGCAAAAGTAGCTTTTGCAGATCTTCTCTGAAGCTATGCAGTCTTCGTCCTGGTAACATCGAATAGAAAAAAAAATCCTCATAACTGTTATAACCCCCTTAATGGGGGAAAAGCCTCTGTATTGCTACATTTGCTTTTTTTGTACAGGTTAAAAGTCTTAAAGCTTTTTGCACAAAGGTTAACACAATATTTTAAATTAATAAAGCACCAAAAATGCAAAAAATGCAACAAGTCAGGAAGTATTGATGGCTCCTACTAACAATGAAATAGAAGTATAAAGTAACTCTGTACTTAGGGCCATCATTTAAAACAAAACAAAAAACCCAATCACCAATCCAAAAACTTGGAATTTCACTAATCCAGCACTCAACCCACAGTCTATTTAAACTCACAGCTTCTTTAGGGCACCTAGAACAAAACTCCCTTGAGCATAACCCTCTAGCTAAGCCTCTCTCTCAACTTCCAGTTTGAGGATCCAACAAACCATGGGAAGACAATTCATGAAAAAGATAACCATAGAAGGAATTCTTCACACAAACGAGCCAACAAAAACAGAAAATGAAAATCAATAAGTAAATAGTCCAATTTTAGGGTTTTCTAGTAGGGTTTTTTGTCACTCGTAAATGAGAGTCACCAAGACAACACTGCCTGCTGTAAATACATGATGACTTGGAGCAGCCAGCACTGCAAGCTCAGTCAAAAAACTCAATCCAGAAGAGGTGGTATTCTTGTATTGGCTAACTGTAATTTTTTTTCAAATTTTTTCCTTCACCCACCCCCCCAAATTCACATGAGCATACGCCTGGGAAAGCCTATTCTTAGACACATGAAATTTTTCAGACATTTAATCCCTTACTTGCAGGTCCCATTTTTACCTCTTGCAGGAGGCACTGACAGCTGGAAGCTATCAGAACAGAAAATAACATTAGGAACCCCTGATTCTATTTTGCAATTTATTCTTTTTTTTTTTACAGGAAACTCATTACTTTGCCTGAGGTTCCCCCTAAACAAAAAAGGAAAAAAAAAAATCTTCAAAAGGAAACACAAAAGACTCCTCTCAATCACTCAGGCACACTAACCGGCAATACAAATGGATCTTTAAAGCAGCAAAATCAGTAAGATGATTTCCTGATCAATAGGCAGAGGGTTTGAGGGGACCACAGAGGACTGAAGTCACAACGTATCTGCCAGTTTTCCGCTAGTCTCCACAGCAGACAGAAGAATAAAGCAATTCTGCAGCAAATAAAGGTTTTTAAACAGCAAATTCCAGAAGACAGAAATGATGCCCTGTTCCTAGCCACACAGCTTTGGCATAACAGGATTTTGTTCAAGTGCTGAAATACCAAAGCCCCATTGACACAGCAAAGATTTTTCTACCATTTCCACGTTAATTAGAAATACAAAAATACCCACACATCCGTAAGCAGAAAACATGTATGGTCAGAAGTCTTTCAGTATAACTCCAATAATTCAAGAATAAGAGAGTAACTGCTAGCGGAGGAAATCACTTCCCTTCACCAGCAAGATTTGCCATTGCAGCTGCACTGCAAAGCCTTTGTCACAGGCATAAGGGACAGATTCATATACCCGGTTTTGATGTGGTTACTGACCTCAAATAACCACATTATGGCT
Organism: Elanus axillaris; assembly: GCA_026212715.1. Classification (NCBI taxonomy): domain Eukaryota; kingdom Metazoa; phylum Chordata; class Aves; order Accipitriformes; family Accipitridae; genus Elanus; species Elanus axillaris. Next base: position 44,519,715 of record JANZLQ010000078.1, read on the forward strand.
CTGTGTTGTAGCCCTGATGCACAAAATCCTTTCCCTCCCCCAAAACAAAGAACGTTTCAGCTCAGATCACTAAATAACAGGAAAGTAAAACCAACATTAAAATACTTTGATTTAGGTTATAACCCTTGTTCCTTTTTTAAAGGTGAGAACACAAAAGAACTGCAAACACAGAGAAAATCCTCCCTCAGATTAAATCAAAGTCTGACTGAAAAAATACTTGATAAGGCTGGCACTGACACGAAAAGTCAGAGCTAGCAGAAAGATAACTACAAATCCTCTAAATTCAGCTCCTGGCTGGTGGTGAACAAGCAGGTGGTCTCCAAACAGACATCTTCGGCCATAACAACTGCCATTTCATAACAGCTGCCAAGAAGCGGCTCGTCCGTCCTCGCTGTCGGGCTGAGGCTTATTAATAGAAGGGCATAAAGGGATCCCACATTGCTGCCCGTCGTTATCATCCTGCTGTAAAACAGGCATGCTCTGCTGGCATCGGTCCAACCCCTTACAACAGCACTGCACTCCGTTAATGTGGAAAGAAAACTTATTATTCTATACTTGCTACTAGGGCAAGTTGGTTCCAGATACTCAACAAACCACCCAGACTTCCATGCGATGATACCTCCTCATCCTCTGTGTGCTTCAGTGTCTGTAAGAACAGCCCATGCCATCCTCTCCTCTAACTCTCGCCCTTTAAGACAACACTCCACTTGTTCTTTAAAAATCAAAACAAGACACCCTCCTCCCTGTCCCCCCCAAAAATCAGTTTTCTAACCTTCTGTCTCAGAGGGGAGGGTGCAGCTTCCAGAAGCACTGAGTAGCTGAAGCTCCTACAGGCCAATATACTGCACTAGACATGATGAACACACTGGGAACAGACCTTATGGACTACAGCTGTAAGGCCAAGGTTAGTTTCAGCATCCTTCATAATACATATGCGAAATAATCCCCAACCCATCCAAATTATGTTAGGAAGATATTTTAAATACAAGAAATAACTCTGGTTCACAACAAGCCATTTCAATATGAGCAATTTGTTGCTTAATGTCAAAGGAACGACCTAAACAATGCATAATATTAGAGATCGCCAAACATTCATAAAAAGTGAATTGCTCAGTTTACTTCTGATCTATAAACTTCTACTTATAGCGGACACCTTGATGTCACCAGAATTAGTCTACCCAAATGCTGTGAAAGCCTATCAGATCCCCCAGGCCTTGAAAACCACAGCACAAACCTGTTTCCAACTCACAGGGAAGAAAGGCTCAAGCATCTGTACTGCAGTCCAAGGCCTGGGAAGAAGTAGGGAACCTCCTGCAACTCCCATTGCACAGACATAGTGCAAAATGACTTGTGTACATTACACAAAAATAGGGAGCAGGAGGAAGTCTGGCATAAATAATTTTGTTTTCTGCCATTATGTCTGTTGTCACTAACAGCTCCTCCAGTGTTCCTTCCATCTTCGTAGGCATACCTTACTCAACCACCTGAGCCTCCCCAAGACAAGCACACCGTCTTTCTGCACGTCCAGGGAAGGGCCTTCCTCATTGTTAGCACATTAGCCAAGAAGAAAGAGGCCCAGAAGATTTGTGTCAGGAAAACAGTACATCACAACACCCACATCGCTGCCCAGTAGATTTTATCACCAAAAGATCTCTGGCAAAGATTGACCACACTGCCTAGGCAGCCCACTCTTCCCCGTCAATGGGAGTTTTCCAATATCCAGTGCGAGTCTTCCATAACTACTATTTAAACCTCTTACTTATTTCATTATACTCTAGAGACGTGGAGCACTCGCAGATACTTGAAGACCCGTCTAATCTAGAGACAAGAAGGAGAAGATTTATAATTGCAATTCTCTTAACTCTCTCCTTGCCCAATCACAACTTCTGGATCCTTGACCGAGCTCGCTGCCACTCTCGGGATTCTTTCCAACTGGTCCCCAACATCCCTGGAGCTGGACACACCTACTACAGCTGACAGCTTCACCACTGCCAAGATGTACATGTATGCATTTTTAAGAGTATAAACTGGACAAAAGTCAGCTATAATCACCATGTATTTTTCTGAAAGAAGTCACAGCAAGATGAAAACAGATGCAAGATGAACTAGAGTCTATTTACTGCACATTGAAAAGGAATTAACACTTCCATTTAAAGTATTAAAGATACATCTTTAAATGCCAGTAGTAAGTATCAGTTTCCTTGTTTCCCAAAGCAAAAATAAGTTTCCCTTTTTTGTTAAAGGATTTTACACCACAGTATTTTGAAATTCACTTGCCCAGTAAAGATTTCTTCTTAGCCCAATTCTAATTACCTTCCAGAGTTTACGAAATAAATAGAAACATCTAATCTTTATAAGCAGTAATACTGTGTAAACCAATTACAATAAAGGAGTTTTTCTTTGGCATACAGAAGGAAAGCTCCCATTCCTGAACTACAGATAAGAGGCCCTACCAGGCTAGTAAGGTGAGAACCAGCTAGCTCCTCTAGGTAGTTTCAATTCACAACAGCAACAGACAATAACCGTTAATGCTTTTAATAAGGTGACTTGCTCTTCTATAAAATGGCAGGTGCCAGTTCAAAGTTATTTCAAGAGTTTATTGTCTACTTGTGGGTATTCAGTTATGAAAATGAAAGGAAAGAATGCTGCTCCACCTCAGAAGTCTAGAAACAGCAGAGAAGCACAACCAAAACAAAGTCAAACTACATATATATATTTTCTTCTGTTACAATTTCCTTATCAACAAGAATAGCTGAAGCTGCTCACTCAAAGGACGACCTCCGCCCCATTGCACCGCAGGACTCAACTGTACCTGGCTGCACTGAAACAAGCTATGTGGAAGGACCGGTAAAACACACCTCCAGACGTGTTCTGGTGTTTAACCCGGATCAGTTCAGATACCTGTTTCAGAGCTCTGCCACACAAATAATCACTCAACAGCACCCGCAGAGCAACGGGCAAACTTGTCTGGGTGATCCTGACACCAGACCTACCAAAGAATGGAGGGACAGACTGCAAATCTTGGGTAAACATAGAGACTAAGGCACCTTTAGGTTGTCCAGCATCTCCCCTTGACACGCTCTGCCCCAGCTAATGCTCTTCCTCGGATTGCTACAAAGCCGTCTGGACAGACTTATCTGTCTTCTAACAAGTTCAGGTCAGGTAATTTTTCAAGGCTTCGCTATTGAAACAAAAACATCGTACAGGAAAAACACTTGAAAAGAAAGCAAAGAAACAGGGAACAACACAGCAAAGCTTATGAAAGAGGAAGAGGACTACAGCACACAGCGACCAACGACCCTACCAAAAAAGCGAACTTGCCCCAAGTACAAGCAACACCCGCAGAGCTTTCCCCGCGCACCAGATTCGTTGAAACGCCGTTCTGAACGGCACGAAAGGTTTGGATTTTGAGAGATTTGTTGGTGGTTTTTTTTTCCCTCCTTTTTTTAAGGACTTCAGGGGTGCGGTTTCAGTAAAACCCGTATAAAATCCTGGCAACCTGAGCCGGGACTTGCCCGCACAAGAAAGTTACCGTCGCAGCTCGCCTCGGTGCAAACATGGACGCGGGGCACCGGCCGAACCACCCGGTCTCTGAGGGAGCGGGGGCCCACGACGGGCCCCCCCCCGCGCCGCAGCGGGAGGGGCCGGGCGCGGTGGCGAGGCCGCGGCTGACAAAGGCCGGCGGCGGTGTCGGGCCTCCCCCCCCCCTCCTCACGGTAAAGCCCAAACCTGGTGACAGGAGACGGTCCCGGCCGCCACCAGAGGAGGGGGGGGGGCCGGGACACACGACCCCCCCGCCCACCCTCGGCCCCCGCATCACCCCAACCCGCC
>JANZLQ010000078.1:44526136-44557554 GCA_026212715.1 Elanus axillaris
AGGCGCTGCTGTAAATACAGCCGGTTAATTGATTGCTCTTGCTCCAGCTGATTTACCTGAATTCCCTCATCATTCGGTGATGGATCTGTTTTGTAAAAGCTCCCAGAAGACAATAAAATGAACACAGAATCTGATTTCCATGATTGTAGGGACTAAGGAAAATGTTTGTATTTCAATTAAAGATAACAATCTTGGTCTTTCTCCCTTGTAACCATAGTTTTCTGCTCTTAGGGCTAACTCTAAGTAGCATGGAATAGGATCCATCTGGAGCTTGAAAAAGAAAAATACAACATCACAGATTTCATCTGGTAGGAACCGAGAGACATTTGATGTGCCATGTAAGAACAACAAGACTGCAAGGACATGGGAAATGCTACTCCGGCCCTACACCTGGACCCCTCACATAAGCTGTCCCTTTTCTTCCAAATTTAGAGCCCCCTCTGATGCTAACCTGAGGTGTCTCTCTCGGGCAGAGGAACATCTGGCTTTAGCCTAGTTTCCTAAAGAAACAAGACTTAGTCATACCCCCTCTGTTCCCAAACCTCACAAACTTTGGACCTGCTGGCCACCTTCAGTCAGGTTTGACACACAACACAAATGCAATTCCCTAGACAGCTGAGCAAGTACTTTGTGCTCCAGGAGCGTCTTTCCAGGAACACCATCGATAGCAGCAACAGCATAACGTTTGGCCCCACAAAGAAAGAGGAAGACCACGTGCACTCAAAGACTAGCTAATAAGGATTTGAGAAGCTTGTTTTAGGACACAGCTGTGTGTGCAGACACCAGAGGAGGCAAAGGCAGTGCTTAGAATAGGAGCAGATGATTTGAGCTGAAACTCAGGGTTTGCGTGGAGACCCCGAGTCAGTGGAGAGGTGTAATTGGGCAGTAAATGGAGCGCTGACACACGTAATTACCCTACAGGCAGTTTTAGCCCTTCTGTAGCTCCACAGCAGTGGAACAGTTGGATTATCTTGATGAAGCATCTGATCAGGAAAGGCAGAGGGTTTTATATGTAACCTTAAGGCAGTCTTAAAAGGAAGACAAAGCAGTGGGTAGTGCCTGAGCTTGACTGAACAGAGCTGGTGGTACTAATGTATCATCAAGGATATTTAGAAACAGACAAACCTGCAGCAATCCTGCAGGATGCAGATGGCAGCCTAGGGAGGAGAGGGACAGGGGCACAGGTAGAGCTAACTCACAAGCAAACACGCAGACTGGGACAGTGCTCGTTATGGCTTCAAAAATCAAAATGGTTTAAAATATGGTGAACAAATCTACACCAAGTCTTCACTGCTGGGTACATTCAGAAGTTTTATTTACCTTTTCATAATCACATCTAGTCCCATGGAGTGAGTCCTTATTAAGCAATTTTCCCCAAATTTCCTCTTTTAAAAACATCTAGCTTTGACCAAGTCTCCAGTCATGCCTTACTTGAGTCCAACTGTTCAAAATACAAAAATTCAAAGTGACAGGTGAAAAATCTGTATACAATCACAAAATACAACAAACTTCAGTTAAGAAAATTGAGTACATCTCCATGATGTGCTCCTATATTCAACTCCAGAAAAATAATAACAATGAAGCTGGGGGCTTCCCCAATTTTTGTATTTTTCAAACCAACCTGAAGAAGCAGCAGAGTCCTTGGTCCACACAACCAAACAGGAACAGAAATCTGCACCCAGGTGTGGCAGTGCTCCACTTAACTCTGCAGCTTTGCAGTTTCTTTTTGAACTCTCCGTAATTTCACTCCATCTGTACACTTTTTAGTACAAACCAGATCAATTCCTTCCAGCTGCCAGGCTGCAGTTACCTGTTTGTGGGCAGTGCAACAGAGCACCACTACAGCAGCGAACCAGATCTCTCTGGCCAAGGATAGCCTCTGGGCTACCCAACTCTTCAGCACAGGAGAGCATCACTGAATCATGCAATTTTCTTTACAGAATGTAACTAGGCAACACTTGGGCATTTAACTGCCACTTTATCAAACATCATTGAATAGAGAGGCAAAAAGCTCCTTATCAAAATCCTCATATAAAAACATCCCTGGCCTTACTATAGGCTGCAAGTGTTCCCCCTGCCCCCAAACACTCCAACCCAGAAATAATTCCTTGCATGAAAGGACACTTCCAGAGATACAGATAACAATAAAAACAACCACACATCCAGAAATCTAAACTTCAGAGACCATTTTGAAAGGCAGCAAAGTGAGTATATTCCATAATGAACTGTTACTAAGGTCTTTCCTTTTTTTTTGCTCTAGCATGTGAAAAAGAAGCATCCTTTGCTCAAGTTAATTATTTCAAGTGAAAAGTTTTAGTCAAACTGGAACATGGTTCCTGGTCACCTTCATACAGGTTCAACTCAGTCTTAACAGCAGTTTTAGCTTTGGTACACTCTGGTGGGACACCTATCAGACTGATCAGGTTTGACGCTCATTCCCTGAAAACAACTCACTGCCCCGCTCACCTCAAAACAGCCAGCAGCCGGAGGTCCCTGTTAGAGAACGCACATTTTTCTCAGCTGTATGGCTCTTCAGTGGCTTGTTGCCAAAATCCCTGAGACAATGTCTTCACTCCAAGGAGAGAAGGCAATTCAGAAAAGATAGAAAAAGTCAGAGAATTGTAACACATCAATTTTGCTACAGCAAGGATACTGCAAGACAACTGTGTTTTATGAAATGGACCTGCAGTTTCACTGAAGGAAGTCAATACAAAACTTCAATTATGCAGGGCAAGGGGAACCTGATTTTCATGTAATTACAAGATTAACTTTTCAAAGCTGTGTTTTAGAGTACATACCACACAGCCTTCTCCTTCCCCCTTCCTCACTAGGTCTTTGGTTCATATCAAACACACAAGACTTCCTCAGACCTCTGTGGCATTTGGTAATTGATCTGGAAGTGAGTAAGCACCACCCTGAAACCTGCTGCTAGCCACTAATGGACCCAACAGCCACCTGGTAGGCACTTTTGTAAAGATAAAGATTGAAAAAACATTGTTTTCTTTCTACTGTTGGAATTAATTTTGTTCAAACCTCCTTTCCTCTGTCTGTAGCAGCACCTAACCTTCCTGTGACAAGGCAGTTCAGCCTTGTTTTGCAGACCCAACCAGAAACTGGTCTTTCTGAAAAGCACTATCCCTTGGAAGTCTAGCACCATATCTCTATCAGGTGCCTAAACCCCTCCTCATCTAGAAATCCATCATCTGCTGCTGAAATGGGGTCTGACACACAGCATTGCCACACACTGCTGGTGCTCCACTGCACCAGTCCAGCAGACAGCCTTTTGACACGGCAATGTGGGTAGCTAACACCACAGGTCAGGTTTAACGTTGTTGCCAAGCTTTCTTGGGTTGCAGTGCTGGACCATGAACTCCTCTACAGCTTTTATTGCTGTGTTTGTAGGTGTGTATCTGAAAATTGCATCCCCGTGAAGCTGGGTATGACGGTGTCTACAGAGGTAGGCCTGATGCCCTGCTTATTGCTAGAGACCCAAGGCTGAAAGTCAGTCTGCTCATAGCCATCTTCATTTGAGTGCTGGAGAAGACCTTGGTATGCAGAATCTGAAAGTGGAAACATGCGAGGCTCCCAAGGCTGTACATTCTGTGGAGCAAAAAGGAGAGAAATTAAAAGCCTAGAATCAAGTTCTCAAAGAATGCTGCAATACCCATCTCCTCCCTGTCCATGTCAATCTGCTGAAAGACCAGCAGATTCAGTTTGTCAGGATGCCAAAGCAAAGCCAAATTTCGAGAGCAATGAACACTGTGCACTATTCACACTACTTCCAGGATCACCAGCTTTCTGTTGGTATCAAGAGACTGCTTTGCCATCTCCGCTGACATTCCTTGTTTTTCACAGTCTCTTTATCTGAAAAGGCTTCCAAAGCAAACACTGTGCCCTTGAGCCCAAACCAAGGACAGATCTGGTACGAAGTGCAAGACTGCTTGTAAGACTTTGTAAGACCATCCCTAAGGAAGAAAAGGAAGGAACTTCTCTGATAGTTTCAGAATTTAATCCTTAAAGTTAACTCCTTCTGCCAAAAAGCATCCCATGATGTGTGCGTGCAACTGTCTGAAACTATTCACTGTCATGTAGGTGGCTCAGTCCAACCTACTGGGAATAATCACAAACTCTGGGCCAATATTGTTTTAGAATGATTTAAACTATGACACAAAGGAATAATTTATCCCACTGTGAATGCTTTAGCCAGCCCAAGTCTCAGCAGACACACAAGCTGAATTGTCTTTTGAACAGTGTGAAGCTCATGTAGCTTTCAGAAAACTTACTTTATATACCAGTAAAATTGGTTTAGAAAAGAACACAGCTGACATTTGTTACAGCGTAACCTCACCTGCACTGCTTCATCCAGCATTTCCAGGGAAGATCTGGTACCTTCACTGCAAGACAGCACCATTCTAGTCTGACTGTGGACAGAGAGGGATTGCACACTGTTGCAAGTCTCAGGGCTGTACAAGCCAGTAGAAGCGTGCACATACAGATCATTAAGGTCATTAAATCCAGTAACTGGAGATGCTGGCTGAGGCTGCCCAGCCCACTGGCTGTCTGCTTTGTTGGAGGACCTAAAGCAAGGTAGTATTTGGAGCAGTCAGTTATATACAGCAAGAAACCCAAATAAAAGCAAGATCACTGTACTGTGAAAAATAGAAGCTTTACCCCCTCCATACAAGGAGATGAGATCACATTGCCCAATTAGTGCTTTAACTAAGTAGCCCTTTCGCTCCTATCATCTCTTCAAAAGAACATCTCATGGCTTCTTGGGCAATCACTGTCCATTCCACTCATCCTGAGCATGAAGAGAACAACTAAGCATTAAGAGAGTAAAACCTCATTAAAAGTAAGACAAAACCAAAAAAACACCACACCAGCTACTAGAGACAAAACTGCTATAGCTGAAGCTGCCTGGAGGTATGCCAACATTCCTCCCCTGTGCGACCACACTGTTTTGGCCTTTCTCCAGACATATGGATTACTAACAGTATGACCCGTCAGTTCTTCTCCCCACTCAAAAACTTGTGAAAATATCAGACAATTTCAGCTCTGATAAAGGCAGGAATCTCAAAAATATGAAACACTCAAAATATCATGAAAGCAGAGACAAACCTACTAGTGTCCCACTGAAGAAAAGGCAGAGAAGAATTTGACTTTTACCCCTGCAAACAGAAGACATGTACCTCTGGACACAGAACAGGCAGGACATTCTTTGTCCAGGCAACAGGTAAAAAGGTAAGGGAAATGCAGCAAATGAACAGAAAGCCATCTCTGCAGCATTAAGTTCTGTCAAACTGATTAAGTAAACCAGAGGAAAAAATGGTTGGAAAGAGTATGCATTACTACAGTTAACACAAAGCTCTCAACACACGAGCCCAAGCATAGTATGAAGCTGATTTTTAACAGGACTGTGATATGCTGCATTACTATTCTGCTGATTAGGCCCTATTTTAGCAATGTTTTGGTTTTTTTTATGTAATAGACTAATTATATGAGCAAAATGATGGGCACCTAAGGATTTCCTAATTCAAAAGGAACTTCTTGAATTGGGATCTCTGTGCAACTTAAAATTAAGAACAAATAAAGCTACCTTATTCTGTGTCTGCTAGCAAGAACAGTACCTGCTTCCCCGCTTATGGGAAGTAGCTGCTGCCCAGGAATCCCAGCGGGCTCGTTCAAGATCTTCATATTTGGAGTGATGGCTGGAGTACATCTCATCAGAAGTATCCTCCAACTAGGAAGAGAAGTTTTGTCAAAATACTTAAAGCATGAAAACTTGCCTGCAGACCAAGCCTACTGTTTTAAAAATCCAGGTAAGCAATATCCAACCTATTCAAACCATCTGGGAACCAGCACACACACTTCGTATCACTACCTCATTTTCCTACTTTTCATTATGTACTGAATTGGGAAGTTGTTTGTCAGCCCGAGTTGTGAGGATACAGATGCAGGCTGCTCTATGCACCATAGAAAAAGCTGCCAGAGGCATTAAATCACACACAATGGAAGGGTTTGTTCTGCTGGCAGCTAGCAGCGGTGACCCACAGCTGACGTTCTTAACAGCTGACGTGCCACCACAAGCCTCATCTCTCCTGCCCTGCCACTAGCTCCAGACACAACTCCATCAAGCAGAATGGAAGAGCATTTCATACAGCAGCTTTGCTTACTGGGCAGGCAGAGTTTATTAATGGGGAAAGACTGGCTCTAGCGCTCCTAATGTGCCATTTGCACCTTCTTGGAATGGCTACAGACATTTGAGACAAACTGACAAAACTCTTTTCTTACCTCAGAGTCTGATTGATCGAAAGGCTCCAGTTCCTCGAGCTCCACTATCCTCCAGCTGCAAGAGGTAACACAAGCTAAAGATCACTTCAAAGAAAAACACATTTGGTACTAACATTTAAGTCCAAACAATACTAATAGCTTTTTTTCTTTTATTTTTTTGTCCATTAGAAATAATTTCCTTATGTCATTTCATTGAGAGCAACAGCTCCCATTCTGCCCAACTAAAGCCTTTTCCTCCTGCCACCCACAGGAGAAAGGATCAATAATGCCTGGTCTGTAGCTACCTTGGTACTACGATCTCTTTGTACTGAGGCTTCTCCACTCGAGTGGTGGCTGCCATTGACATAGGGATCACAATGTTGTCGATGTCGTAGGAAGACTCTGCTTTTCTGCTTTTTGAGGACTGCTGAAACACAGAACAAGGAGAACACCCCACGCAGAAAATTAGCGTTGGCACAAAAGCATATTTGAATATATGACAGAATACAACTTCTCCATAACAGCAAATGCAGCAGATTCTTTCCCCTGTCACTAGCGTTCAATGATATTTTGGTCATGTCATGCAACCTCTGTGGTTTAGTTTATTCCTATAAGAAACAGGATAATACTTACCTATCTAGTGGGTGGGATTTCATTTATAACTCTGTATATATTTAGGTCATCTGTGTAGCGAAAAAATAATTGAAACAGGCAAAGGAAAAGGCTATGATGATGAAGATTCAAGAAGAACCTTTTATTCCCTAGACTAAAGGAGCTATACTTGTTTTGTCCTGCAAAATAAGGTCCAAGAAGGAAAAAGTAAAAAAAGTAAAACCATGGAAGGACTCCACTTTCTTGAGGCTGAGGATACTGTTGTTGAGACAACTTGAAATATCACAGCATTTGGGCTGGAAGTCACGAGTATTTCCAAACTAAGGAGCGAGGCTCTGGAAAAACATCCTAGGCAGAGTGGGATGAAGAGACCCCTAAATTATTTTGAGAAGCATCTTGATAATTTTGCAAAGAGATCCATATACTGTAATTCCCTGCAGAGCTGGAGATTAACCTGCAATCCAGAATGGAAGTGTCCCCTTTAGCTATAATCCAAAAAGTCTCCAAAACTCTACAGTTCCTTTTGTTCTTTCTCAAACAAGCATCCTTTTGTTTCTAGGTAGAGAGGCCAACCACAAATTGCAGTTCTTGGCAGCCACAAGGTTACCTATGGTTTATTACTGATGTGATATTCTTTAAAAACCTTAATAGACACAGGACTACTCAGAAGCACGCTTAAAAATCTGGAAGCAGAGAGTATACCTGAAAAAGCACCTTACAAAAGAAGCAGCCAACTCACGAGTTGAGCTGTTAAATCTTCTGTGCACCAAAGAGGGAGGAAAGCACTTGCAAAGACAGCACTAACAATGTGGGAGCCATAAAACCAGAAAATGAGTAGCTGATGCAAGTTAAATAGGTGTAACAGGGACTGCAGGCTCCATGGAGGAGCTCACTACCCCTTTCTACAGGAGTCATAGAATCATTTAGTCCACTGAAGATCCACAAGCGCTGTGTTGATCTCCATGAGATGGACCCGAAGCACAGAAGTCAAACATAAAAAGCTTCTTAGAATCACAGAACCACCGAAGTTGGAAAAGACCATTAGGATAATCAAGTCCAACCATTAACCTAACTCTGCCAGATCCACCACTAAACCATGTCCCTAAGCACCACATCTACACCTCTATTTAAATATAACCCCCTTGGGATGGTGACTCAACCCCTTCCCTGGGCAGCCTGTTCCAGTGCTTGACAGCTCTTTCAGTGAAGAAATTTTTCTTAATATCCAATCTAAACTTCCCCTGGCACAACTTGAGGTAGTTTCCTCTTCTCCCAAGTTACTAGTGATAGGACAAGAGACCAACCCCCACCTCACTACAACCCCCTTTCGGGCAGTTGTAGAGAGCGATAAGGTCTCCCCTCAGCCTCCTTTTCTCCAGGCTAAACAACCCCAGTTCCCTCAGCTGCTCCTCCCAAGACTTGTGCTCCAGGCCCTTCAACAACTTGGTTGCCCTTCTCTGGACACGCGCCAGCACCTCAATGTCTTTCCCACAGTGAAGGGCCTGAACACAGTATTCAAGGTGCAGTCTCACTAGTGCTCAGTAGAGGGGGACAATCACTGCCCTAGAACTGCTGGACACACTATTTCTGATCCAGGCCAGGATGCTGTTGGCCTTCTTGGCCACCCAGGCACACTGCTGGCTCATATTCAGCTGGCTGTCAACCAACACCCTCAGGTCCTTTTCTGCCAGGCAGCTTTCCAGCCGCTCTTCCCCAAGATCTGTTTCTGTCAGTTGGACCTAACAGTTACCTATAAGCAAAAAAGAGGAAGGGAATAGTGGTAATAGTAGCAAGTCTGAGCCCCCATCCTTCAAGGTCTCCTTTGCTCAACATGCTTGGAGAACCTGGAATTACTCAGTGCCTTCATAGAGAAGTGGTTGTTGCAGGGCATATTTTCTAATCCTCCGCTACTTCTAGAAAAACAAGAAAATGTTAAAGATCATCTCTCTGCTGATATTCCTGCTTCATAGGGGAAGTCCACAGCAACTAAATCTCTACTATTAATTTCCGGCCAAATAAAACTGTAACATTATGTATATATAGCTATTTGCCTACAAAAAAAAAAGGAATCTATAGAGTATTGTCAGTACTAAAGGTGAAACCAACCCATCTGGCTGGGGAAGTAGTGCTGCAGGTACCTAGCCAGCCGAGCACTGCCTGAGGAAAAACAAAGCAAGTAGCTGTTCCACCAACATCCAAACTGCATTTCCTAGCAGTCCATCAGCAGGAACCACCCTTCTGAATTCCCAGTGAGTCAGCAACCCCAAGGCAATGCTCAGCAAAAGAGGTGTCCCCCAGCTCCTCTCCAAGGCTACTCCCCCTTTTCAGATTCATCTGCCACAGCTTTTGTTTCAACTCACCACTGCTGGGCTGCCAGTGAAAGCGATCTGGCTGGAAGAAGGGGCTGGAAGAGTCTCTGGGCACAAGGACGATTGGCGGTGCAAAGAACTGTATTTATGTGCCTGAGGACTGGAAACAGGAAAGCTGCGAGTGGATGTTCCTTCAAGCTGTCTTCTCCCTTCAAACACTGTACCTGCTAATAAAACATAAACAGAAAACCCAAGGTGAAGTCAGGCTGACTTAAAACCGGTTGGTGATGTTGCTACCCCTGTAAGGTCACCAAACCCGCCCTGGGGAACAGAACGGAACAAACGTCGCCATTAGAGAATAAATGTAAAACAGAAGTCTCAAGTGAAGCGTCAATGCTCTGCAGCACTGAAAGATGCTAGCCCAAAAACGTTACTTTGGGTGGGCATTTCCAAAATAAAGTGGAAGGTGAAGTAGAAGTTACAGCCATCAAGAACTGCACTTCTCAGTCCAAAATACAGCCACTTAAAAAAGCTTCCTGCACTGTCAAACTGGTCAGGCTGGTCCTATTTCTAATGATCACTCTGATTTTAAGACAGATGTACCCTTCTCCCTGAAGTTCTATATAGCCTCAGCTTGATATGCTTTTTCTACATCAGTTAACTTGTTATTCTTTCTCCCATTTGCAACTGACTTATTCCATGCTGAATACCACAAACGGAGCAATCTTCCAAACCTACTGTGCCAAATTACTCCACTATTCAAATCCTTCCTAAAGATCAGCTCTGTAAAGCTCTTGGAGAGTTAAAAATATATAAAAAATCATCCTGCATTACCACATCACCCATTAGAACATACTCTTCATGGCAGGCGTCTACACCCCCCATACATGCTCCCTGCAAATAATAATAGTTTTTGTGTAGTCTTGTGGCTAAGTAGTTGAAAAAAGGAAGGAGGTATAGAAAGATAAATCAGTTAAAAGTCAAACAGCTAATAACCAGGTGACAGAATCTATACTGGTGTGTTATTCAAACATCCTCTAGTAGGTTACTCATTTATTGAACACTAACCACCTGCTTGTTCTACTCTCACTACATCCTGAGCTGATTATTGGAAGGATGATGTCTCCAGAACACTTCTCTTCAAAACCAATATCCATCTCCATTCAAAGCTAAGCAACCTCAGCTCAGGCTGACTAAACATCATTAAATCCCATTGTAGCTCAGATTGTTAGGGTCAAACACACAACCAGAGGCTGCTGATGTACTTTCAGCATGGAAGTTGTTTTGAGGGGTTTTGTTTGTTTGCTTGTTTCATGGTGGTTTTTTGTTGTTGTTTTAAATATTACCTGGTTTGTTCATGATAGTTTGCATCTGCAACCACAGAACCTAAAAAGTATTCCAGATGCAGCAACTGTGTCCCCTAAGAATGTCAAGAACGTGGCCAGCTTGCAGTCTGCATATTAAGTTACTTTCAAAAAATGATTTGGCTTAAAAACATGCCTTTTAAAGAAAGCCAAATGGAATACCAACTGTAGTTCATTTAAAAACTAGGATGTGTTTTAGCTGGGTTTCCCTCTTCCTGTCTTGAGTTGTCTGTCACAAACTACTGTAGACCATTTTAAAAAATCAACAACTCTGATGGACCAATAAAAAATTAGGCCTTCCAAAACAGCAAGAGCAGCATGCAATTGGAGCAGCAATTGCTATCAGAACAGAAAAAAAGATGCCAGAATTTTGCCAGGCAAATACTATCTACTCTGCTTTGAAATAAAGGTTCATAAAAGCTTCTTTTTTGGGTTGCTCATTCCCTTGAAAGAAACACAGAGAATTGCAATACTTATTTATTTTGAATAACGTAGCTGAGGCCAGTATTTCTGTGTCCTGCCAAGAGGGTCAGAATTTCTGTAGTTTGCAAGATGCTGGACTCAGTCACTTAGACAGTACTATAGCACAGAGTTCAAATTATCTTCCACCAGAAGAAAGGGAGCTGCTTCCTCCCCTCTACCTTGAGTAGTTGCCCTCAGGCAAGACATTTAGTTTTTTAACTTCATCTCAAACTCCATTTTGCTTAACTTACAGGAGGCAAGCAGGAGCGACGAGGGTAGCTTTGGGAATGTGCTGTTAGTTGGATGTTGCTTCCTTCCAAAACGGGACATCTTCAGAGTCTTGAGTTCATGGCTCAGTAGTCTATGTGATCCATCCTCTCTGAGTAAGGTTTCAAAGAGCAAGTGGAGAGGGTTGCCTGAAAGTAGGAAAAACAAATTATTTTGGTAAGCATAAAGTTACTTATTTTCACATACAACAGTGCACACACATCCTTAGCAATTCACACCTGTCAGTACTTCAGTAAACAAATGAAGTGACACAGATAACTACAATAAGCATGGTCAACGGCAGGCTCTCTCACCCCACATATGCTGTGACAGAGTGAACAGGATGAGCATGTCCCCAAATAGCAGCTTCTGCCCTGGCCCTCTGCAACCTGCCATCCTACAGCCAGAACGTGACGCCTCGCCATCGAGCTTCTCACTCTTATGCTAACCTGAATCATATCCAGCTATGCATTACTTGTTTGCATCGTTATTTAATGAGCAGAGGTGAGCTTATAATTTGTTTTTTAACAATAAAAGGATTTTTGGAGAGATGCTGTCGCAGTCGCATAGTAGAAAAAGTGTTTTCCTCACTGTCCCTTAACCTACTTTAAAATTCCTTAGTGCACATTCTTGCTCTTCCATGGTTAAAGGCACTAGTAGTGCTGCAGCCACCATCATCATTTATTTAAACAGAAACTAAGTGTTAACATTCCACATAGTTCATAAAGCAACCACAAAGCACATCTAAAGGCCACCAATGTTTAAATAATGGGAGTTTAGACTCAAAACAGTGATTTCACACTCAAAGTTGGTGCTAGTCATCTACCAAACAACTGCCCCACAGCCTGTCAAAGTCAGCATTAGATTTCCAGTCTTTCAAGTAGCCCACCAGGACAGGGGTTTAACAGGAACTTACAACAGTGGTTCTGCAAGCCTCCAGGATTAGAGTGTTCCTTGCAGAAGACAGAGAGCTGATCTTGAAGTGCCCTAAGCTTACATTAAACTAGAGATAGCAACTGCCTCAGATGCAGGCCAAGACACAACACGGTTTCCTAGGCTCAGAAATCTCCACAGGCTGCATCCCTGGACTGAAGATGTGCGTCTGGTTACCATGCAGAACATCACTGGACATTTTTCATTATCCTCTAGAAACACAACTCTGTCAGCTTATTTTTAAGCCCCTTGCATGTAAGGAGGAAGAGCCAGGAGGGCAGCAGCACAGCAAGGGATCCTCTTCCACATTATAACATGTAATCTACTCACCGTGAGATAGAGAGAGTATGGGGTGGAAGCCAGAGTCCAGGAGGGCTACGCGCTCTTCTAGGGACATGGTATCAGGGTCTATTGTCTGGACAGAGGCTTTGCAGCTACACAGGATGCAAGAGCTGGGCCATTCACAGCTGCACTTCATGGTGAGAGGTTTCAGTGGCTAGCAGAAGAAAGGAGATCAAACACTTAAAAGGGAAACATCCTGCAGATTTAAGTAAAACTGAAGTTGAGATCCAGTAACTCCAGTCTGCTTTCTACAGGTGCACTAGTTTCCATTTACTAAAAAAGCAAAAGCCAGGCAAGCTAACCGTAACCAAGCCACAGATCTGCAGGATGAAAAATAAAGTCAGGACCCAGGATCAATGGTAGAACAGTGTGCAAGAGTACTACCACAGGCTGTTTCTCCTTCTGACCATGGATGAGCTACCTCATCAAAATAATTCAGTGTGCGAAGGGACACACTGTGTGATTCTTTACTAGTGTTTCCAAGCCAAGAGAGCTGCTCCTCTGACTCCAGCAAAGCCTAAATACTATTCAGTATTAGTCATTTAGCTTAAATAAACAAGTTTTAAACAGAATGAACGTCGTAAGAGTCACAATGTTATGACATTTGGTATGCCGTTTGCTTAGCATTACTTACTTCGCACAAGCAGCTAGGTTTGCTGACGCCTTAGGCCGCAGTCTGTGAACTTTTGCCTAGATATGCTGCACTTTTAACTATTAAGCAAAAGAGGGCCTGCAGAGCCAGCGCAAACCAAGAGACAGGGAGGCTACAGCCGACAGCAGAAGGTGCAGCTTGGCAAGATAAGAACAGTTAGCGGCCTGCCTCGAGAGAGAAGGAATCCCATGCAGTGTTAGAAGATCTCAGACCACAAATCACTATTGGACCAAAACGCGCACGAAGAGAGTGTGAAGGGTGGGGGCATACATTGTAAGGGTATAATTGCCCAGGGATTTCTTTGTTCAGGGTCCCTCTCCAGAGGCACCTAGCTTGAGCTGTTTTCTTCTGGCTGTACCATCTGAGCAAGTTATTTTTTAAATAAGTTTCAATGCCTGAGACTCTGCTACAGGAAACCTAGGGTTCAAACTGCAGGGATTATACTAGACACCTGTACAGCACTAATTACTTTAATATTTAACCATTTTCTTTTTAAAATTAATACCTCTGCACCTTTTCCCATCGTGTTCTTCCTCATCTTCCTTAAAGGCTTTTTGTAGCTCTGATGCTTCCAAAAAACTTGATAAAAAAACCTGTTAGGCAAGCAATCCACCACCAGCAGCATCTATTATTCTGACCAGTACTGTCTTATTTTCCACTTTTCCTCACTTGTGGTTGCAGCTTACACTCCAAACAGCCAACAGCCCTGATGTCTTTGTTCCACCATTTTTCCCCAGGCTGTTGCTAAGACACACACGATGCCCCTTCCCCATCAATATATCAGGTTCCATAGGATCAGTCAAACCAGAAGAGGGAGCATTAATAATGTTTTTACCTACAGCCTACACAGACCAAATTAAATTGTACTGGCTTTGCACTCTGGTGAAACAAAAGATCAGATGGGGAAAGTAACACAACTTTTAAACTTTTTGTCTTAAGTCTGCAGCTTGTTAAATACTTGTTACTTGTAAATCAACATTTGAGGAAAAGGCTAAAACAGGCAAATAAGATATGATCAATGTAACAAACCACCATTTGCTAACTGACAGATGTTACCACATGCGTTCTTTGTCAGAATTAATACATTAAACATCTTTTCATCATCGGGTAACTCATAGCTAGGTGCCCAAAGAGTGCTTAGTTCATCAGGCATGGTAGCTCAGCCTTCAAACTCACACACCAGCTTGCCAAGTCTTAACTAAACGAAGGTTATATATTTCTGGGGTTTTATTTTTGAGTAGGTGCTAGGTTTTGTGTTGTGGTTTTGGGGTGGGGTTTTTTGGGGGGTGGAGGTGGTTTATTTTTCCCTGGACAATTCCAAGGTAATCAACTCCAACAGGTAATTAGCAGAAGATTGGTGCCCATGCTAAAGTCTGAGGTACACTCTGGGCATCGTTACTCAAAAAAACCCCTACTGCCTGATTTTTAAGAACAGAAATCTAGAATCAGTTTCTAAACCACAATTAAATAGGGAACTCGTGAGTTTTTTTGACATGTCTAGGAATTTCTTCTAAAAATCTACATGAATTTTAGAGAAGTGCTCAGAAAATGCTGTACTAAAAACCAGAGTCCAACATTATATTTAGTTTCTGCTCAAAATAAATAAAACCACACATTCTAAATAAAAACACAGCATAGCTTAGTAACCACATGGCAAAATTTTCACTTACCTTCCTGCTGAAGAGAGACACAGAGGTGGCTCGGACAAGCTTGCGCTTGTTGTATTTGCAAACTGGGCGGATTCTAGCAGCGATGCAGGTATTGTCCAACACAGAAACAAGGTTGTTAAGTGGGTCTGGTTTGCCAAATTTCTCTGCAACGTTCACGCTGATCAGAGAACTGCTACTGGAGGAGCCAGTACGCCAACTGCAACCAAATGAAGAGCAACTCACTCAGAGCATAAGTTGTAATTCTGTATTTATAATTGCAGCCGTGATGCCCAAAGGCTCCTTAGTATTTACATCAGCAGCTAGGGCTTACCAGTTTTGTTCTCATCACATTTTTTTAGTCTTTGCTACGTTCTCTCTCAAGCAGTATGTAGATTTCCAAATACTTCATTCTCAAGATAGAAATGGACATTGAAGGGTCTTAACAGCTATATTTTTGTCAGTTAAGGGCAGAGAGTCCTAAAGCCACTGCAGATGTGGTAGCCACTAGCAAAACACGCTCTTTCTCCAAAGACCTTCAGTCAGCAGCTCAATTCATCATCTGATAATAACAAAGTCATTTACTTCCCATAAAAAAAGATAGCCATTAAACCTAAAAACATTGCGAAACATTCTTTCAATTTCTCTCCATTCACATGGAGTTATGGTTAAATCTACAGTTATATTTAAATAAGCAGATACAAGTTCATTGCCTTTCAGTATATTCTTCTTCTGAAACCATCTGTAAAACATTGCCTTTGTAAAAGATCTTCTCTTTTTGTAATTGGTCATGTGTTCACATTAGCAGTTAAAAACTTTATTTACCGGTTACATTTGCTGATCCCAATCAAGCATGATAATTTTTGCTTGGTTTGCAAAGCAAATGTTAAAGTAAAATTAGAAGTTTAAAATCTGTATCTTTGTCAGGTGAACAAGAAAGGTTCTAACTTGCTATTCCAGCTCTGTGCCGAACTGTAGGACTGCCGGGCAGAAATCACCATCACTAGGCATTGATCTGAGAGTACTGGTTGGTGACAAGTCTTCAGAACACGAAAAAACCCAAGCCTCCTTGCCTGCCCATTCTTCATGAAATGAAGAGTTGCTGATTTACATCCAAGTTGGATCACTCTACACTGTTGTCCATTTGTTTTCAGTTTATAAGCCAAATCCTGTTCAGCTATAAACATATACACACGAGGAAACAAATCTGTAGGAAAAAGATGTGCTTAAAGAGACCCAAATTTCCCCAGTGACCTCCTCGTAACTGCACAAACCAGGAAGATGATAAAATCTTATGGACAAGTAAGTGGCAAAGTGCAAGTGAGAAAGTATTCCACAAAAAATATATACTACTGTCGTTCCACAAGTAAAACCAAACTAGTTCCATATAACAGGGTATGATGAACCTCTGAAGTCTACGCCAGATATGCATGAGACTACTCTTTCCCAATGGAAAGCTCGGGTAGCTGGACAGGGACCAAAGGGTTGCTGTAATGAGATATCAGTGCCTAAACCTGAAAGAACTTACTGCCTATGGGATTCAAACAGGCCATCTCACCTGAAAAGTGACTATTTAAGAAGATGTAACAGCCAGGAGGATTTGTCTTGTCCTCTGAAACCAGGGCCACCGCTCTACAGCTCATTGCCACTCTTGCTCCAGGTTAGTGAAACAACAAAGAAAGGAGAAGATCTGTAGCCAGAACCACAGTTACTGGGTTCATCTCCACCGAAAACCCCTACTCAGTCATGTGTCTGCATCTGCCCTACTGTTATTTGTCAGATAAAAGAAAATTAACTTCTAATGCTATTTTTTTTTAGTTGATAGCATTCCACACCTGAATAGCATGGGAAAAGTTACAGATGTGTAATTTTATTTGCAAGTTCTTCACACATCTACTTAGTCTCACAAAATAGCCTTAGATTTTAGCCTTAGATTTCCACCATGAAGTTTTAGTTAGCAGTATACCCAACAAACCTATAAAAGCTAGAGATAACCAGACTAGGAAAATACAAGATATTTTCAGTATATCATAGATGACCTGGGGTGTAAGTGTCTCTGACGTTTTGAAAGCTTAACTCTAGAGAACACTTTCAAACTTGCATTCAAGTGTCCCAGACCTTGTAGTCTTTTAAGTGCATTCTAATGAAGTCTCAAAGCCTCCAAGGGGCTCCTGTGAATAAAAAGTTTGAGAAATTTCTATTAGACCTTGTGTGTTAAACAGGAGGTTCAATGTATTAAAGATATATACAGAGAATTCTAGGGCTCTTACTCTTCCAAGTGCTAAATAAAACTCCGTATTAAGAAAGTTTAAAAATACATGGCACAGCTTGTAACAACCCATGCTTTCAAATCTACATAAGATACAGTTTTCCTTCCAAGAGAGGCAGCCATTACTAGATTAACAGAAACAAGACAAGCAAGCTACTTCAGACAGTGTTTCCAACACAAGTAGGGGATGATTTAACTGAAAAAAGAAGAGATAAAATATTTACGTTTAGGGATCATGTTACATATATCTACTCATTTAGGAGTGATCAAAGACAGATCGTACTACACTGCACAGGAACTACCCACCAGAACTTATTTTTACAAGTTACAAAATGGAAATCCTGATTCTGAGTATATGGTCAAAAACCTTTGGTCTCTTCCCTGATAAGGTCCAAATGAATTCCTAGTATCTGAATAATTCCAGTTTGGGTACTTAAGAGTTTCACGCTTATCTTGGGATGTGAGCTGGATACAACCAAAGTTCTCAATGATTTTTCCAGAGTCTGCCTATTAGGGAACTGCTCCCAACACAAGCACCCGGCCAATTCTACAGAAGAGTAAAAACAGCACTGAAAAACAGTCTTGAAAGCATTTAGGTACCAGAAGTAAACAACAGAGCCACTTCATTAATATCTTAAGTACAGTCTCTTCAAGTTACAGAACTTTTAACTCTTCAAGGTAACTCGAAGAAACTGTGCTTAAGATATAAATGAAAACACTGGCTCCTGGTTTCACACCATGGTGGCGATTGTTTCAAACAGAGAGAGCAAAGCAGCAGTTGTTCAACCCATTTGCAGCACAGCAATCAACCATCACTCTCCACAAAATCAGAACTTCACCGGCTCCAGCAGGTCAATTTAGAGATGTACATTCTTCCTAATAAAACTATTAATAACAGCCTGCCCTGCAAGCAGACATGCATTCCTGATAAGGGAATATGGAGGTGCTCTTCCCAGGGGGCAAGTTCAAGCTTCCTCTACTTTTTCCTCTTCAGACCTTTCATGGAATTAGCTGTTAACCAGAGCCAGGCACTGGAGGCCTGGCAAGAGCTCACATTATACAAAGAATAGCGACTACCTGGTATCTCTGCCATCCCAACTCCTCAGCCTTTTGGTTTTTCACAGGCAGAAACATGCACTACCAATTCATCTTGTTTTATCAAGATCAGTAACTTATGTATAATAAAACATACAATGCCTTACTTGCAATTAAAAATATTAATTGCAAAGGGAGCAAGCGTAAGATTTCATGGAATACAGAAGCAGAAAATAGTATTTCAGTTGTGTTTAAGATCACTACTTACTTCTTAACTCTTCAAGTATGAAACAGAGACCCAATACATGACACTGCAAACAACTGTGGATTAAAACAGCCATTTAAACAGATTTAGACTTTTATAATTTGGTCTAATACTTCCAGAATCCTCTGGATTTCTACAGGTCAAGGGAAAATGAGGTTTATTTTCTGGAGAATTAGCCTAGAATAAAAGCACAACTACTAAACTATCTACCTTCAGAAGATTACCAATCTTGAAGCTCAGGACTAATCTGCTAAGAATTTGTTAACCCATCAATCACTGCAGCAGAAACATAGAACTACGTGTCTGCTTTGAATAATCCATACTTTGTTCCTTCATTCTGCTGCAGTCCAATCAGTTCTAGGCTGAAACTACCACTGTTAAAATGCAAGCTAGTTTTACTGAATGAATACAGCAAGAATAACCTTTACTGGAGCCATCGATGAAAGAAAACAAACTGTTCCCTAAGCAAAACACAAGATGTTTTATTTCATTAGGCAATGCATCAGCCTGAATCCTCTGCATGTTGTGATTAGTCCAACTCCAAACCCCCAAGACTAAAGCTCAACTAATTGATTATAAGAGCATCAGGTACTTCAGGAGAAGGTGCTGATGATTTGCAAGAATGATCACGCTGGCTCAGATCAAAGGTCCATCTTGCCATCTTGCTCAGTATCCTGTGGAGCAGCTGGACTAAGAACATGTAAGGAGAAAGGGGTGCAGAGAAGGCCTGGCGGTCATCAGGAGTTCTTGAAAGCCCCTCCACCCAGCATCAACAGCCTGCCACTGAGATGGTGCCGAGGAAGAAGGGCACAGTAACCCGAGGACGCAGATGCTTCACATTGCCAGGCACGTCCTGTCACAAGCGGGTAAGTCGAGGCCACCAAGTGCCAAGGTGTCTCTGAACGCTGGGAAGGTGAAAGCAGCTCCCCGCTGTGCTAGTACGGCATAGGCAAACTGAGGCTTTGCATGGGACTGTCTGTGCTTGAAAATTTGGTCTTCACCCACCATGATGACAATGGCAAGATGTGGCCCAGGAGGATCTGCCTACATTAACAGAAGAACACCAGGTAGGTGGCTCTGCATGAAACAACATGCAGTGGCCCTGAAGGGATGTCTAAAAAATTAGTGAAAAGAATCAGGCAAGTACATACGATACAGACCCTAGTGTTCTAAAGAGTCTCTCCCAGCATCTTTAGCTCAAACCACACTTGGCTTAGGTAGTCCCAGTGTATTTAGCAGCTTTCAATGAATCTTTTTACCAGGCAGCAAGATGCAGACTGTATCCGGCTTTTTCAGGAGCTTCACAGAAAAGGGAATGATGATGATGACTTTACAGAACACATAAGGAAAAACCCACAAGAAATAAAAGTGGTAAATGCACTAAATTTGACTCAATTTAGTTAGCAACTTGCCATAAACTTGATGACATATGTGTTTGAAATTATGCAAACTGCAACCCAATGGGTGCTATTCCGATGCTGAGACAGCTTGACTGAAAATGGAAACACAGGATGTCAAGGAGTATTCAAGAATATGTATCTTCTGAGTCAGTGGGCTCCAACCTTTTCTCACTTTCAGACTTCAAAATTTTTCAATTGAAGTGCCAACCTGCCTTCTTGGGCATTTATGCCTCCATAAACTAAACTTTCTCATCTGTCTTTTGCAGGTCCCTTAAAGTCTACAGGCATCCAGGACCACAGACTGAACATCTTCTCTCTACATGTAAACAAAGTTGACAGGGGAAGGGGAAAACTCATGAGACCCTTCATTGTAAGAGAAGGATTGAAAGGCCACTGAGTTGCAGCTGTCTGCTTATGAGAAAGAACCGAGAAAGCAGCGTGCATCTGGTGAAGGAAAGGAACATTTTCTTCATAAGACTTCAGTGCAAGTTTCACAGTGTTGCTGTCTGTACTGGCTTTACATCCCCCCCTCCTATCACTGCTTTATCTGATTTATACAGAATCAGATACAAGGAAGAAGAGAGGGTTTTGGCTTTTTTGGAAGAAGTCCCAATTCCTCCCTCTCCCAAGAATAACATGGCAATAGATGGAGAAATCTTTACAAAGGTGAAACACAAGGGAAGGAAGTAAGATTAAAAAAAAACAAACCCAAAAAAACCATTCTTAAACAGAACATCCTAAAAAGCCAAGGAGATACCAAAAAGTGAGACGTGAAAACGGACCAGTTGCAAGAACAGCATGGCAAATCATTGGGACCATCTGTGCATTTCATGGGCATACTTTTGAGGGAGCTTCTTCAACTGATACCTCCAGTACCCCATGGGATGAAAAGCTTATTCAGCAATTCTACAGACTAAAGTTTGCCTCTTGCTACTGAGCTTCTTGAAAACCACTGACTGCTTGCACAGGACATGTCCGCAAGTATTAAACCAAACTGAATGCTAGTTGAACACTGAACAACAGAAGGAAAGTTCCCAGTTTGTTTAAAAATTACTGTCCCCCCACTTCCCCCCCCAGGGTTTAACAAACAATTGGTCAATAATATGGTTTTTCATGGAGCCTTGAATCTGTAATAAAATATGAAGACTTAAAAGGCTAAACTCGAGGTATCTCTTCCACACCAACAAGAGAGGTAAGACTTCTCCATATATTGAAAATTAATAAGCAGAAAAATATGTTCTGCATTCTACAGGAAAGACACTCAAAAAGCTCAGAAATCCACTCATTAAAATATAAAAATCAGGTCATCAGGATGTTGTACAGCATTCAGCCTTAACCTACACCGGCAAGGTATACTTTGGTCATCTATTTGTAAAAAGGAGGCAACATCTTCCAACAGGCTGCCTACAAGACAGGCAACGTGATCTATATATTTGGCAGTTTTGGGCATTTCAAATACTTATTTCAAATTTTTACAACTGAATCGAACATACAGAAGTCTTCTAGCTAAAGAACCCTTTCTTAGCCACTATCACCAATGCCTTAAATAGGAAAAGTCTTTGATTAACTTGTAAGAGGAGGAGAACTAACCAGTTAAACACTCTGTTGACCTGGCAGGGTGATGCGACGCAGGCTCTGAGGAGTGCTGAAGACCCACTGATGGGGGTACAGGCAGGACTTTGACACATAGGGTTTCCCAAAGATTGCATAAGATGAGAAGTCTGCAAGAGAACAATGAAATTGCAAAGTCAGTAAAGCTTTATGTGATAATGACTCTGAAGGATGAGGGCAGAGAGGCAAAAAGCCCAGAAAACCAAAAAAGCAGAGTAATCTAAGCAGCATTCTGCAGTTATAAATAACACTGAACTTAAATAGGCCCAATGTAAACAATCACATGCAATTTAATCAATTGCATTTCAAGCAACAACCTCCAAATCAATCTAAGATTGTATTTTAAATGCATTCTTAACCATCACAAAATAAGTATCACAGTAGAGCTTTTATTTCTCTGTTTTATAAGATAGAGATGATTTTCAGACCAAGACAGCCTCATTTTGGAGCTATTCTGCCTCTTCCACTAGACAAAAAAAAAGCTTGTACTGTACCAAAATCTGTACTAAATGGTGTACAAGTTTCATAGAAACTTTTCAATGTTTTAACGAAATACTATTATTATTTAAGAATGGTACACACAATTATAAACTCACTGGACATGATTTTGAAGTGTCAGAACCAAAATACTTTTTATTTCCACACCATTAAACCCCCATATTTTCAGTTTACTGTATTCATGTATCTACATCAGTGTTTGTTAAACAACAAACCCCCACAAAGATAAAAGAGCAACATAAGTACAGTTTTCCCTCACATTGAAATATCAGTGTCACAGCTTTGTCAATCACTTTCCACATACCTTGCACAATAAATTAAGATTCACAGTAGATTTCTGTGGTGTTTGGGGTTTGTTTGGTTTTTTGTGGTTTTGTTTTGCTTTGTTTCTGTTTAATTTTGGATGACTAAGCATACACAAAAGTACAAGAGGGTTTATTTAAAGCAAAAAGTTGAAGCAAGTTCAGTTATGTGTCAAATACAAAGAACTGGTAAACTGGTATCAGCTGATAAATTACTATATGAGAAAACATAGCAAAAATCAGTTTAAAAAAAACATTAAAATAGCATATTAAAACCAAGTTATTTGATGTGATTTATAAACTTGCTTCCATCAATCATATGGATGTTGATTTAAGACTTGGTTTAACAAAAGTTTTTCTTTGCTTCTATCACTGCAGAATTACGTGTTTCTTGATTACTGACCTGCTTCTGCATATTAAACAGGAAGCGGGAGGGAACAGTGCCTTCTACAGGGCACCTTGGGATAGAAGATGAAGGTGAGAGCCACTTATTCTTTTTGGAGGTCACCAGTGACACAGAACCCATTTGCCCCTGCTTCTTCATTAGGTCTCCAGGCTGCCAGTCACCACCAAGGACTACTGGGCCCTGGGGATAAAAAGTGACAGTGAATTCCACTCATGGCAGCCGCAGCACAACAAATATTTCTTAAGTATACTCTAAAAGGGAAAGAAACAAGAGTTACATTCCTATGGCAATTTCATTAATTCAAAATTTAAGTGTTCTCTCTAACCTAGAGAAAGCAGTTTGTGCTGGTTTCAGCTGAGGTAGAGTTAACTTTCTTCATAGTAGCTAATATGGGGCTATGTTTTAGATTTGTGCTGGAAGCAGCATTGATAATTCAGGGATGTTTTAGTTACTGCTAAGTCAAGGTGTTTTCTACCTTTTCTTTTCACACCACCCCACCAGCGAGTAGGCTGGGGGTCCACAAGAAGTTACACAAGAACCATCCTCTGCTATCAATACCATATTGCCAGCTGGGGTTAAACCACAACACAGTTTAAGGAGGAAGCGTTCCTAGGCCAACATCAATGCCGTTCTTCCTCAAAGCGCTGTCCACAACCATGGCTCGTAATTAACACGCTGGTTTCAGCTCTGCTCACAGCTACAGGAAGGTATAACTGAGATCAGTAAAAAGGAAATCAAGGCATGACAGCACCCACAGGACATTACTTGCTCAGTATTATTGGTCATGGACCAGTAGACATGGGTGACTGCTATTGTATACTGGACTATTCAGAGAACAGACTAATTAGAATAACATGGCAGTAATTAACAAGTACTGCTCGAAAGATGACGATTGCCATGAAAAACACCATCCTCCCTTCACACTATTTCATTTCCATTATTATAATGGGTCAGGAGAGCTGGCCACTCTGCAGTTCAGTTTCTCCTGCTCCAGTCACACATACCCCCTTCATCCTTACCAGCGTATGCCTTGTGGCACATGCACAATGCTCTAACACCAACCTATTTATCTTGACAATCTTCTCTGTACTCAACAGCAGCCTAATACTTTTCTTGCACCAGCAAAATGTCCCTTTAGTAAGAGATGAGTAGAAAGGAACTGGAAATTTAACATTCCTTACAGGGAATTTTAATGTTGTTCACTGTGTAGTCTAAACTTTATAGCACCTGTGGTATCAATACACACGTATCTGTGAACGGAAGAAAATATTATGCAGAACAATTAACTTATTTCATGGGTTTGCATTCATGTCTGTATAAACATCATAATTGCTCGAGAACAGTAACTGCTTTATAGTATATGACAGATAATCATGAGCTAATTTGGTTAAAGAAATACTGAAATACAGCCAAGACAAACAAATTCCAGTTACTCAAAGACTCAAAGCATCTGGAAAGTTAGTATTCTCCTTCATCTCGTTGTGCTGCATTAGAAACTAATGTTATGAAAGTCTAGGGTTCTTAGGAATCATTATTTTCCATACCATTAGAGTAGAATCAAAGAGCAATTTAGATCCCAAAGTAAACCTGGAGGTCATCTAGTCTAAGCCTCCACTCAAAGCAGGTCTGACTGACCCTCTCATTGGCAATCCTACCCAAGACCGCCAATAAATTAAGGCTTTCCTTACCCAAGATCTTGCAGGAGCACCTACAAAAGCATACAAGGAGTAAGGCTCTATGAGCGCTGCTCTTTATCTTTGCCAGAGACACATTATACCCCAGTGGAATATTAAGTTTTCAAGTTATCAAAAAAGTCATCCAACGTTTGATTTATAAAAGCTGATGCAAAAGGAAAGTGCATTTATCCAGAGAAAACACACATACGCAATGAGGACAATAACTAAAATAGTTTTCCTTCTAGACAAAGAGCAGTAAGACAGACACTCAAGCCAAGTAAAAATCCTCACATTCTGCTTTTTTCCCCCCAAAGTCTAGGGAAATGAGCTTTGCTGTTTACATTGAAAGCCAAACAGATGTAAATATTTTCAAATCAGAACACGAGAGTAATTTCAAACATTCAGAAGCACTTTGAAAGGATCAACTCAAGTGTTACCAGAGACTTTTGCAGTAGACCAAGAGGCTCTTAAAAGGGGAAACCCCAAAAGGCATTTCAAGTCTTGAAGATGCAAAGCTTTGTTTAATTTTTTCCAAGCAATCTAGTCACCCAGAAGTAAATATCATTCCAGTCAAGAAATAAGTATTCATCCTATCTATTTTCTACCATAATGCTTCTCAGATACTGAAGTGAAACATTAAAAGGGCATGGCCTGGAAGAAAAGCATAAAACTTGAACTCTCAGAACTCTTTGTATACATGTGCTTTAAATGGTAATACTTTTCAGCAGGCATTGAGGCTTGAAATAGAAACAGTACCTGTGAGTACCTCTGATAGTACCCTGGCACTATGCCAGCTTAAAAACCTATACCTGCAAGGACCAACTTGGTGGCTTATACTACTGTGGAGCCCCGTTCCATTACTGAGCTGCTCTGCCTGGACAAAATGATGAAATGAACCCCCTTCCCTCTCACAGCAAGCTCTTACTATCATCTTTGTGAAGCAGACAGAAGTCACAGCCCTCAAAAGATAAAGGTAACACCTCCTACTGCTACGGGACTAACTTCAAAATCCCTCAGGCTTTTTCCCCCATCGCCCTTATTTCTACAGAGAAAACACCATTCTGCTAAAGAAATAGCCCATTAATAGCTCCCAGAGAACCTCCCAAGTCATAAAACAGAAGGCTAAAATTACCTTGGCAGCACGAAGTCGCTTGTAGATATCTGTCTGCTGTCTTATTCGATACTCCAAATCATAGATTTGAGCCTGCAGCCACGTCCAACGGCAAATAATGGCTGCTCTCTCCATCGCCCACTTGCACTCCGCAAGGCGATGACTGAAAAGAAAAAGTTTGCTCATGCTTATCACTTAAGTAACACTTTCAACACTAGAAAAAACAATTTGACAGAAATTTAAGAACAATTTCGTTATTAAGAAACAATTAAGAGTTTGGGGGGGGATATAGGACAAATTAGTCTGCCCCCCCCCCCCCAAATTCTACCAATAACTAGCCTTAATTTACAACTCCTATCCCCAAGATAGTGTGGTCAATACAATTAAACTGTGCAACAAAATATATTAAAAAGGAGCAGGTATCATTAGTTTGACTATCACAAAACAATGCAGCAGTCTAGCTCTTCCTAGGTAAGCACAGAAACAACTTCCCTCCTCTGCAGATTTGGGGGCTGGAAGTCACAAAAACAACTTCCTGAAGGGGTAAGTCCTAGCTTGTGCTGCTGACCACAGAGCAGGACTAACTTGTATTTGTGACACTCCTCATAGCTGTTTGTCTAACAAGTTCTTAAAAAACCTCTACTGACAGAAATCCTATATGCCCTTCAGGAAGGTACCCCAGTGCTTCACCAGCTCAGCTGCAAGATTTTTAGTCTATTGCTTGAATGTCTGCTGCTGTTACAGAAGACCATCAAACCAGTGCCACGTGAAACACACAATTTAAGACACCCCCACACAGATAATACTTACTTTATTTATACTCAGAGTAAGTATTGTCTTCACTGAAAGTTACTGTTTGAATGAGGGTTTACTAAACAGTACCATACACTGTAGTAGGTTCAGCAGCCGATGCTCTGTGTTTAAGCATGAAGCACTGTGCAGTAGTAAGCTTACCAGCCTCCCAAACAGCATCTCTGCTTGTCAGGCAGACCCTTCAGGCTACAGTCAGCCAAGCAATGACAACCTAATCCATGGCACTTAAGGAGCTGTCACGCCTAGCGCGAACAACAGCCTGTGGCACCTGCTATAACACTTGGCATGTGCATGATAAGGGGGGGGATAAGATCCCACAGCTAACAAGCAGTTTGAATTTCTTTTGCTGAAACAGAAAAATTACCTCGCATAACAAGTTTTTTGCTAATTTTAGTATTAAAATTCCAGTTATACTGCTTACTAAACAGCCCCACAATCTACTATATCACTACAAACTGAAGCACACAAGCAGAGTTTATTGACAAGAGCTTTTCCATAGAGGGAAGTATTTGATGCACGTATGTTCTTGATCCACGATGGGGAATTTTAATACACAGCTCTGAATTCAGTGACCTTGGGCTCTAGGCAATTCTCGGTGGCAGCACTGTGGAGGGGAGAGCTGGCACTGCAACAACGGAATACAGGACAAGGCATGGCTTTGTAGGCTACATGGGAACCTACAGCAAGGTTGTTCTTACGGAATGAAAATGTTCTTCTCTTACAATATCTGCACCCGCAAATAAATCTACAATCCTAAGACAACCTTGTGGCTCAAAGACTTCCTCAGAGTTTTGTTATTTTTAAGCAAGTAGTCTAAGAAATATTTCGTAGCTCACAAATGCTAAATACACTCAGCATTTGATCTGAATTTACAGAGATGAAAAGAAGCACGCATTCAAATAATCCTCATAATATAAGCAAAATGCAGCTACATAATAGTACTTCAATCACTTTAGGGTTGGAAACAATGGCTAATGCAAACACCACTTCACAAATGGAAGCTTATGGAAGCTTGTGGAAGCTCTGGTGTATGCTTTTGCTATCGCAAATAGTTTGCAAAAACTTCAAAAATATAGTGCAGGCAGGAATCTTCCTGCAAAAGAATACAAATAAAAACTAATTTTCAAGTTCAATTTTCTGTTTTTAACTCAGGACCACTCGCTTCACAATCTGAATTCAACTGAAACCTCTTATTGCCAACCCCATGGTGGTGGTTTTTTTTTTTTGCTCTCTTCAGAAAGCACATGACCTACTTTACCTCCACAGTAAAATGGCTAAAGAACAAAGACCAGATAACGATTAGGGCTAAAACCACTTTTGAAAAATGTTAAGAGGCTCCTTTTCATGCGTGTGGGGAGTCTGCTGTAGCTGCATAGGATCAGATGTGGCTACAGTTTAAGAACTCCAATTTTAATAAAGAAACACATCAAAGAATTATTTAGAGCAATATATCAAATCTAAGAACAGAGCACTGACTAAATTAAATAAATCAGATCTCTCAAAGAAAAACTTTGGATTTTCTTTAAAGCTTCTAGAAACAATTGGAAATCAATGTGAGCAGAGATAGAACTCAGAAGGGGCCCCAAGCTAACCGTGCAGCTTCGAAGCAACTTCAAAGACTCCAGTTAGCACATCAATAAATTAGAGTCTTCTGATTGACAAGTTCACGCCAAAGGGAAACTGAAGTCACGATTTGACTGACCAAATACCTTGTAATTAGGCTTTTCCACAGGAAGCTTAGCTGATGGGCACTCCTGAAAACAGACCGATTGATGCGAAGACCTTAACCCAAATGCTGTACCTTCAAAATACAGTTTACCATCCAGCCTGAAATCTGGATTATTGCAGACATTTCCATTTAATTCAGTTTTTGATTACTACCATCTTCCTCTTCCAAAGATCAAGGTGTTGCGGTTGTGTTTTTTTCTCTCCTCCATACTACAGCAAGAGCATGTTGTTTCAGATGGAGCATGTAATCTGTTCTCTTAGTCTTCAAAT
The DNA here is from genome assembly GCA_026212715.1 of Elanus axillaris. NCBI lineage: Eukaryota > Metazoa > Chordata > Aves > Accipitriformes > Accipitridae > Elanus > Elanus axillaris. The sequence continues at coordinate 44,554,378 of JANZLQ010000078.1, forward strand.
GGGGCAATGCACCATTCAGAAATTAAGGTGAACAGACCTACTTTACTAGATAAAAACAAGCACTGTTCAAAAGCAGGCAGTAAAAAAACGTTTAAAAGTCATTCTGGGCTAAAGATGTCTAAAAAGAAATTAAATAATAGGAAAGAGTTTTCAGGCTACAATTCCATTCGCAATTGGAGCACCGCCAGAACTGCTTCCAACTCCACTCTGATTAAACAAAATTATAGCTGATAACAGGGAGGGGTAATAGAATATGTTAGCGTCCTGGAAGTTATTCAGCCTGAGAAACCACTGCATCAGGTGGTAACACAGAGCCATAGAAAGATGAAAAGCAAACTGAAAGCTTCCTCAGAATTGCTACTTTAGCCTAAGAATTCATAAAGGTACCAGTATATAGTGTAATATAAAAACCTCTCATAATCAATTGCAATAGTCTGTGTCCATGTAAATCTTGATTTTTTTAGGGCTGGGTAAAGTGTCTCACATTTTACATGTTTGCTGACAACACTTTAACACAGAGGAAGAACAAGGGAGGCAAATGTGTGACTCATACCAGGTAGCCCACTTGGCTTGCAGTCTTAATTTTTCTTCCTAAGGAGCATGGTATATTAGCTTTATTTGCATTTTCCATTCAAATCTTTAAGATACGAGTTAATCTTTCCCAATTGTTCAAGAAGAGTTAACTACAACAAATTCAGTACACCAATGAATTCTTTAGATACATCTTACTGAATCTTTCAAATCTAGGCAAGTCCCCAGAACACTCAAACAAAAATCATATGATGCAATTAGTTTTAAAACCAAGTGTTTTTCAGATTCTAGTTGTACAGAAAATTAATAAAATACCTGTAATAGGAAAAGAAGTCTATCTGTAACAACAGCAAATTATTAGTATCAAATTGCTCTTGGGGAAAGTCATAAAACAAATTAGATCAGATACCAAGCATTCTGAAAAAATGTAAGACAATCTGTGGGAGCATTCATACGGATAATTAGCTAGATTTCTAGTACATCTACTACCACCATTATGCAATTGTCACAAACAAGCACATTAGTATTTTTGACATATCACAGCTTCCCACAGCCTTGATAATAATTGCTATACTTTAGTACTAAATCAATTAAAGCTTGGGTAACTGTCAAACAGATGTTTTTCTTTCTCTCCCTAGAGAAAGGGTAGCAAACACACAGGTACTGAAATAGGTCACACAGAAATTGAGTTTGATTAAACTGACATAAGGTAAGTGACACAGTGCAGACCCACTATTTAATAGCATGCAGGAGAATCCATTTTCCAGTGGATTAACAGGCAGTACATTTCTAGGTATCACACGAGAAGAAAAACAGAAACTGCAAACAAATGCATGAATAAAAAGGCTTGGTTATCTCATACTTTTAAATCAAGGTAGCAAGTTTCCCCATTTTATGCATATATATATATCAATGGAGTTTATGACTTGAACATGGGACATCATAGCTGCTAACAGTGTAACATCTGTCAGATGTTACATCTGGTGGATCTAACCAGCAACATCTTCTGCACTCCCACCTCACCTAGAGCAAAGCTCTGGCAGAAAGTCAGCACTGTTTTTGGCCACAGACAGTGCTCTCTGAAGGTATCCACTTGGTATTACAGTGGAAAAAAATCAAGATCACCAACATATATGCACAGAAAATGCATAAAATCGATTTTAAGCAAACTTACAAAAATCTTGTTTATAGACAAATACCTCTAAAATCTTTCACAGGACAGTACCACACAGTACTAACATTTACCTGACCAGGCAGAGCAGGTCACCATGCTCTGCATTAGCTCCAACTGTTTCTCTGGCAATGCACAAAGCCAGAACAGTCCATCCCTTCGGAAATCTCTTACCTGCAGGGACTCCTACTTCCAGTTCTCCTCTAGTTATTTTTAACTAACTCTGAAAAGAGAAAGACTATGTGCTTACCGATAGTTTCTTTCTCAAATTATGTATCTGCTGCCATTACCAAGGTATGAAAATGTCTGCATAAAGTAACCTTTTGAATAAAGACAACAAGCTAAACAATGTCTGAAAGAAGTTACTACCTCATCTGCAGATATTTTGACGAACAAGGCTGTTCACAAGGAAGCAGTAATCACAATTGACTTCTTCAGCCTAGGTATCAGACTTCTGTTTTCAGAAGAAAACACTTATCTTGCTTGTTGTTTTCCAGGAAGTCTCTTCCTCCTGACAATGACTCAAGCTCACTAGATCCAACAAATGAAAATATTGGTTTCAAGATGAAATTGAAAGAACTGCTGGTTTACCTGGGAGAGAGAAAGAACCTGGTTTACCTCAGGTTCCGTAAGAACTAGTTGTTCACCTCCATCTGCAGCTGCATGTGTGAGGTTGTTGAGGTTTTTTTTGAGGTAGGTTCTGTGTATCTATATAAAAACCCAAGCAGACCATATTCAGCTTACTAAAACAGTATTAAAAGAAACAAGATGAGAATATGGGTCAAACTTCTTGTGATTGAGCAAGGGTGTAGAAAGCTCTGCATCCCACAGCCCAGAAGAGTGGTCAACCTAGTAGACCACCGTTCAAAGAGGAAATTAATACTTTTTTCTTCTTTGGTGACATTTTTCACTAGAAGGTTTTTGAATGTCCTTACAACTGTGGGTAGCACAATCCTCACAACCTGGTAACACCAAATGGGATCACTTGCCTCAGGGAACATAAGCAGAAGATACCTCTTCTGAGCATGCCAGATGAATCTCATCCGCACAACAAACTTCAGTCATGACAAAAGAAAAAAAGATATTGCCCCAAGAACTTAACATAAAAAATAATCAGGCATGCCCAGATTTTAATGCACTAAGCCTGTGACCACAGTTATATTAGGCATAAGCGTATGTACTCTGCTTCCAAGGAAAAGGATTTTCTAAGGATAATTCTGATACTCTGATAAATTCTTTCAAATCTGATAAATGCTTTCACTTCACAGACACCTGAGTTTCCCTATCCTCACTTTAAATCACTGTCTACAACAAGTTCTTGACAGGTTTGAATCTGTTCCTTACAGATTCATAGACTGAAGGTTTGTCTTGTGTTGGGGATTGGATTGCAGACAAAGTGCATGGGTCTAGTGATCCCTTGTATCAGGAAGGGATGTTTCAGTTAGCTAGAGTCAGAGCCACACAGTGGAAAATTA
>JANZLQ010000078.1:44557654-44568466 GCA_026212715.1 Elanus axillaris
ACTCATATTGGGTCGGCTGCATTTCTTCCTCCGCCTTCTCAGGCCCGAACCTATGTCGGGGATCCTCCCCGCAGTCTTGGACGCAGATAAGGAAGAAATTTTTTATGATGAGGGTGGTGAAACACCGGCACAGGTTGCCCAGAGAGGTTGCGGATGCCCCATCTCTGGAAACATTCAAGGCCAAGTTGGACGGGGCTCTGAGCGACCTGATCTAGTTGAAGATGTCCCTGCTCATGGCGGGGGGGGGTGGACTAGATGGCCTTTAAAGGTCCCTTCCAACCCAAACTGTTCCATGATTCAAATATCGCCTTGTGGTAGGGAGGTCAAGAGCAGATTACAATGGTTCTTTCTAGCCAGAAAATTCACATGCTTTTGTCATTAGTTTAGGTACATTACCACAAGGTAAGAAATTTCCAGGTGTAGTTATCGACATCTAGCTTTCCACAATACCAGGAGAGTTACTACAGCACTAATAGTAGTCATCAAAATGAGAAAGTAAGTATTTAATACAGATTAGTTGAAAAAAGTGCAATTTCAAAATTTATTGATTTTGCTAGAAAATCTGACATGAGAAAAAGAGATCAATGTACAGGAATATATTCAACACTAAGCAAGACTGATCTACTATCAGTCAGCTTTTTTCTGCTTCAAATCTTATTCTTGACTTGTTTTTCAGAATTTAGCTCATAATGCAGCAAGCAAAGAAAACCAGCATTTGTGTTTATTAAAGGAAACATAATTACACAAAGAATCTAGAAGTAGAGAGAGACTACAATAAAAAGCAAGACTGCAATTGATTTTCAAGCTTCTATTGGGTTTGTTCCGTTCTACAGGCTCCAATCCCCATTCCACGATCTCAGCTGCCCTCTACTTGCCCATGCTGCCCCTTCCCCAGCACAACATGCAAAAAGCACCAACTAGTCCAAAACCAAATCAACACCAATTTCCATACATTTGGCTGGTCAGTGCTAGCAGCCGTCTGCCTTCAGTTAAGAGAAGCTTGAACTACTCCTCTACACAGCCTGTTTTCTGTAGATACCCTCCACAGATCCAGAATCTAAACTCAGAATTATATCCAGGCAAGTTTTTTTCTGAGAGAGAAAACATGCAAAAGCTAAAGTAAGACTTTACTCAGCCAAATGTAACCAAAGTATCCAACACAGCAGATTTGTGAATGCCTGCATGAGCGTACACGCAAAGGAACACGGAAAGGCAAGCTTTGTGCAAATCCTAGTTGGGATTTACACTGCTCCAATGCCCCTCAAAAAAAATACTGAGCTCAACTTGAAAGCCTTTGCAATTGAGAGATGTAAAAGAGCTGAGAGCACATTTTAAGTTGAAGCCAAAGTCAAAAGTAAAACAGGAAAATCAGCTGCTCCTTATTCTACAATATTTCAAGCCATTACCCACACCAAACATCAGTGTTTCATTGTTTCTGCATTGAATTATAAACTGGAAATAATACATTCCTTTAGACACACTGTTTTATGACAGATATGTAGACTAAGCAACTGACCTATGATGAAAGAGTCATGTAAAAGTAAAGAACACATACAGGACTGTAAAGCCTCCAAAACAGACATAGCTGTTTATAGTTCTCTCAAACCAACATCTGCGTTGAAGTTTTTTGTTATAAAGACCAGCTATCTCAAAAATACTCACAGCAGTTACAACTTTGCTGTAGGTTGGTTAAGAAATAGTTGTTTCTTCACAGCCATGTTTCAGCAGCATGCAGTTTACGTGGCAGGGCCATTGACTGAAATAGAGAAAACGCTCAACAGCTGCCTATTCAGTCATCAGCATTCCATTCGCCAAACAAAGCAGGATTTTTTGAGGGGGAAAGACACTGTAACATAACTTAAAACAACCCTAACAACACACAAAGTGCAGTAGCAAGCCCAGTATTTCCAGGGGGAATAATCTGACAACATCAGTATCTTTTAGAATATTATTCTGCAACCTTGGGTTTTTTCCTGTTTTGCAAGACTAGAATTAAGCCAAAAATCAGGAAAAATACTTGAAAATGATACTTCATCTTAACATGACTTTCCTACAAATAAATATAAATGTACAACACCCCTTTGAAACGTTTGAGTTCCCATAAAAATCCAAGCTGAGTTACATTAAAGTGAAAGAACGTGGCAAATCACTAGGAAGAAAACTGAATAAATATAGACTGTGTCTAAATACCACACATTTCTAAGCGTGCAGTGAAATATCTGGACAAACAAGCCAGAGGAAGATAAAAAGTATCAGTGCCACACTAGGAAAGGCATAATTTTATGAAGTTGCTATCTTGGATTTATGCACAAGAATTTTTTTGATCCATTTTTGAGTGCCACGTAATCAATTCTGAGGTTTTTTTGTTTGTTTTTTTTTTTTTTTTAAATAAACAGAGGGAAGCAGGAAGACAACTATAGAAAGACTTCACTCACTGGCTGATGCCCCCTACTCTGCCACCTCCTTGGCCTCCTGGCAGATAAAAGATCCCAACAAACTCCCTTGAAGTTTTTTTGCGGGTCCTCTATCCTTACATGAAATACTCTCCGAAGGGCTGCGACTTCATTACAATTTTCTTTGTTGCTCTCCAAATGCCGAAGGAGGCAGAATGAGGTCGCTTCTGCTTTGCTGATGCTCAGGAGAGCCAGATGAGAGCCGGAGAAGACAGGAATGCAACAGTTTACTGGGAAGAGAGAGCAAGCACGTGGAATTACACAGACTTCCATCCCAACAGCCTGCAGGTTCTGAAGTGGAATGAGGACAATTAACATACAAAACATTTATTTGTTCATCATGGACAGGCAAATAAAGAGTAAGTCTCAGTAGGAAATGGCTGAATACGTAAGTCTAAGAGACAGCTTGCTTTACTCTCCTTCCTCCCCCAAGACAGCCATTCCAGCTAAGTAAGTTTCCACTGAACAGGTTCTCAGAGTGGGAAGAACAGTCACTTCAACAAAAGAGTTAGAAAAAGACTAACCCAGGATCTCCATAACTAAACATTCATATATATCTGCAACTGACTGCTCTCTCCCCTCTTTAGAAAAGCAAACCTCAGACCACTTCACAGATGAAACCCCCCAAGGTACAAACATTATTTAAAGGATCTAATACATCTGGCATAAATATATATCTGGCACAAATAAAATATCACCTGGCTTTACAATCTGCCAATCAACTCAAAATTACCACCCAGAACCACTGCTGGTCTAGGTCTTTCCCAAAAAGTGATTAAGTCTTCCCAAGAGCTAGCAGTAGAGAAGCCAGGTAGCCCTACTCCCCCTCTCCTCCTCCCCACTGCCCAAAGAGCCCCTCTTGGCAAACACCCAAAACCATGAACACCAGCTTCAGGAGATGGAAAATAACAGAACAAAACTCTTTTTTTCTACACAGCTGACAGTTTCACACTGTGAACTGCTCCACCTGGGAGCCAGATGCATGGCTGTGCTTGAAGAGAGGCACAGAGCCGGGGTCATCCCTTTCGCCAGCAGCTAGCTGTTATCTGGCTTCTCTTATCAAACTGAGTTCTTTGATGCACCACACAAGTGCTGCTTGTGGATATAAAAATAAAAAAAAACACAAAAAAACAAACCAACAAAAAACAGTAGAGACCTCTGTTCTCAGCATAGCTAGTTTTCAGACTACTGACTGCTTCACACACAGAAAACAAAACTGATCATTTTGAAAGCCCCACACGTTTATTGTGAAATGCAGATACATTGCCCATCACTGAGATCAACAACTCTGCCAGATCAAAGCTGACCTGTACTGCTTTCTGTTGCACTTCAAAAACATTCCGACTGCAAAAGTACTTTAAGACGGTTTGGAATAATAAAGAAGACCGTTGTCAGCGCAGACACTGGGCTTTAGAAAAGCCTTCACCTTCATAAAGATAAAAGGTTTCACATTGTTTGATCCTCCTCACAAACACCAATTTGGTTAGCTCCTTTCTAGTAACATTACCACAAAACAGTCCAGTTCTACCTTTATTTATCAAACCAGGGCCAAAGTTTATCCTTCCCCGCCCCAGTTACTTCAGGCAGCCTAACAAAAGGTCACTTTTTCCTATAAACCTGACCTCGCTCATATCCTTAAACCAAGCAAGGCACAACAGCATTAGGCTGCGAAGTGGCATGCACTGCAAAGGCTGTTGCAGATGAACTCTTCATTAAAAATACTTCTGACCCAATATACGCAAAACCGACGCAGAAGAGGAAGCACCGTAAAAGCACGTAAAGACCACTTGGTGTACAAGTCCTCAGGAAAAAAAACCAAACATAAAAGCTCACAAGGAAGACGAAGAAGTGAAAACCAGATGAAATCTCCCACCCTTGCCGCCTCCGCGCCAAGGCTACCGCTCTCCCCGGCGCTTCTTCCCCAGAAAACCGAAGATACCGGAGCCCAGGCACCTCCGTCCCCAGGCCCTGGAACTCACCCCCGTGCTCTCTCTGGGGAGGCCGCGGCGGGACGCCGCTGCCCGTCGCCGTCCGCCTCGCTCTCCTCGCCGGAGCCGCTGCTGCTGCCGGTGGCGTCGGAGTCGCAGGCGCCCTGCGTGGCGCGGAGACGGGCGGTAGCGCTGGCCGCCAGCAGCCGCAGGTCGGACCCCACGGCGGACGGGAGGTCGCCGGTGAGGCCCGCCCGCCTCAGGTACCGCGTCAACCCGGTCAGCTGCTGCCGGACGTGCCGCTCCACTTGCCGGGCCTGCAGCGCCCGCAACCGGTAGCGGAGACGCCGCGCCCGGCTCCACAACACGGTCTGGCGGCCCCGCGCGGCGGCCGCTCGCCCGGTGGGCGGCGGGCACAGCCCGGACACGACGGCCACGGCCGCCGCCATGCCAACCCGAGGGCGGGAAGGCGGCGGCGCCACCGCCGCGCCTCAGGGAAAGGGCGGGGCACGCTCGCCTCAGCGCTACGCAGGCGCATACCGGCGCCCGCTTTCCCTCCGTTACCCTCCCCCGCCGGCCGCCTATTGGCTAGTGGAGCACGCGCCCGCCGCGGAGCCAACCAGAAAGGGTAAATAGTGCCAGCACGTGCTGAGGGAGGGGAGGAGGGCAGGATATTGAGCCAATCACAACTGTTAGCCCGCCTCCCTCTCGCTACGCCCCTCCCCGAGGTTATATAAGGAAGCGGAGGGGGGCGGTGCTTCCTCCGTGAGAGCAGGGCGCTGGCGGCCATCTTGTCGCGGCGCGGCGCGGCATCCAGAGCATCGGTCGCGGCCGCCGAGCGCTGAACGGGCCCGGCTCGGTGCTCTGCCGCCAACAGCCATCCATCCCCGCGGCCCACCGCGGCCCCCGGCCTGGCCCCGCTGCACCGCCGGCAGGGCGCGGCCCCGGACAGACCGAAACAAAGAGCGCGGGCAGTACAAGGCCCGTTTCCACCGCGCAGCCCGTCCTCCACCCTCGATCCATTTTATATGCTAATCCAATTATAAAAGCATCTCAGCCAGTGATTAACGCGGCCCAAGTAATGAAAAATCAACGTTCAGCTAACTCCCTGAGGGCTTTCCATCTTGCCTGGGCATGAGGGAAGGAGGGGCTGCATGCCGGCAGGAACCCGGTTTCGGCAGCAGGTAGCTGGCAAACCACCATCTCTGTAGGGCAGAGGTCTCGGTAATTCGGAATAGTGGGCAACACTGGAAGAACCTCAACTTTCAGCTGTACGTAGTAGTTCTTGGATCGAATCAGGGAAAGCCTCTGTTGGGAGAGTCTGCATGGGAAATTAAGAGCGGCCACAACCAAAGTAAATGTTTCAGGAACACATCATGGTCTACCATCTCTAGTCTCTTCCAGGCAACGTCCTCACAGTTTGCTGTAGAGTTACACTGCGAGGCAGCATACCAGTGAAGCAGGCTGAGCATGAAAGCACTGGGAGAGGAATCTGTTCTCTAGAAAACAACACCTGAAAACCACACAAAGAAGTGGCAGAGAGCTCCCACAGCACACTGACACAGAAGAAACGTTAAGACTGAAGAAGCAATGCTTCCACACATGCTCATCAGAAGGTGGGATGGTTCATGTTATTTAAAGAAGGGACAGTAATACTTTTATTTGAAGTTTTATTGAAAAATGGTCACAGAATTAGCTATTGTACCCTATAGTGTTTTATTAGGGGTTTGCGTCAGCTTGATACGTTGATGTAGCAGATTGAGAACATGGTTTCTAAAATGTTATTTCATTAAATATTTTTGCCAAAGCAATAAGCCAAAAGCAACATTCAAGAATTTAATGTTCACAGTTGTCTCATTTGCCCATGCAAAATGTTCCCCCAACGGTTTACTTTACAGTACAGCTGCAGCTGGAGAGATAATGTCATTGCTGGTCATACTCTCAGGCCAATGTAATTCAGAAGAAAACCGTATCCATTTTAACAAATATTAGGCCCCAAAAAGGTGCCTGAGACAAGGCAAAAAAATGGAAAAAGAAGAAGAAAAAGAGCATTTAAGAAGGTAAAAAGGAGGTGTTTTTCCCCCAAGATCCTTAATGAGCCAGTCCACTTCCAAGGAATTAAGATTTTTCTATTTCTAATATTAATGTTTAATTGGGAACAGATTGTAAAGTTAATTCATACAGTGAAATATCACTGGGTGTTTTATAACTATTTCATATTGGGGGCTGGGGGAAATCATGGAGTTGTTTAGGTTGGAAGAGACCTTCAGGATCACCGAGTACAACCATTAACCAAGCACTGCCAAGTCCACCACTAAACCATGTCCCCAAGTGCCACCCACATCTGCCCCCAGGGATGGTGACTCAACCCCTTCCCTGGGCAGCCTGTTGCAATGTTTGATAACCCTTTCAGTGAAGAAATTTTTCCTAATATCCAATCTAAACCTCCCCTGGCACAACTTGAGGCTGTTTCTTTTTGTCCTATCACTTGTTACTTGGGAGAAGAGACTCACTACAACTTCCTTTCAGGTAGTTGTAGAGCGCGTTAAGGTCTCCCCTCAGCCTCCTCTCTCTAGGCAAAACACCACCAGTTCCCTCAGCTGCTCCTCATAACACAAATATTTTTTTTCCTGACTAGCACAGAACTTGGCCCATTTAAGTTTTTTACTATCTCAGAATTGCCTACATCCTGTCATGTCTCATAATGAGAACCATAAAGAGATATTAGAAATGAAAGCATTCAGTTTCATATAAAAAAATTAAGATATGATGTATTATCTGCTGACAATCCAGTCTAACAACTTCCATTAGAGGCACTTTTAATATTTTTTCAGCAGCTCAACTGCAAATTTCTTTCATAACTCTTGGACTTAATTTAAAAAGCAGTTTATCGGTTTGCTCCAGTATCTACTTTTCTGACATGTAACAGGTTATCTAGATCACCAGCAGCTTTAAAAGGTACAGCAGGGAATTTCAACAGCCTCCTTCAAAACAGAGGGGATCAGGAAATAATCTTTCTTAGTTGTTCCATTGATTACAACTAGTGTTGTAATGTCTAGAATCTTTTGTGTGTTTGTGTGTGTTTTTTAATACACTATTTTCATGATCTGTTAGGAACTTCATTTGGGAAAGAGACGTATTGACTGGGAACGTCTCTAGTCTCATTTAAGGCTGGGTAATAGGGATGTCTTTTTTCCTAAAGCAACACCATCCCTCAGATGGTGCTGACCCGTTGGCACCTTTTCTGATAACTTTTAAACCTGCTAATTAGTTTCAAATAAACTCAACAGAGACATTTAAAAAAATGCTGGGACACCAAGTCTTCCTGTGGAAACGCAGAGTAAAATCAGCCCCTTTCCCACACGCGGTGTTGTAGGCTCAAGCAGTCTGGACACAATGGTCACATACTGATTTTCATGATTTTTGCACTGCTTGCTGTTTGTTGTACAGCTGACGGTGAAGGGACATGGGCAGAAGAGAGGTTAATGGAAGAGGAGCGGTTTAGGGGATGTAGCTGGGGAAAATACATTGATTTTTAGGCATCTAGATGAAGACCTAAGGTATGCTGGTTGGCGGATGGGGCAGGAATACAGGGAGGAGCTGCAATGGTCGTACAGCAGTTTGGTTAACTAGAAGGCAATAGACAGGAGACTTGTTTTCTGTTAGTTCTGCTGGACATGGTATTTTTAAGGGTTTGGGGTTTTTTTGGGTTTGTTTTTTCTTTTTCAGAACAGAAATAGATTATTAAATAAGCAAAGCTTGGGAACAAAAAAAGAAATATCAAAATACTGTCCATGGTTTTTATCTTCATTTTATGGTTACAAGGAGTGATAAACTGTATTTAGATCTTGTCTAAAAACAGCCTTTGCAGCATCTCTTAGGTTACTTGGAAAAGAGACTACAAAGTAATAACTAGTAAAAATATTGTAATAGGTAGGAAGCAACTAGAGAACTGTAATTAAGTGATCATACTTTAGATGGCTTGACATATTCTCTACAAAGTCATTGTATTAAAGCAATTTTCCATTCCAAGCCCCCAGAAACGAACTGCTTTACTTGTTACTTAAGAGATGACTTTTGAATGATTATGCAGGCTTTTTAAGCTAAGCTGATAATAATGGCAGAAGTTGCCCCCCTTATCTTAACACTTTCTTTTATTGTCCTTGTTCTTATCTGTAAATGCTACAGGGGGATGAAGATTACCCATTAACCTTTCAGCCTTCAGAGTCTACAGAAATAACTGGACTTCACACTCCATCTTCTGAATAAAGGTGCAGTAGCTGGAGATGCCTAAGCATATACTAGAGATGCCAGTTTTGCATATTCTTTGCCACTTCTTCCCATCCCAGATGTGTTCTTCACTCTGCCTTACCTAGACTTTAGGTTCTGTGAGCAGGCAGATAAATTTTAGGGAAATTCTTACCCTTAGATGACTTCCTTTCCATCATGTTTTGGCTCGTGTCCTTTGTACAACTGACACAAAGATAGCTGTGGCCTGCAGACCACAGTAAGAAACTGAGAAATTCAGTAAGCTTAAATCATTCTGGGCATCTCAACGCTTCTCAGTGAAGAAAGCTTTTAACTAGTATGAACATTTTCAAATGCCATTTCAATCCCACTGAAACAAAGCTCTTCTTGGCATTAGTACTCTGAAAGGTTTATTTTATAAATATATGGATGATAATGAAAATATATGGATAGCAGAAAAATCTATCAGTGAATAGAAAAGGCCAGAAAAAAAAGTGAAAAACTCTGCATGCAAATAAGCTGTTAGGTAGTAATTGCTAAAACCTCCATCAAAACCACTTTGGGTTTAACGTTGTATTACCACGCAGAACTTAAGATGCCAAAATTTTCCATAGTTTTAAGTCTACCTTTTCCTGCGTTTGCCTTGCTATCCAAGTTCACGTTGCCAGAGAATCAGTAACACGATGGCAGTCAGCACAGCCAGACTACAACTGTTTTTTCCTCATTTTTTTATCAACAGCACCATTCCCTCATAAATTAAGCTACCCTCATCACACATTTGCTGCTAACCATTAACGCAGCTCACCGTCGCACCCACGCAACTTCAGCATTTCATAGAAAGGAGAGACACATTTTGGCTTGCGGCTGTTGAGAAGAAATACACTGTAAGACTTCCACGCTATTTTACGTGTTGCCACTCAGTGTCTTTGGGCAGCACCTGGAACAGCACACAAGCATTTAATTAGGTGATTATTACAAATGAGGGCCTTGGTAACACAGGGGACCAACACCGCTTCTCTTTGCTCCTGTTAGGATTACTCCAGCGAGGAGCAGCGATGAACATTGTGCTGCACCGGAGGAGGAACTAGCCCACTCCAGTTTCAGTCCGTAGTAAGCCTGCTCCAGAAGAGCGGGCACCTGCACTGTGGATACTCAGCGGATCTAACTCTAACCAGTAAGTGAACACTTGAGATCGGGAGTAAGTTTCTACCTATAGATACATTCAGCAAGTTGGTTAAGTATTAACCCGGTTGTTACAGCTGGTGGCTGCTTAGCACACTGATGATGCTAACGATGCACGTGGCTTCCCCCGAGTGGGGCGCAGTGTTTTGGAGGCTGGCTGGCAGTTAGCCCGTGGGAGAGCTCCACGTTTTCCTGCTGCCAGCAGAGGCACCGGCCTCACCCAAAGATGGAGACCGAGCTTCGGTCCAGATAGAACAGCTTTATCGCTTCCGAACCCACCAGTGCCGGCAGCCCCTGCCGCAGAACCCCACAGGGAAGGCACCCCACGCCCCGGCCCTACACCCACCCGATAAACCCGGCCCGGCCAAGCATTCGGGGCCCCGGGGCCTCAACTGTCCCCGCCGCTCCCCTCCCGGGCACCGCAGCCGGTCTCTAGCTGGGAATGGCAAAACTCACAGGGAACGGCGGCCCGGCCCTGCTGCCCCACGGACACCCGTGTCTCCCCGCAAGCCTCGAGCTCCGGGAGGCCGAGCGGGGAACCGGTTCCCGGCCTGCGGCCCGGAGCCGGACCCTAGCCGGTTCCTCTCAGAGCCGCGTACCGCCGGCAGGGCACTGGGGCGGAGGAGGCCGCACACACGGCCGGGACCGGCACCGGGGCCGCGGGGAAGGGCGACCGCAGCGCCCGGGCAAGCCGCGCCGCCCATTGGCGCCAGGCGTTGCCATAGGGACAAGCCCCGCCCCGCGCCCACGCGCGGCCTCGCGCTCTTGGCCCTTTCGCCGGGGCGGGGCGGGGAGGGTGTGTGTGAAGCGAGCGGGAGGTTTCACATCCGGGGGAAGTCGGCGGAGGAGACGACGGTGGTGGCGGGCGGTGCCCCGGAAGCAGATCGCGGGGGCTCTTGGGAGTTGTAGTCCGAGCGGCGGCGGACCGGCGCCAGAGAGTTGGTTGTGAGGCGGTGGGTGTGGGGGCGCGGGACCGGCGCCGCTCCGCCCGGGGGTGGGGA
>JANZLQ010000078.1:44577270-44600259 GCA_026212715.1 Elanus axillaris
GAAGGCGGGGGGGCGGAGGGGGAGGGCAGCGGGGAGAGCTCCGAGAGCCGCCGCCGGGCAGCGAGGGGGCCGAGGCCTTTGTGGCAGCCCCCGCCGCGCTGCGCGGCGGTCTTTGTTGGCGGGGAGAGTTGGGTTTCTGCAGAAAACGGGAAAGGGGTGCGGAGCCCTTCGGCTCAAGGTCGCCGCTTTCAAACCGGGCCCGGCCGAAAGTCTCCTCGCCGCTTCTGATGGCTCGCCGTGGCCTGACGCGAGGGGAAAAATCCTAAATGGCTCTTTGGCTAGAAATCCTGGTGATGGATTGAGCACGCCCATCGAGCATCCGCCAGGAGAACCGCTCTGCCGTCGCCGTTGTAGCAAGTTCCGTTAGGTCAGGGCTGGAGCACGCTGCGGGAGCAGGCTGCGGGCGGTTCGGAGCATCGCTCGCTTTATCCGCCTTTCGTGTACAAAGGGCTTCGGTCCGGCCTTCCGCCAGGCAGTCGCGCTGCCTGAGCCGAACAGAACGCCAGTTGAGGTACTGACAGCTCTTGTTAAGGTAAATCCCGATACCTGTGGTGTCCGTAAGTCTGGTCGGGGATGATGTCTCTGTCTAAAGCTTGGAAGATTTCTTCTCGCTTTTGGGTGTCAGTCTTTCAGCCCACAACAGAGTTGTGCGTGAGAGGGCACAGGGTTCAGGCATTTGAAGGGTAAATGCTTTCTTGCTGTTCAGAAGGGACTGTTACTTTTCTAAAAGAATATTTGAAAGTGTGTTTTGATGTCATGTTAGGAAGCATGAGGAACGCTTTAGAAAGATAGGGGTAGTTTTGTGCCAGAGGTTGCTGCTTCCAGGCTGTGACTTGAACTACTACATTTTTCCCTTTGAAAATCACTGCTTTTATTTCAGCTTTATTTCTTAGGCTGTAATCTTCCACTTTGGAATTTTGGTTTATTATTACAGAAAAACTTCCTCCCCCCCCTTCTTCTGTGTTTTGTTCCCACCCTCTAGCACTTTTATTATTATTATTTTCTCTCTGTAGTTTCTGAATTCTTTGGGTCTTAGTTCCATTTTCATTTCAGAAACTCTGCTGAGTTTTATCTTGTAGTTCAGATAATTGTTGCATTCAGGCTCTTCAACAGAGCAAATTAACTTACTTCCAAAGTAAATGCTAAACCACCCCAAATTACTGTTTTATGAGCTGGTTCAGGTGTTGCCTGAGAAAAGTGGTAAACCACTTATTTTTGTTCTTCCCTCTTTTGTACTTCATTCCTCAGCACTTTTTCTAATGTGTTTTCAGAGAGTACTTGAGTACTTTTATCTTTGGGCTTTGTTCAGTTCACTCATCCTTCCCATTTGTGTGGTGGATTGACCATGGAAGGCCCTTCTGGTGAGAGCTTGGCGACAGTGGAAGATTCCTTTCAGATGAGCAAATAAAAAGTCCTCAGGGTCCCATCGGAAGTCTGCCCTACCTGTACAGCTGCTACTTAAATGTGTAGAGATCATAAGTTATTTTAAAAAACTATGAGACAAGTTCTAAGCCTTCAACTTGTAAACTGGTGTCTTGTTAGCCATCCTCATTTGACTGCTTTTGTTATTAGCCTTGGATACAAATACGGAAGAACCAACTCTGAACTCATGCCAGCTTAAAAATGGCAGCGTTTTATTGGTATTAATACCTAAGGCTTTGCTTTGTTGGCCTAGATGGTGGGATTTTGGAGCAGAATCTGTGATGCAGAGAGCTTCTCTGCCTGCTCAGTCAGGTCTGTGGCACTTCTTCCTCATTACTGAGACTTACATGATCTTGACCTCTGTTTTGCTCTGAGAGAGAATCTTTCTTTGAGACTAATTAAATTTGCTGTCTCATAGTATCACAGAAGAATTTAGGTTGGACTGAAGCTCTGGATGCAGTGTAGCCTGATCCCCTTCTCAGAGCAGGGCCATACTGGAGCGGGTTGATGAGGGCTCTGTCCAGCTGAGTTCTGAGTCTCTCCAAGGATGGAGCTTGGCCATCGGTTGTTCTCGTTCTCTGCTGATCTCACTTGCTTTTGAAGAAGCCTTGTCAGTTTTACCAGTTTTAAAGTTTGTTCTTGTTTAGGCAAGAACTGCATGGGGTTTTTTATTACTGTGTATGCTTGGAAGGAGCCTTGGTCAGGGTTGCTAGATGATGGTTTAAAAAAAAAAACCAAACAAAAAACCCCCAAAACCCGACCCCTCCCAAAAGTAGGAGTATTTTAGTGTGCTCCAAACTAAACTGCCAGGTGTAACCTTCTCTGTCTCCATCTCTCCCTTGTAAAACATGTCTAGGCTAATTCCTTACAAGATGGATATTTTGGAGCCACGGGGCTTTCTTCTTTCCTGTGAATTTTTGATGTGTTGGGAACATTCTTTACTGACTTGAATTTATTACTGTGCGGACTTATATCTTGATGAGTGTTGTACTTAATAGTTTGTCTTTGCTGCTCATTTGTTGCTTCTCCAGGGATGCTTGTTTGTTGCTTCTCCAGGGAAGAGAACTTCAGGAAAGACAGAAACTGTTGAAATCGATCTAATCCTCCTCTGTCTTCCTTGAATGAGATTACGGGCCATTTTATTTGTGCTCTTGTTGTACCTAACAGTGTCTTTACCTGTCAGGTTTGTTTGGGTTAGTAGAAGGCTTAACCACTACAGCTGGGAGTTGTTTGCTTGGTTTGGGGGGGGGCGGTTGTGTTGGGTTTGGTTTTTTGTTTGGTTTTGCTTTTTTTTTTTTTTTTCCTTTCAGTGTTGGTTGGAATTATCATGGACTTTAACAATCAAGTTAAGCTAAAGCACTCACTGGCTTTCAGGAACTGAAATTAGTTAATTGGCTTCTTTGGCAACCCCACCCTGAATTGCCTGCTATCCAAGACAGGCTTTTAATATTCCTTAGTGATCTCAGACCTGCGGTTTGGACTTCATATGTGGTTCTAGCTGGGTAGGAATTGGGTATGAAAATCAACTCTATTTTGTTTTGGGAGTATTAGCTTATACTCCTTGCCTCCGCAGGGCTGTGACTATTGCTAATATGATTCCTCCCCAAATATCCCCTCTCAGCAGTGAGACAACTAAGACACTCTTTGGAGGAAGATGCCAAGAAATCCAATCTGGCAGGGAAGGAAACACTGCAAATCCAGTTCTGCAATTTTGGATTGTTTCTTTAAAAACTACAAGCGAAGCATGGCTTCGTGCAAGATAAGATCCTTTCAGCTCTCGAATTCGGGATAAGAATGGGCTGAGGGTAATCCATCAAGCCTTAGAGTCGCTGTTGATACGTCAGATGGTACTGCTGAATATGGCATTGTCAGCTGTGAAGAATACATTGTGTCTCGGTTGGTAATTCAGAGTCTGATCTGCAAGCCAGAACTAGGCTTTGTTATTTAGAGATCCTATTCTTTGCTGTAGAATGGATTAAATATTTAGTCTTCACTGAGTCACCTCAGAATGTGAGAAATTGGCTCTGTCATTAGGTAATTGCATTTTTTTTTTCTCAGGCATTTAAAAAGATTGTGCTACTTACCTCTGCCTGTTACTTATCACAAAATTTCTCAGGTTATTGTTTTTGAAAGAGGAAGCAACTAGAGGCCAAATAATACAGGCTGGTGCTAGAGTTGTTTTTTTTTGTTGGTTTTGGTTTTTTTTTTTATTTCTCATTTATTAAGTGAATTTAATAGTGCATTTGGGAATTGTGTTACTGTTCCTCCCTCTGTGTGTCCCAGCGAAGTGGAATGGAATAGAACTGCAGAGTGCCAAAATCTTAGTCACTTTTCCAGTTTTCTTGAACAGGCCGAAGTCTGAATATAGTGCTTCTTGCTGTGTGAGTAGGTAGAAACATCACTTTTGCTGTATAATTACAGAAAATTGGCTTGTAGTTCTTTGTTAGGCTAAGACTGTTTTCATCTCCTGGCCAATACATAGCAGGCAACTCATGGACAAACAGTGTTCATAAATCAGAGCACTTCCTGCATATTCCCTTGTAATTGTCCAAGAGTTTTGCCCAAGTATGTGTGAGAAACAGCAGCCTGTGGGCTTTTAAAAATTATTCTTTATAATGGAAGATAGCATGGCTGACCATGATGCATAGGAGATTGGCAGAAAGCCCATTGTATGTTGCAGTCTTTTCCACGTTGGTGTAGTTGAAGGAGGTTGAGCAGGCAGCAGTTCTGATCTGTTCCTTTTGATGCTGCCCTCTAAATACCAGCTTGTCCTCTACACGCCAGGTTGAAAAGTAACACCAACCTGAGCCAGTTCCAGCTGCCAGTCAGAATTAGGCAATTGTTGAATTACAATGCGACCTGTCTTCAAATGATACCCAGCTCTCGACATCCTTATCGCAGGCCACGGAGGTTGTATTTCAATATCTCCTTGTGTCTGTGTAAGGAACCTAGATTCCTTCTGTATCTGGTCTGTTTGGCTTCTGAAGGACATTTCTCTGAGATTCAGCTGGTTCTTCCACGGAAGGACTTTCAAACCTAAGTGTCACCAGTAATTACTCTTTTTCTGAAGATCGGCATGCTGGGCTTTTGTTTGTTTTATTGGAGAGGGTGATAGGATCAGCAACATGTTTTTTTTGCTGTCTGTTACCCAAGTGTTCACAGTCTGACATGTGTTGGCTCTGCCATGGTACAACATGACTCTTTTTTGCCTTCCTTAAAACTCCTGTGATTTTCCTGTTGGTAAGCTTTCAGGTGAGCCCTCGTAATCCACCCGCATAACTTCAGTTTTCCCTTGCTAAGCAGCTTCTTGGAGGTTGCCTCTTCCGCATGCCTGTATTACAGAGCCTTTCTCTTAAACTCTTGCTTTCTTGTCTGGAGCCGATTACCGTGTATCTTCATTACAGCAACTCTGCAGTCAGAGTTTTGAGCAAAACGTGATGGCAGATCTTGGCAATGCTCTAATGAGTGTGACTGTTGGATCTCTTCTCCTTGGATTTGGTAGCTCAATCTGAAGTTCCAGATTCTGGCAGTACAGATGATCCTGTGTTGCTGACTTCTTGCTCATTGCTGAAACTTCCCCTGAATACCTGTAGAGAATTAGAAGCTTTCTAAAAATGTAGTGCCCAAACCCACTGATGGTCTGCAAGAAGACTAATGAAGTTCTGACTGCCTGGGGAGCACGCGTTTGTGATGTTGATTGAACACGGGATCAGAGTGGCTTAACTGTGCTTGCTGCTGCCAGAATGGGAGATCCCATTCCTCTCTCCTATTCCCCTGCCCTGGTTTTGGGCACCTGCAGGATTGTGCAGTTGGCTGATTTACTTCTAAGCCCAGCAAAACCCAGTGTACTCCCTTTTTCTTGGTTAGCTTTCTGTCGGATTAGGGCAGCAAATCATCTCCCTGTATGTTTGGGTTTGTGCTGGAGCTGGAGCAGTGGTTGTGTTAGAGCCTTGGAGAAGTGGCACCTACCCCTTGCCCCAACAGCGAGCTGTTAGATCTGCCTGTTTGCGTAGCGTGTAACTACATCCGGAACTGTTATCACATTAAACTTAATCTCATCTTGCTTGGGCTGGTGCTCAAAATAAAGGCTTTCCCCTACAGTGCCAGGTACAACCATGATGCGTGCGAGAGGTGAGTTAGAGCAGCTCCCGCGCCAGCTAAAACTGCTGGCATTGGCATCAGGAAGCAGACAGGAACATGAGGTGGGTGTGACGTTGCTCTGTCTGGGGGCAGTGTGATTTTTATTATTGTTATTTTTTAAATGAGTGATTTGAAATGATTATTAATATCCCCTTCCTGCAGCTGCTGTAGCCTGAGCCGCATTTCTCACCTGTCGGGGCAGGGGACGTGCTCAGCTAGTCAGCCCTACCTGCCATCAGTACCTGCCGCCTCAGGTGCTGCTTCTCGGCTTCGCGCTTGGGCTGGTTTATCTCCGAAGATTGTGTTGGCAAACTTCTTTTCAGGGGGTTCTCTGAGCAATTTAGTACAAAACCATGTTCCTAGCCGCTAACCAAGCCGTCTCAATACATTCAGGGAGCAGTCCCCAGGTGTTATTTCACGTTACTACCAGTAGCTGGATCTAATGTGTAACTTGTGTGTTGGTGAGACCCTTGATTTAACCGTGAGGTGATATGCATGGTTCAGGAGAGGGATGCAAATACCAAAGTCTGTTCAAAATAGTTATTGCTCAGTTTAATATCAAAGAATGACAGAGAGCTGCTTTTGCCTCCACAGTGGGGAAGCAGCACCAGCTCCATGCGTTACTCTGGGCTTTGAATTCTGTGCTAGGGTATTTGTATTCAGATTCAACAGGTATATGTAGTCTGTCATTTTTTTCTGTTGATACTGCATTCTTTTGGGGGGAAGAAAGTCTCTCCAAACTGTTCCGTGATTGTTAGTGTCACTGAATCATGGAGTTAGACTGCTGGAGTTAGTGCTGCAGTTCTGACTAGAGGATATTCATACTTTTAAAAGAGGGGGAAAGGATCTGTGCTTTTCAGAAGTATAGGACGTACAGTATTGTTGCCCATTTTGGATTTGCAGTGTCCCCTTACGTTTGGAGCTCAGGAGACTTTGCGCTCCTCTGTGCCATTTTGCTGATGCCTGGAGACGTTGTAGGTGAACCACTTAATGCCTCTGCTTACTTTTCTATCTGTAACCTTAGAGACATTAATGCTCACAGAGCTGCAGTGAAGCAGGTGTTATAACATGTCTTTGCACAGGACTGCACAAGAATTAGAAGACATTTAGTTCCTCTGTTGGGTTGTTCTTTTTTTTTTTTTTCCAGATTCCAGAGACTTATTAAAGGAATTTCCACAGCCTAAAAACTTGCTCAACAGCGTGATTGGACGAGCCTTGGGCATTTCTCATGCAAGGGACAAGCTGGTGTACATCCATACCAATGGGCCAAGAAAAAAGGTAATCCTGTTGTGCTGGGGATGGGTGGCAGGCAGGTATGTTGCAGACAGAGCGGGAAGTGAGCCAAGAATACTGCTAATCCTGGCTGTAGCTCTTTAATAGAGAAAATTATAGAACTGTGTTAATTCCACGTAAAAGTTGTGTGATAACCTTTCAAACAAATATTCTTGCTTTTTCCTGTTTCTCTTTTATATACTTTAATAGGTATATAAATGTAGGTCCTGCCCCTCTCCTTTCTGTGTGGAAGGATGGATTTTTTTTTTTTCTTTTGTTTGCTGTAACCATCTTTCCTCAGCAGAAAGACACATAGTCTGCACTCAAATGTGTTGGGCTATGTACTCCACTACCTTAGAAAATTAAAATTTAAATGGTGTATTTTTAGACCTTAGTAGGCCTAGTTTTTATTGTAGATTCTAATAGAGTAAATGCCTAAGCCTAAAATGTTCAATTGCAACCAGAAAAGAAGAATTTGTTTGCACTGGAGGGTGGCCTTCTAATATTACTTAAGGGCAAAACGAATTACAGGCTCTTTTTTTTTTGTTGTTGTTGTTAAATGAAGCAGAGGAATTCCAAGCAAACAGTTTGCCAAGTAGTTTGAGCACTGACTGGGATGCGAGAAGCCTAGATCCAAATCTGTGCTATGAACTGAGCAGAAGTTCTTAACTGATGGGTGCTCTGTGTTCAAGGGTTTGCCTCCTTTTATCATCATACCAGCTCTCATTCTCAAGCTGAAAGCACTTTGCAGCTGAAGTTTAACTGTAACGTACATTCCAGGAGAAGATTCAGTTCTGATGGATTAATATTTTCCAATAACATTCTGTCTAAAATTTCCCAGACAGTTTTTATTACCGCATCCTTTTTAAGCATCCTTGTGTTTTAGGCAGTACATTAGTAATGGTTACTTTAGAGTTCCTTTAGTATTTATGTTTTTGTTTTCTTGCTTTTCCTCAAGCAGTAGTAGTTTCCTAACTTAAATTTTGGAATGCCATAACCAATGCCTCATCATTTTAGTTTGTGTATTCAGTTCACATTCTTGCTAGCACTTAAATAGATTAATGTTGAGGATAACTTCAGATTAAAAACAAACCAAGAAAACTAAAAAAAAAAAGGGGGGGGGCGGCGTTGGAGAGAATGAGGGTTGAATTGCAAAAAAACTCACCCAAAACCAACCACCCAGAAAAAGTGTGTGAGGACAGAAGGACAGGTGAGACAACCTGGAGAAGTCTCGGCTGAAAGTGAGCAAGGTTTTTTCATGAGCACCAAAGTTACTTGGCTTTCATGAGACAACTTTTTTTCTCAGCAGGTCTGTGCCTTTTCATGCAGAGCCTCTGGGCAAAATACGTAGCAATTTCCTACAGTAAGATGAGATTCAGATGGCAGGCAGGCAGCCAGCCAGATGTAGACTGTTAAAAAGTTGGGAGCCTTTTCTCTAGCCTTATAGGTGGGGTTTTCCCAGCAGACCTAAATGCCACCTTTCATCTCTGCTGCAGAAACAGGAGAGAATTCCTTAGGCATTTCCCTCCTTTGAGCCTTGCAGAAACTCAGCTACAGCATCTGTAGGGCCAGGAGTAGAACAAGTTCTTGATTTGGAGCAATTTTTGAAAAAGGGCAGGGTTCAGCTTTCAGCATTCTTTGCCTCTGCAGGTTTTTCAGCTGCTCTCATCCAACTGTACTGGTATAAGAGGAGCTCTGGTAGTACTGTTAGTTCTCTTAATAGCTTGTGTTGGGCAGTGCAAACTGAAGGCTGGGTTCTCCTGTGCCTGATGAGTATGGTAGCTGCCTGCATAGCTGTGATGCAATATGCTGCTAGTCAAAGTTACAGTAAGGAAGCAGTTAGGAAGATTTGCTTGCCATTGCGACTGGAAATGTGGAGAGTGCATGTTGCTTCTCAGGCATGGTCTGGTATGCTGCAGCGTACATAGGAACAGGTACTCTGAAACGGAATTGTTCTTGTAATGAGCTCTTGGCCTTTGATTCCTCTGAGCTGACACACTGCAGCCTGTGAAGCTCTGGCCCAGAGTACGTGGCATTGTGCTGGAAATCAGCCTGGCTTCTGAGCCTGGTTCAGCCATGCAGCTTCTGTGTGACTGTGGGCACCTTGTATCCCTTTTTCTTCCTATGTTACTGGAATGAAGCTTCCCATAAAGGGACCAAATGAGCAGTTTGGGATTTTCATGTGTAGTTCTCTTCTTTGCCTGGAGTGCAGAGATGTTTGAAGTAGCTATGCTCCTGGTGGAGGAGGGAGATTGTTCTGTGCTGTCTCACTTTACTGGTTACCTTTGCTTTTCAGAAAGTCACTCTGCATATAAAGTGGCCTAAGAATGTGGAAGTGGAAGGCTATGGGACCAAGAAGATTGATGCCGAGAGGCAGGCAGCAGCTGCAGCATGTCAGCTCTTCAAGGTGAGCTTATGCTCCTCCTTAGCTTGAAGAAACAAGCCTTTGAGTGCGCAGGCCTCGTCCGTTTTGGTGATGTGATTTCTGACTTCTATCTCTGTCTTTGCCTGTTCACTTTCTTAGTTGGCCTGTCTGTTAATTAAGGGTAGAGGGTGAAGTCTTGTGTTGTCCAAATCCGTTTGAGCTTAAAAGCCCGCTTACTTCAGCCAGGCATGAGCTCACTAAATTCTTTGAGTTCTGGTCTTTTTTCTTTATGTTTTAGACCTTAATCAGCTTCTATCTAGTCGCAGCATCTATGGTGAGTAGAGCTTCCCTTGGGTATCTTTGCTGTTACTGTTCACTAACTCACACTTCTCTTAGTCTACCTGTGTGTATTTGCAAGTGTAGTACCTTCAGACGCTCTTGTTTCCTCTTTGTGTAAGCCATAGCATGGCAATTATGTGTTCTGTTTTATGATTACTCTTTTAAAGTTATGCTAGTTTGCCACTTATTTATGGCTGGAAGTGGTTAGTATGTGTGCACAGCCAGTACGAAACAAGTACAGTAAAGTTTTATAAAGATCCCTGTTTAAGATACAGTGTTACATAGCTGCTATCTGAGAATAAGACACATTTTTGTCTTCAGCTCTGCCACTGACTGTGGTCTGTAACCTTGAGCAAGTGAGTTTGTTTCTGGAGTTTCCCTTTTGTCCATGGAGTAAGAACAATTATTCTTCCTGCTAAGGAGCCTAGAAAAGATGCTGTGGATGCTCTAACAATAAGAGGGCTTTTTGTTTTGCTTGTAGATCAAGAAAGCTATGTTAAGAAGTAACTATTTAGTTTTTAAATTAAGCCTTCAGAAGTTAAGAATTGCAGCATGAAAACTAGCAGTTTCTTCGGCTGGCCTCTGTGCTCAGGCTAGTTTCTTTAATCCTGTGATTGGCAAAACTTGTTTCGCTGACTGACTTTGTTCCACCTGAAGCATGGCTGGTGCTCATTCAGTTAACATTTGCTCGAAATATATTCTTGTTCTATTCTCTCTAGTCAGTGTGAAATGAAAGCATTGTTTCCTGCTTTCTTTGAGAGACTGGAAGTTTTCAAAGGAAAAAAGTTCCTACCTATGCTTATATTTTTCTCCAGATTCTGGGAAATGACTGAACTGTATTTTTCAGTATAGAGCTGAACCATGCCCCCCCCCCCCCATACCAATAAATACCAATAAATATAAAATACCAATAAAACTTGGCCCACCCTTTCTAACAAGCTCTATGATGCTAAGCAATTGTACCCTGGGAAGTGAGGTTAGTGAACAGATTCCCTTTCTTAAGAAATAATGTCAGGAGGAAAGCTTTATGAAAGTCTCTTTTCTTTCCTTTTCTGTAGGATATGAAGAAATTGCTCCTGCATTTCTCTCCTTTACCAGATGTGTTGCAGTTTCCTGCAGAGTTATCCATATCTGTCTCTTTACTGCAGCTAACAATGCATTTTCCTCTTGTAGGGCTGGGGTTTGCTGGGGCCCAGAAATGAGCTCTTTGATGCTGCAAAGTACCGGCTTCTCGCTGACCAGCTTGGCTGTCCCGATGAGAGGTGGTGCTCGGAGGGCAAGTGGCGCTCCAAGTCCGGACCTTCTCTTGCTGACTTGTCGACCTGCTGGCGAAGGATGGAGCCAGACGATTCCATCCAGCCCATGGAACAGGGCAGGATGCCTAAAGCAATGAGGAGAGAAGAGCTGGAGGAAGGGGAGCTAGAGGAAGGGGAACTGGAGGAAGGAGAGCTGGAAGAAGAAGCAATCGATGTTTCTGATTATCTACCTATGGCACATCAGGATGCCCGGACTCCAGGCAGAGACGCAAGGTATGTCTGCCCTGATAGCTGCTAATCCAGGGCAGTAAAGAAGAGACTTTTCTTTGTAACTGATGCGTCCCTGCAGTTCCTCACAGTTGAGCTGCAGCTTCCCACATTGCTGCTGTGGCCTGTAGATGGGCCAAACACTGACTACTGTACTGTTCTCTGTGTGAGCAATAGTGTGGCAGCATGGTCTTTTACCTGGCTATCATCCCAAGAGAATGCACAGGCATATTCTCTGGAGTCTTGTCCTTTGGATAGGCTGCTGCCTACTTGTTACCTGCCGTTCTTCTCTTTCTATGCCTAAAGAGGTTTCTATTCCCAGAAAGTGTGCTTGTGCACTTAGACCGTTTTTGAGGGCAATATTAAATCTGCATCTTTTTGTCACCATGGTTGTTTGCTTGACTTTGTATTTTATGAGCACAAATCTTTGATTTTTAATAGTCAACAGGAGTAACATCAGTAAGGACCTGGTGGTGATGGTTGTTTTTTAGGGATGTTCTCTGGATTCACAATTATTTATTTATTAAATCTGTTAAACTCTGTTGATGCTGTCTGGTTTGTAGTGCTAGTGTAAAGGTTTGATTGCTTTTTAGTAGGTGGCTTTACTGGGCTGGGAGATTGTTCCGTGACTGACAGATTTTGGTAGCAGGATGCAGCTTGACTTTTTAGATGACCAAAATTATCTGTGCCTTTAACTATTCGGTTTCAGACCTCAGTAGCAGACCCGAAGTGAGGTGGTTCTGAGCATAGAGTAAATATTTGTATATCACACTGTTCTCATCTTCCATCTAGCCGAGGAGGGAGTTCCATTGAAATGACAGACGACAACACTGCCATCCGTGCCCTGACACAGTTCCCACTTCCCAAAAATCTCCTGGCCCAAGTGATTCAGATTGCAACCTCTTCCTCCACAGTCAAGGTAAGGTGCTGATTGACCCCTGCAAGGGACAAAGCTCAAAGACTCTGACTGGAATCACTTTGGATGCTTTTTTGGGGCAGCTGAAAACTGGGGAGAAAAGGGAAGTTAAAACTAGGCCTAGAAAAATCAGCCTGAAGAGCAAGAGAAAGACTTTGTGGTGGGAATTGAGGAAATGTCTTTTTAGAAGCATGAGGAATGTTGCTACCTGAGGCCAGCACAACAGAGGAGCTGCTGTCTGAATGACGGAGAATATTTTCTAAGGTGATAGGTTCGCATTTCCCCATATATTTGCAACAAACACAAGTTTGTGTTACTCGGAGCAATGTGTAATTTCTGTGCTGATGGAATCTTTCCACAACTCAATTCTTGCCAGTAGCTGGTGATCCTCCTCCTCGGTATGTGTCACCCACCTCCTTTCCAGACTTCATGTGCTCAGCAAACAGCAGCTGTACTCCACCCCACAGGCTCTCAGTGATGTTCTCCACACAGCTGTCTGCTCTTACTTCTGTTTATCCAGTGCCTTGTGAGCTGGGGGAGTGGAATTCAGTGCAGTAAACCTGTTCTAGTGCACTGTTTAAAAAAAAAACAAAACACAATTTAAGCTATGTTTATAAATATTGGGATGTATTTGAAAATGCCTGCCTAGTTATGTAGGTTCTTAACACCTCCCCAAATCTGATGTCGTTTATGTGTGTTTTAGGAGTACATGCAGTTCCGTACAGTAGGCACCAAGACGAAGATCTGCAAGCTCACGCTCCGCTGGCCCTGTCCGATGACTTTTGCTGCCAAGGGCCGTCGCAAGGTGGAGGCAGAAAACAAAGCAGCAGCACTAGCCTGTCAGAAGCTTAAGGTAAGTGCACATGGCTCCTGCATCCCATGTCTAATGTGTCTATCAATAGAGGCTCCTAGCACCTGTGTTACCGTATTTGAGCCTAATGGCATGAAGCTTGAAACTTTGTGATCTTTGACTTCACGCTTAATAAACACATATTTCGGAACCTTAGGATTCAGTCCAAACTGCTGTTGTACCTGTCTAGTGTCTAATCTGTGATGACCCCTTGAAGGCTGTTGCGCTTGTTTTGAGCCCTCAAAGTGATGTGTAGGAATCACCCTGGAAGCGTTAGCCTGTTTGCTTGGCCACCTTGCTGCTGTCTGCTAGGACAGACGATCTTCTCATTCTTGTAGGTGGACTAATCCAGACACGCTGCTGCAGTAGTTTCACTTTAGACTCTGGAGTCAGCAGAGGGGAAGTCCAAGAAATAGTGTAGGACTTATTGAATTGGCACAACATACCGGAACTATAGCAAGAGAGTTAACAGCCCTTGCAAGATGGTTTTCTCAGATACAATTGTGGCTGCTCTTTCTTTGATGGGTCTGTTTAAGACCTTCTTGTGAGTGTTGTGTTGGGGGCAGGTGGCAGCTGGCTGCAGTGTGTCTGTTTCACCAGAGCTGAGATGGAATCATGTCTTGGTTCTTGCTGTAGTAAAAGCAGGAAATGATGGATTTGGGATGTAGGGTAAGGAGTTTGCCCATCTAAACACGTAGAACCCACGTGCTGTGTACAGCAGCACTTCGTATGCAGCAGTCTTGTGTCTGACAGTGTTGTTTGCCTCTTCCTTTGCAGAGCCTTGGGTTGGTGGACAAGAACAACAACCCCCTCAGCCATGCTATGTACAACATGACTTCACTCCGGGAGCTTGGTGAGAACCAGAGGAAACCCTGCCACATCAAAGTCCCTGAAGCAACCCTGCGCAAGATTGAGAACTATCTGAATCATGTAAGGCTTGCTCAGCTGTCTGAGAATCCCATTTGGCTGATCCCATTTAACTTCAGGAATTGCACACGGGTTGAAGGCTTCATGTCAAAATGTTGAGGGAATTCATGGCTTGATAGTTTGGCACAAAAACTTAATCAATCTCTGCTGACCTTTGGGGAGAGGAGACCCTTTCTGGTCAGTGGGCCTTCTCTGTATGCATCTGTGATGTTTGTCTGCATTATTTGGCTTTTGGGATGTTACGGAGTGTAGTTTTGGCTTGCTTATAGCCTCCTTTGTAGGCTTGTGGGTGCTGCCTTGTGCAAGTGTTGGGTCCATTAAACTCTGGCTGTGCCTCATAGCTTTACAAGGACCAGGTGGTACTTGCACATTTCCCTTGAAACAGTTAGTGGTGGGTGCAGGTCCCCTGGCATCTGGTGGTGCTTTCACCCAGGAGAACCCTCTTCCTGGTGGACCAGTGGTGAACAGAGACCCATGGGAGCTGAAGTAGTGCTGAGACAGGGTTCCTTAGGAGCATTCACTGTCAAAGCAGGAGTTAGCGCTAAGGTAAGATGAGGTTGAGCATAGCTCAGGTACAAATGTGTGTAGCTTTATTGAAGTAATTGAAAATAGTGTCTGTGTTTGGAAGTTGGCAAGTCACTGACGCAGTACTCTTGGGCCTGAACAGTAAAGATCTTGGGCAATCTTTACAGTATGTTACAGATAATGTAAAGTAAACAAAGCAGTAGTGAATGTCCTAGAAAGCCGAGAATGTGCCTAAGACAGCAGCCACTTCTGCCTGACCTGCTGTGACTGAGCTAAGGGCTAGAAAAGATAGAAAAACAGCAGCATGGTGAAGGAACATGGTCTGCCTCCCATGTTTACATGAACATGAGCTGTCACACCATCTGTGGAAGGGATGGCTTTGTGACTCTGAGTAAGGCTGAATCCAAAAGTACTGATTTGTAGCTGAACTTCTAATCCTGTGAACATCTGGGCCAATGCTTTGATTTGTGTTCTAGACGATTCCTGACCTATTGTTGCTCCTTTTAGTGCTTCCTGTGGGATGTGGAACTTCTGTTTTTTCTTTTGCCAAGACAGAATATTTCTGGCTTAGCTGAATGCTTATGTTTTGTGCAAGTTATGTGTCTGGGCTTCCTGAGGGAGGGAAGGGTGGTGGTGTAACTTGATAGTTTCCAAAAGTTGTCTTTGAGGGGCCATTGCAGCACTTGCACGCAGTGTAGCCACTGACTTGGAGAGCTTAAGTTTCTGGTTTGTGCCTGTCAGTTCAGGCATCAGTGCTAATACCCCTCTTAAAATAGGGGGTGCAATGAGGAAAATGCAGGGAGCTGCCCAATTTATTTCTCACTTCAAATAACTTCAGTTCAGGATAAAAGTGGCTGAGTTACCTAAAAATCTGAGGAGACTTTGGCAAAGCTTGGTGGTCGCTGCAAAGCAAGTCTGCCTGAGTCTATTCCAGGCACTGCACTTGGTTCTTTCTGTCCTTTTCAGGACTGGTACTAATCTTTTTGTCCCTGCCAACTTTCTCCATCTCTCCCAGTATCCAGTGGACATCAGGGAATCCAGGCCCCGGATTGCCGATGACATGATGAACCTGAGCAAGGAATCTGGTGCGATAAGTGATGCAATCACGGGGAAGACATACATACCCATGTTGGAAGCAGAGGAAGTGCGCCTTAGCCAGAATCTCCTGGCCCTCTGGAAAAGGAGAGGATCCTCGTGGCAGGAGAGCCACCCACTGCCAGTAGATCCTCACAAGGACACCATCCTATCAGCCATCGAGCAGAACCCTGTAGTGGTAATAGCAGGAGATACAGGCTGTGGGAAAACCACGAGGATCCCTCAGCTCCTGCTGGAACACTACATCCTGGAGGGACGTGGCGCCCGCTGCAATGTAGTGATCACCCAGCCAAGGAGGATCAGTGCCATCTCAGTTGCCCAGCGTGTGGCACAGGAGTTGGGTCCCAACATGAGGAAGAACGTGGGCTATCAGGTGCGACTGGAGAGCAAGCCACCTGCCAGGGGAGGAGCCCTGCTCTTCTGCACCGTGGGCATCCTGCTGCGGAAGCTGCAGGGGAACCCCAGCCTGGAGGGTGTCAGCCATGTCGTGGTTGATGAGGTCCACGAGCGAGACGTCAACACCGATTTCCTGCTCATCCTGCTGAAAGGCATCCAGAAGCTCAACCCTGACCTGCGCCTGGTCTTAATGAGCGCCACGGGAGACAATCAGCGTTTCTCGCATTACTTTGGGGATTGCCCTGTGGTCAAGGTGCCGGGCTTCATGTACCCAGTGAAGGAGTACTATCTGGAGGAGATCTTGGCCAAGCTGGGCCGGCACCGACACCGGCACTATGAGATCAAGGTGGGTATGCAGTGTGGTGTTTAAGCTGTTTCCCTTGGATGAGGCACTGCCTTCTGGCATATCAGCAGGGGAGAATTTGGGCCTGGAACTGGTCCCTCTTTCCTGTGGTTGTTGGACTGTGTTTGTTTAGCTTTAATTCCACATCGGCCCTTGTGAGGTAAAGTCATCTTAGCAGAATCCCAGAGTATTTTGATTAAATTATGGATAAAGATGACTTCAGATTTGAGTCTAAGTTATTTTTGTCCCTCTTTAACCTGAAGCCTGTTTATGTTTGAGGAGGCTAACAGCTCATTGTACTTGTGTATGTATATACATAGGTGCAGACTTGAATGTTTGCATACTCTGTGCAAGCCTTGTCTGAGACTAGAATGGTTATGTCTTACTGCAGTCTGTTATCTAAGTGCTTGCCATCCTGCATGACTGAATTCCCCAATGATTCCTTTTTGCAACCAGTCTTCCTGTTCCTCTGGAAAATACCCTCCAGACATGTAGTCTTTGCTGTAGTTGTTCTTACTTCAGTTGTGGGTCATGGAGTCACAGAACCATTGAGTTTGGTAGGGACCTCTAGAGATCATCTAGTCCAGCCTGCTGGACTAGAAGCTGTCAGCCCATTTCTCCAGCCTGTAGAGGTCCCTCCCTATGGCTGAGCAACCATCTGGTGTATCAGCCACTTCTCCCACTTTTGTATCATCAGCAAACTTGCTGAGGGTGTCCCATTGCCTTCAGGGCAGTCTCGCCGTTTCTGTTGCGGCTAGGATTTTTATCTGTGCTTTTTAAGCTGGCCTGATAGGTACGTCCAAATTACTGAGAGATACAAAAGCTGCTGCTCTGTGCCTGGTGGATTTGAAGTCCCAGATGCATATGGTACAGTTTTGTCCCCAAAAATTTAATGTTAATTTTTGTTACTTGTTGGGTGCTCTTCAGTAGAGGTACACAAATCTCAGTTAGCTTCCAAGTCTGGAAAACGGGAAAGGGACTTTATATTCTCACTGCACAGCAGAGGAAACTGGCAGCAGTTGTGACTAGAGCAGGTTCCAGACGGAGCCAAACCCAGGCTCCCGAGGTTCCTGGCTCCTAGTCCTGGGCAGGCTGTCCAAGTCCATGCGTTTGCTCTCTCCAGAAGATGCTCTGGGAGGCTGTGTGCCTTTCTTCTGTCTGCTAGATTGCCACTCACTTATCTGCATGTGTCCTGTTTTATCCAGCAATCAGATGATGAATGTGTCCTTGATCTTGATCTGATCACCGACCTCGTACTCCAGATTGATGCTCATGGAGAACCAGGTAGGTTCTGCCTGCCCCCTTGCTCTTTCCTTTTGCTGGGGAAATAAAAATGAACCCTGCAGAGGCCAGACCCTTTGCAGAGAAAACATGATGCTGACCTGGCTTCTGCGAGGCCGCCTTGGATTCCTGTAGAACTGAGTGGTCTCGAGCAGTGTGGCATGAGCTAATTCTGGGTCTTTGGCTAAGACCTCTGAGTCCTCAGTGTCTCAGTCTTAGTGTCCTGAGATACTGCTGTTCTGGGGTGAAGGGCAAGACTTGTCTGTGCTCCAGCATTTACAACCTTGAGCTGCACAATTTAGTTATTTTTCTGTATTGGAGACTTATCCCTGTTAAATATCTTTGCCTGGAAGGTGATGTTTTTGTGAAGAAAGCAGGACTCTCAGATGACTTCAAGAGTTTTAAGTGTTTCAAAGCTAGTGGAGGGTATTCACCCTCAAACTACAGGTAGCCTGGCTTCTTCCTGGCTTTAAAACCTTGCCCTAATGAGCTCACAGAAGCAGATACAGCATAGCAGGTATGAAGTCTAGACAAATGTTCCCCTGGGTCTGACTTCCCATAATGGCTGTATCTATCATTGTTCGTGATAAGTATTGATGCAGGTTTCCTTAGAGATCAGCTGGCAGGGGGCATCACAGACCAGGGCCCTGCTTTTCTTTGGGTTTCTTGGCCTAAAGGTTGCTGTGGACTTGGGGAAATAAATAATGGGTGTCCCTTCTGTGCAGCAGAAGCAGTTTCTGTGTCTCCAGCTGGGCAAAAGTGCTTGAATTTCTAGGTCACTTGTTCTGAACTCTTGCTGCTTTTCAGGTGGGATCCTCTGCTTCCTCCCTGGTTGGCAGGAAATCAAAGGAGTGCAGCAGCGCCTGCTAGAGATGCTGGGATCTCAGAACAGCCGGTACCTCGTCTTACCAGGTGAGATGGCAGCACCAGACCTTTTCTCCCCAGGATTCAGGGGGGGAATGGCTACGTCAATCTACTCAATGAGCCCCTTCAGCTGTTGCACTCTGATACAGAGCAAACTTGTATGCTCTGATGTATGTACCTGTTGTGTAATTGTGCACGTTAAGCACAAATAACTCCTCCTAGCAGAGGCCATCCAAACCTGTATGTGATCAAAGAAGCTGGCTTCCTGTTTGCCTCCAGCAATTCAGAATCAGGCAAGGAGGAAAGAGCTAAATTATGCATTGCTGTAGCTGCATGCTGAACCTACATAGGAAAGATCTTCAAGCCCTGTTTTGTGGGATGGAGATGTACTCTGTAGCTCAGCTTTGATTAGTGAATTTAACATTGTTTATCCCAGGAGGGAAATTTATAACAAAAGCCAGTATTACTCTGTGAGGCTGTAAGATTTTGGGGGTTGGTTTGGTTGGGTTTTTTTTTTTTGTTTTTTTTAACAGCCCTCCTCATTCAGTGTCAAATAAGGCCAGCCAGGAGCACAACTTTGAGCGGCTCAGTTGCTAATAAATGCAGGTGTTCTTTTGTGAAAGCTGCATGTTCTTGAGCTCCCCTGCTGTTCCATGCAGTTGCTGGGAATTTCTCCGCATTACTGATCTGTAATAGGGCAAATATGTGATATAGAAGAGTTACAGGACCTTGCTGATAACCATTTTTGACCAAGTGAAACCAAATGACAATGAGGATAGCTCATTCCCCCGCCCCATAGGTCTTTCGAAAAGGGGGAGCTGCAGAACTGGACTGTAGCAGGGAGTGGGACTTTTGCGTGGGGCCCAGGGATGTTCTGGTAGTGCCGTTAGCCTCTCTGGGATGGGAGGCGACGAGAGCTCCTGCTGATGTTGAGCCATAGGTTGAAGCAACTGAAATAAGGCCTTCTGTAGTGGTGTGTGGAATTTTTTTTTTTCCTGGGGTCTGGCTGGCAGGAAACTGCTGACAATGAACATTTGCAAGTGGTGTCCCCATTTCTGGATGCGAGAGGTGATGGTACAAGAAAACTTGAGAATTTCTGCCCACCTTGGCCTTGTACTGTGAAGCAGCTCAGCAGGGCAGCACTGACTCTGGTTTTATTTCCTAGTGCACTCCAACATCCCCATGATGGACCAGCAAAACATCTTCCAGCGGCCTCCACCTGGTGTCAGGAAGATCGTCCTGGCCACCAACATCGCTGAGACCTCCATCACCATCAATGATATTGTGCATGTGGTGGACAGTGGCACGCACAAGGAGGAACGTTATGACCTGAAGACCAAGGTACTGATGCTTTCTTGCCTCTAAGTGCATTTGGGACATACTGGAACTAATGGATGTTTTCAGAGGAACATTCAAGATACCATTAATGGGATGATAGAGCCGCTTCCCATTTGGCCCCTAGGGTACTGGCACTGTGTCCCTGTTTGGAGACAAGAGTGTTTGACTCCTCACTCAGACAGTGTTTGCCTTTACCAAGCTCCCTGCCAGGCTCCCCATCAACTTCTGCTGAACAGGCAGAAGTCTGGTGTCTTCAAAGAAATTTAAGGCCAATCCTCCTCCTTCCCATCTTTCTGTTACACCATGTACCATCTGTAGCTTTTCCATTTGCTTTCTCCCTTTTTCTACGATTTCATCGTAAACCTTTCTAGCCAAAGCAGGGCAGCTCTAACCTATTAGGTACTGCTCTTGTTTGATGCTGTCTTGACCCCAGTGCCGCAGCTTGTTAGTCAGCTTTAAGAGGAGGGGGTTTACACTGCTTTCAGGCTGTGTTTCTGGTGGTGTTGGGCCCTGCAAAGGCTCTTGTGTGTACACTTTCGTAACAACATGAAGGCAGCTGTGCCATTGTTGCTCTTGGAAGAAGGGATTCTGGCTGTATACTGCTGCCCCTTCCCCTCCCAGTGCTAGAACCTCTTTCAGGGCCATGTGGCAATTCACACCTTGGAACAGTTCTAGTTTAAAAACAACCTTTTTATATTTGCCCAGCTTTAACCCAGTTCATCTCACAATGCAGACCCTGCAGTGCCTGTGCTAGCACGCAGCAGGACTGGCGTGGGGGCAGGTGGGGACTGTGTTCTGCTGTCAGCTCCCAGCGGGGCAGTGGGATGGATGAGCCCCTGGGGAGTGCTGCGGTGCAGGGCCGAGGCTGGTGCCCAGCAGATGGCATCAGGGTCTCATCTATGCACCGAGCAGCTCAGGCCTTCACACTGCTGCCTGCTAGAGACCATCATTGCAAGATGAAGGAGAGTTAGAGTGGTTTTCCTTGCCCTTGAGCAGGTTGGTTGATCAGTCTTGAGGAATCTTGGGGGTCTGTGGACAGAACGGAAAGCCACATTTAAACAGGACAGAGAAGAGTGAGAGCATTCACGTCTAATTCTTCTTCCCCTAGGTGTCCTGCCTGGAAACGGTGTGGGTGTCCAAGTCAAATGTGGTGCAGAGGCGAGGCCGTGCTGGCCGCTGTCAGTCGGGATTTGCCTATCACCTCTTCCCTCGCAGCCGCCTGGACAAGATGCCAACTTACCAGGTTCCAGAGATCCTACGCACCCCACTGGAGAACCTGGTGGTTCAGGCCAAGATCCACATGCCGGAGAAAACAGTAAGCACAGTACATGCCTGCAAGACTGCAGCCGACTGAACCAGCAGGATGCGGCCTGCCTGGTGCCAGTTCCAGAGATGTGATTTGACCACAAACATGAGTAGGAAAAACCCAAGATGCTGATGACTTTTAGTTCTTGCTTTCCTACATGTAGTGCGGTCTAGGAAAGTTTAGACCAGGAAATGTATAGATTGCTTTGATTACAGAGTGTGTCTAAAAGACTCTACAAGAATGGAGAAGGCTGAGCTTATATCCCTGCAGGCAAACAAAGAGGGAACCGTGTTGCAGTCTGGGGCCCTGGGGCAGGGCAGTGGGCTCCTGAGGGCTCTCCCACACTTCTGTATGGGAAACATGCCCTTTTTTTTTTTTCTTTTCCCTTCCCCCTCCTGTGTTGCAGGCAGTTGAATTTCTGTCCAAGGCTCTGGACAGCCCTGACATCAAAGCTGTGGATGAAGCAGTGATCTTGCTGCAGGAGATCGGTGAGCTAATGCTCTGTCCTGGTGTGGGTGTGATGGAAACATGTTTGCTGTCTAAACGTGGGAAGTGGGAGTTGGCACAGGATCCTGTGGGACAGACTGGGCAGGATTGTCCCCAGGCAGGGGTGGCAGCTGATAGGGGACTTCCCAAACCACACACGTTGTGGTGCTGTTTTGTTTCCCACGCCGTTTTGCTCAAGAAGTGGGTAGAACTTCCCAAAGTTTAAAACAAAGGTGGGGATGTGACAGAGAAAGAAGGAAAGTTGTCATCTGGAGTTCATAGCTGGGAGTCTTCTTGTCATCTGGCAGTTACAGCCTTTTCTTTGGCCTCAGGTCAGTCAGACCTGGGAGGTTCTGGGTGATTATTGCAGGCACCTATGCTGTGTGCCTCTTTGGAGGTTGCACCAAATCTTGCAAGCCTGGTAGGTGGGTTCTCCTGGCAGCTCACCGAAGCCACCGGCCACCATTTTGGCCCCACTCAGATCTGATGGATGCGCCCTTGCGGGCGGCTCTGTTGCAGGAGTGCTGGACCAGCGAGAAGCCCTCACCACTTTGGGCAAACGCCTTGCCCAGATCTCCACAGATCCTCGGCTGGCAAAGGCCATTGTCCTGGCATCCATCTACCGTTGCCTCCACCCTCTGCTCGTCATTGTTTCCTGCCTCACCCGGGACCCCTTCAGCAGCAGCCTGCAAAACCGTGCAGAGGTGGACAAGGTGAGGAGCCTCTCCTAGAGGAGGGTAGAAAGCAGGTAGGGAAGGGGCTGACACATCTGTCTGTCTGCCAGGCCAAGGCTGTCCTGAGCCGGGAGAGTGGGAGCGATCACCTCGCGTTTGTCAGAGCTGTGGCAGGCTGGGAGGAGGTACTGAGACGCAGAGACAGTCGTGCCAGGGATAACTACCTGCAGGACTATTACCTGTATGGCCCCAGCCTTCGCTTCATCAATGGTGAGTCCCAGAGGCCTGCTTCTTCCCTCTGTCCCCTGGAAAGGCTGAAGTACTGGTGAAGAAATGGGGTAGGCTGGGCAGGTGACTGCTGGACGGGGCGCAGGTTCTGGCTTTGGCACTCAGGAGTGCGGGTGTAGCCCTGGGTGCCGGGGAGGCCACAGGCAGGACAGGTCTCCTGTCCTGGCGCCGAGGCTGAGCCTCCAAGGCCAGAGCTCAGTGCTGCCCTGCTGAGGTTCTTTCATTCAGTGAGGCCAAGGAGAGGGTGAATGAATCTCATTCCCTGGGACTGTCTCCTCCCTGTAGGCCTTGTCAAGCAGTTCTCTGAGAACCTCTACGAAGCCTTTCTGGTGTCATCCCCGTCTGACTGTACCATGCCATCATCTGTATGTAACCAGTACAGTGAAGAGGAAGAACTTGTCAAGGGGGTCCTTATGGCAGGGCTCTACCCCAACCTCATCCAGGTACTGGCTCCCCGCTCTGTCGTCACTCTCCTGGGCTTGCTGGTCACTGCGGGTAGCGTGGAGAAGCATTGAGGTGCCAGAGATGCTTGTGCTCTCCTGGGAGCGTGTCTCCTAGGCGGGCTGACTGCTAGTGCTTCTGCTTGCTGCTCCAGTGCTGTGTCCCTGGGTCCCTCCTCAGGAGGAGTGCCCCCCCCCC
>JANZLQ010000078.1:44604584-44644754 GCA_026212715.1 Elanus axillaris
AGCGGGGGCGGGGGGGGGGGGCGCACCTCTGGGTGCCCCCCCCTTTACTCACAGCTGTGTCTGGAACCTTGCGCTTGGCCCGGAGCCCGGCTTGGCCCCTGCTCAAAGCGGAGCGCAGTGGGATGGGGAGAAGGAAGAAAGGCCCAGGTCGGTGCCAGTGCAGCTGTGCTGGCTGGGCTGCTCCGCTCAAGGCACCAAGGGTGCCTGGTGTCACCCCAGCACCCCCCTCCTGGCTGAGCCCAGGCCGGGGGGGGCACAGGCAGCGACGGGGGCACTTGCCCCTGGTTGAAGGCATCAGAGCCCACAAACCCCCCCAACTTCTGCACAGCTTCCACCAGCAGGAGAGCAGGTGCCCTGACTGTGCCGCCCCAGCCTTCCCCCCCCCCACACACACACAGACTCACGCCCATGCTGAGGAGGAACATCTAGAAGCTTTATTTCAACCCTTTACAATAGTAAGAATCACAACATCAAGTCAGGAAATGTTGCTAAGGAGACGACAGTCTTACAGCCCCTCGCAGGAGGGCGAGACAAAGGCAGAAGCAAACGGGTATGAATTCATTCCAAGGCCGGAGGAGCTCTGCCCCAGCCCCCCCCTGCACAGAGCTGTTGTCTCAGGCCTTACACCCATGCACTAACCTCCCCGCCAGCCCTCGCCTCCCTCCCCTCAGCACCACCCCACTACGGTACAGGCACAGCTACGGCCACGGCACTCGCCCCAGCAGCTGGCACCGGCTGCAGCCGCCTCTCCTCGGGCAGCACGGTGCACCCACCGGCACAGAGGAGACGGTTTTAATCCTATAACACAAACTAATAATAATACATCACATTTAGAGAACACTTTACACGCTGCTCACTCCTCACAACAACCCGGTGAGGTAAGTAGTATCATCCCTACCTTGCGGATGGGGAAACTGAGGCAGAGAGGTTAAGTGACTTCCCGAGACCACAGAGGGGGGCGAGAGCCAGGATCAGCCCTCCCGGGCCCTTGTCTCCAGCCCCGCTGTCCTCGCGGTCCAACCCCTCCGCGCGGTCATTTCCCCCCTACGTCGTTACTCGTTGTACCTATGTTACGGGGTAATCGAAGCTGCAGGCAATGCTGAACGCTGGGGTCAGTGATCACAACGGGTGCAAGAGGGGAGTCTCGTGTCTGATCTCTTACTCTAGACACCAGCTGGTGGCCAGCGAGACTCGAGCGAGGAAGATTTGAAAGGCAAAGGCTTACTCTAGCTGGATTTCAAGTGGCGAGGAGGAAGGAGAGCCGGAGCACGCTTTCCGCTGCTGCCGCCTGTAGCAGTTTTCCACCCCACCCGCAGGCTGCCCCAGGCCGGGAGGGCTGTTGGGTGACGCTTCTCCCAAGCCTGGAGGCTGCTGCCCTCCCAACAGCTACGGCCACTCCGCCTTTTGCAGGGGCAGCATTGAACGGCCGCAACCGGCTCTGGAGGGGCTCGGCCATTTCCTCCTTCCACGCAGAGGGAGGACACAGGAGCCCTCGTCACCCCAAAGCCGTCACCGATGTCAAGCTCCTGCCCTGTTCCAAGAAAACTAGAAATTCTGCCTAAACAACACAAACACATGAGGGTCCTAGCCCCATTCACACACCGACACTATGCAGGGGGACGACAGCGAGGGTCAGCATAGAAAACTACATTCAGTTTGCGGTCAGGACTCCGACCCAAGGGGAGGCGCGCGCTGGGGACGGCAGCAAAGCCGCCGTGGCTCCCGGGCTCCTGCTCCTGTGGCCTCAAGCCCACAAAATTGGTTACTCGACTGCGCTTTGTTTAACAGTATAAAAAGCCCCAAAGTAACTGTATATGCCACTGATATGCAGGGAGACGCCAGGCTCTAGCAGACAGGACCGCAGCTGAGCAGCCCGGGCTGTGGGGAAGCTCTCCCGGAGCACAAGTGCTGGCATCCGTGGAGGGACCCCAGCGCCTGCGGGAAAGGAGCTCCCACCGGCCCTTCCCGCTGCACCGCATCCCCTGCCCGCAGCCCGCTCGGCTTTCTCATCACTTCAGCAGCTCAGACACCTCCAAACCAACGCTCGCCCTGACCACCGGCTTCGGAAAACTCTTTGCTGAGCATCTTGCCCAAGGCAGGAGCAGGCTCCGGCGTGCCCAGAGCCCGAGTGTTGCCCGCGCTGCCTCTGCGCCCCATCCAGCGGGGACCGAGCCCACCAGCGACTGCGTCCAGCTCACCGAAGCCCCCAGGCTGCTCTGGCCACCCCAGCCCTCCCCTCTCCCCCACCCAGAACCGAGTCACACCAAAGGCAGCTGCAGAGAAAGCCAGGACCCACGGGAGGCATCTCAGGACAGGAACGTGTACATTCACGTTGCATCTAATTCAGACCACAACTCAATTTTTCCCAAGAGCATGTGCTACCTCTAGCCCTAGATCAAGCCAACAGCGAACGCAGCTCCTTCCCCTGCTCTGCCCGGCTGGGCGGGCGCTCCGCCAGCCAGCAGCTTCTCTGTCGTCTTCATTTAAGGTCTCAGCACTAACCAGCTCACTCCCACCTCTCCAGATAGGAAACTGAAGTCATTTTCACCACACATGGCTCTCTTCCCAGGCTAGCAATATGTACAGCCGTTTCCTTAAAATAAAATTAAAAAAAAAAAAAAAAATCCGTATTAAACCCAAAGCTGTCCTAGAAAAACCACACCAAACTAGTGTATCCGGATTTAGTTTGTCAGCTAAACACAGGCACAACAAGTGTTAGAGAAAGTGGCACAGAAGCAGGGGTCGGTCGGTTAGTGTTCAGCTGAACCGTGAGAGAGTCTGGGAAGGTTTGTGCATGTTTAGAGAGGCCTGAATGCCGCCACAACCGTACGCAGACGTGAAAGCCTTACCCAAGACTGCCGAGCGGCCAATAAATCGGATAAATGCAATGCAGGGGGAGAAGGTGGCATTACTGTCCCTTTGCAGGGTCTTAGGGGTTTGCTTGCCTTTTTATTATTATTATTTTTTTGCAATCTCAGAAGATAAAGTGCAATGTTGCCACTTGCCTTCCTCCTGCGGCACCTGAACCAAGACCAGGACCCGGCTGCCTCCCTCTGCCCGGGCATCTCACCCCCGGCGTGCCCAGGGCAGAGCAGCACAAGGAACGCGACATTTCAGCTTCTACCTCCTCTTTGGTTAACCACAAACACCACCGGACTCTGCCGTCCACACCTCCGGCTGCTCCCCTGCTGCTGCCCACCGGCACAAACTTCCCAGCTCCCCTGCCCGGCCGGAGATCGGCTTCAGCCGGCCGCCAGCCAACATCTGCCTGTCGCAGGCAGGGAAGCAGGGCTCCGCGCACACCTTGCGGGCACAGGACCCTCTCGACGGCGCCTACTGCCCTGGCCTGGAACAGATCCCACATTTCTGCTCCGGGAAGCACAGCCCCTGCCTGCTCCTGCTGAGGGGATCAGCCTGCTCCCCTCTCAGTCCCTCTCCTCCAAACCTGCCCTCAATTCAAGTGTTAGAGAAAAAAAAAAAACAACCAACCAACTCACCCAAGATTGACAAGATCAAGCTGGTGTTCAGAATTTAGCAGTAAGAGAAAGAAGGAAGCATCAGCGAAGGGGCAGTGATATATACCGGAGGGCGGCATGCAGGTGAACGGGTGGTCGGAGGCGGCACCGTCACAGGCCACGGAACCAGGGCTGGAGGGGTTCAAGCATCACAACACAGCTCCGCTCTCCTGAGAAATGAGGTTTCCGACCCCGGCGCGGAGCCGGAGGCAGCGTCTGCAGCTGCCTGCCCCACGCGGGGCGGGAGGGCGGCTTCGGCCCCTTCCTCACCTCCAGCGTTTCCCTCTGCGGAGCTGGACAGACACGAGGAGAGCGAGAGGGCCGGGGGTTAGTGCTGGCTCCTCGGCAGCGGTGGACGCGAGGCCACGCAGCAGCAGCACGACAGGAGGGCAGGGAGCGACCGGCACGGGCACCTTCCCTGGTTTGGGATAAGGGAGACGTGGCACAGAGGGGATGGGAGAGGTGGGGAGGAGGAAGAGGAGGAGGAGGAGGGAGAAGAGGAGGAAGGGAAGCACTGGGAGTTTTCCAGGGTATATATAACCGCCCCTTTCAGGTGCAAATCTGCATTGCTTATTTAAATTTGTATTCAGAGGAAAAAGCACTTATGAAACTAGCAGACGACTTTGATGCAAACTAGTACATTTTAATGCCATTTTATTAGAAATCATGCAAACTTTAATATAAAAAATACAAGTGCAATAAGAATCTTTGTGTGTAAATACAGATTCCGGGTTATCGTGTCATTGTCAGCTTCCCAAAGAAATATTCCCACAAGCATGAGAAGCTGCAGGCTTCCCTCTGTCCCCTCCTTGAACAGCCCCCCTTAGCACAGGCCTGGTTCAGTTCACTTTGATCCCAGTGTTTTGTTATTCTGCTTTTTTTTTTTTTTTTTTGCTTTAAATTAGTTTGACGACCCAAGAACACTTTTTTTTTTTTCCATTTATTTACATTTAATTTCTTTAGTGTCATTTGCAACATGAAACGAGGAGCTCACACCTCAAAGAGTAGGTCAATCTCCTTCCTAGTCAGAGCTGCAACTCCCTGGCATTAGAAACCTGCCTCCCCTGCCCCAGCCAGGGGCTCTGCCTCCCTCCCAGCCCTCCACAGACCTATCTGCTACCCCTGCCTCACGCCCGGGGTGAGAGGCGGCTTTTCCCTTCTTCCCCACCTCGGCCTCCCACCAGACTTGCTCAGCCTGACGATACGGTTACCCATACATCAGCCTCTGTTAAAACAACACACACGCACACCACAGACCTGCTTTTGCCTCGAAACTCACGGCCTGCGTTAACCTGCAACTCCACCGCGAAAGCAGCCTCCTGCCTTTCCTCCAGACCTCAGGCCCTGGCCGAAAAAAAGGTAAAATCCCAGGGCTTTGGCTATGCAAGTTAATAAATAAACCGTCTTTGCCTTGCTAATGTGCAGAAGGTCCTAGGCATCCTCCAGGGCTGGCGGTTTGGCCCTGCAGGAGGTTTGACAAGCATCGATTCAGCACATCTCGTTGCAGTCAACACAGGCTTCATCTGATCTGTTACAGCAAGTTTTCCTTTAACACATTCTTGTGCCTTTCATTTCAGACATGGCTTAATCCCATGAATTTGCTCCATCGTTTTAAAATATTAAAAAAAAAACAAACAAACCAAACAAACCCAAACAACAACAAAAGAGTTACAATTGCTGGATATGTCAATAAGAAGCCAGCACTGCAGCAGCGGTTAATGTCTCTACTCTCCTACGGTTAGGAAAAGAAGGAAAGAGAAAAGGAAACTTAGCATGGGTTTGTAGCACAATAAATCATCAACACATCGTCACAAAGAATAAAAGGTTAAAGTCAACAGTTAAAACAGCCTAACGTGTGTGTATAATATATATCATCATCAAACAGGATCAGCAGAAACTGAAGCGGCAAGGAGGAAAAGGTTGGGGTTTTTTTTTTTTAAAAAAAGACAGAAAGAAAGATCACAGCTTATCCCTATTAACTCTGGCCTGGCTTCAGCCACCAGCAGCGTCGGCGTGCTCC
Source organism: Elanus axillaris (assembly GCA_026212715.1). Classification (NCBI taxonomy): domain Eukaryota; kingdom Metazoa; phylum Chordata; class Aves; order Accipitriformes; family Accipitridae; genus Elanus; species Elanus axillaris. The sequence continues at coordinate 44,610,120 of JANZLQ010000078.1, forward strand.
CACCCAGCCACCCGCCACCCAGGCTCGGTGTGCGTCTCCCCACTGCTCGGGACAGCGAGGCACAGCCTGGAAGCCACCAGATGCCCGTCCTCGACACATGACACTAACGCTCACTCTAGTATCCCCCTAAAAAGCAAAAGGGAGGAGGCATGGAGAGGGAAGGAAGCCCTTTCCAGCCAAGAAGGGACCACCAGAGCCCGGCACGCTCGGGCAGGGGTGAGCCTCCAGGATGCTTCGAGTCGTCAGCGCGGCCGAAAGGGACGCTAGCCCTGCTAAACGCTGTCCCCTTCCCATCTAAAGCCAGACGCCGGGTTAAGAGAGCCAAGCTGCGTTACTCTGGGGAGCACGTGGGAGACGGGGCTGGGGGGGGTCACAAGCCTTGCTGAGAAAGCGCTGCAAGGGGAGCTGGCTGTTGCAGCGGTGACAAGGAGGCGACTGAGCCCAGGCTCTCGCTGACGGATGTGCTACGCCAGGGGGAAGTGCTGCTGGAAAGGTTGGGGGGTTTGGAGACGACGATTTCCGCTCCGTGGTCTGTTCGAGCCTTGGCCTTCTCACGGAACGTCAGCTTGTGAGATTCAATCTGCAGCGACACAAGGGCAGGTGAGAAGGGGAAGGGCAGGAGGAGGAAAGAGGAGGAGGAGAGAGGGGACAGGAGGGGAATGGAAGACGATACCATAATGTCATCATTAGATGCCTGGAAAATAAAAGGCAATTTTCTGAATTAAAAAAAGGCAGAAAAACCCTACAGACATCGATACAAACAGTTCAACGTTCAGATTACAGCGGTGTGACCAGTGCCCAGGGGCGGCTGCTCTGCCCTGCTGCAGTGCTCTCCCCAACCCACCCGGCGGCGTGTGTAGAGAGAAGGCGCAGGCACTTACTTGTTTCTTGTATCTGAGTCTCGAAGCTCTGAATTTCCCTTTGGTCACCACCGCTCAGGGCAGTGGGCACTGCCGGCCCTACGCCATTCTCCCGCATCTCACTGCCTGCCTGGGCCGCTGTCACCTCTCCGTTCTGAGGGGCTGGCGGGAGCTGCCCTGGCTCCACGCTCCCCTCAGCCTACAATGAGACAACGGGGTGGGGAGGACGACAGGGACGAGTCAATAGAAGATGGGGGGGTGGGGGGGTGCAGTGCGGGTTCCCGGAGCCCCCTCCGCCCTCCCCAGCCGCCGAGACACACGCAGGGACGAGGGGGTGTTTGGAAGCAGGAAGCAGCCCCTCCGCTCCCCGGGAAGCCGCTGTCCTGACCAGCTTTCCAGCTTCGTGCAGCGCTTCGGTCCCCCACAGAGCCATCGGCCCCACAACCGCTCCCTGCCAGCTCGTCCGAACGTGGGCACCGTGGGCCCGACCAAAAGGTCCGGAGCTCAGCACCCTCTCCCCAGACACATGCCTGTAATGCCCTGGTGACAGAGGAGAGCCAGGGCACATTGTCAGGACTAAAGCAGAGCGCTACGGGGTCAAAAGGACGCAGGTGGTTTGGGTACATTGCAGTGAAGCAGCCTCTCTTATTTGGGGACACATTTATATACCAGACCCAAACAATACACAGCAGATCCCAAAAGAGGAAGACCAAGTGTGCACCAAGGACCTCATCCTCACTTGATGCTGGACTATGAACTGAGAGCGCAGTCTTCGAGAAGACCCCGTCCTGGTCTGTTCTCCTACCATAGCTGGTCATCCCACCTGGAGTCACCGACTTCTGCTAGCCTCGGAGAAAGGCGAAGTCCTACTGCCATTAGAGAAAAGACTAATAGGCTGGTGGGAGCCTGCTGAGAGTACTGCAGAGTTTCTTGGAAAGACAGTCAGACACCACCAGTGCTGCAGGGCATGGCGAGCAGAGAAGATGCCACGTTGGACCAGCCCAGCTCCGGGAAGGGGCAACCCATCCAGCCAGGACATCCCCTTGCTGCCACGTCCAGTAGGGAGGAGGTACAGGGAGGGGGTGGCACCCTCCAGTCCAAAGCAGCTCTGCTCTGACCCCATGCCCTTGCCCCACAGTCTCATCCGCAGGGAATAAGGCTGCTGCGGTCTTCTCCAGACTAAGTCAGGCCCTGTCCCTGCAGCCCGGGTAGCAATGCGAGACAGCCAGGCACTGCCTCTGGACCCGCTTTACTCAACAAGCAGCAAAACCACCTGGCCTTCCTTCTGGGGTCCTAATTCCCATCCATGAACCGACAGCAACTCTGATATCTAGGTGCTCTTGCAGGAACTACAGGGACCTGGATGATCCCCACACCTCCACGAGAGCCGCAGGGGGGAGCTGAGCCAGAGCCGCCAGCCCTTTTGCACCCTAAGTGCCACCTGCCCCTGCTCTGACAACAGCACTGGCCGAGATCTGTGGGATGCAACAGGGAACTCACTTGGCCTCCGTATTGCAAGGCTGAATAATAGAGCCCCCAAAAATACTGGATGAGAGCGTCATCCACAGAGGCGCTTTTCACCCATGGAGATGAGGGAAAACTACTACTACTAAAAAAAAAAAAAAATCACACTAATTCTGCACAGGTGAGATTTTAGAACTTTAGTGAAAACCCTAGTTACCAGCAAATAGTACCGGTATACGGACTAGGTGCTCCAGTGAACCGGAACAGCCAGGCACCGTTACAGAAAGTTCCCTATCCCTATCCCTACCCACGCACCAGCAGCTCCTCTAGTTCCTTTCAGCTTTTCACCGAGCCCCGATTTGCCAGGCTGAAGTTTACATAAAGGACTGGAGATAGGAGAGTCCTGGTATGTCCCTAGCAAATATTCTGGCAGTCACCTCTTGCCTTGTTTTAATAGGGATGATTAAGCACATACTAAATATACTTGTGAATTCTGCTGTGTGATCTGCTCTTTAGGACAGGGATTATTTCTTTCAAATTCACATGGCATTTAACACAATAGCTCAAGCTGGCTGAACCCTAAACCCTTCCACAACACAAAAGTGCTCAAACAAAACAATGCTGGGATGACCAAGGGAACTCAGCGTTTAGAAGGGGTTTCTTCTCTCTCTGTCTATCCTGCTGGGGGCAAAGACCAAGTCATATTTCTAACAGTTCTGATGCTGGAGCACAGGATTGTTTTCTCCACTTCCAGCACTACCAGCCAATTCAGAAGCAGCGGTGTTTCACATAAAAGCCCCAGCACTAGTGACTACCTACACATAATCCCTGACACCGCTCTGATCATTATGTGGCGTGATAGGTCAAGCCCACACATCCATCACTTGGTCATTCAAGCGGGAGTAATTTCCCTCCCCTAAGCACAGATGTCACATAGCTGTAGCAAGACCGGCAATTTGCAGAGCCAAGGCTGGGGGCAGTTTATGTTCTCACGGGGAGAAGCGCTGAGTCACAGGAACGAGCGCAACAATTTTTCTTATACTCACACAAAGGGCCTTTGGGCTGGGCTGCGGTACAGGTTATGGGCTGAAAAGTGCTCCCGAGAGCTGCAAGGTGCTGTCTCCCAGCACAGAGCACTTTGATCTCACCAGCTTTACCAGAGGGGAAAGGGCCACAGGCAGCTTCTCTGATGGGCTTATAGCTTACAGAGTGATCCCTGCTCTCAGATTCTCAGAGGAAGGATGCAATTGGGCAGTACAAGCCCTCTGAGTAACACCCAGCAGGGAGCCCATTCAGGCAGGCCACTGAGGTGGTTCATAGCTCTCTGTCCTTTTCGACTCATACTTACTTCTGGGGTTCACAACAGAGCCTATAAAAGTTGGCTATAAGAGGCCGGGGGTGGAGAAGCTGCACTACATCAACAGCAGGACAAGGAGAAGAACCAAATTTAAACCCTACCCTGATGTGCCAGAGCTTGCCGCACCCACCTTCACAGTTCCTCCGGCTGGCAAGTGTCCCACGTTGTCCAGAGAACCCACTTTGGCTTGGGCCTTCTCCTTGAAGTTCAGCTTCTGGTTCTCAATTTTGACATCTCCTCCCCCTAGAACAAGATTGTGTAGGAGTGAGTTTATTGATGCCTCCAGAAGAGTCCCACCCCAGTTCCGTCCCCTTCCCAGCCCCCACGAGGAGCCACTGGGGACCCAGTGTACTTTGGAAGCGGGACAGGACCAAGCAATATATCTCTTTCCAGTTAAGGTTCAGTTTAAAAGCCAGCAAGATCAAAGTTGGTGATCTGCACCTGTACAGGCCAAGCAACACTGCAAAGCAAGCAGGGCTGCACGGCAAAGCCCGGGAGGTCTCCGCAGGTGGGGAACTCCACACGTCCAGACAGCCTGGAAGATACCCGCGTGCCAACTGCCTCGCTAGATCTGCTCGTGAATCTGGCTCCCCTGGCAGAGGTGTGAAACGCCACTTCCACCCGATCCCACGCCAGTGCGTTTCTGATGGCTAATACCAGCTGCCCACTCCTATCCGTGTCCCTTGCCAAGGTCTCTGCCAGCTCAGCCCATCTGCGTAGTCACTGGTGCCGGGACACGTTCTGCTCCTTTTCGGTAACTGCCTTCCTTTGCTCGTTATCCGTCGTTCCCACTCCTACTCCATCACTGGCAGTTGTTTGACTGCCTGGACCGACAGCTCCCTCCCCGACACACAGACCCACATGTCACTGCTCGAACTACTCGGGAGGCAGCCGTGCAGGCACGGAGGAGCCAAGCACGGGAACTGGATGGACACCCGGTTCAGGAGAACCTGAAGGTCAGAAAAACAACCGGACATTTCCAGCAAGATTTTCCTAGATTTAGAATACCGCAGATCCCATTAATATGTAAGACTGTATGTGCAGTCCGTATTCCAGCAGGTTTCTCAAAAAAACCTGTTTAAGGTATTGCTAAGCACAACTTTGCTTCCCAGTGACATCATTAAATACTCAGTCCAAAGCTCGGCATGGCCAATGATGGAAACCAACTGATTTGGTCTAACAAAATCAGTTAAAACATCTGACAACAGATGGATGGATTATTCTGCTTTAATCAGCCCTGGACAAGAGCAGTTATTGTCACACAGCGCTTGTTATTACAGAGCGCTGAATAAACAGAGGTCATGTTTGTGGCACCACGTTCTCCAAGCGAGAGCGCGTTTCGAGGCATTGAACCGTGGTGCTCGGTGTATAAGGTTGGACTGCTTTCAACCTAACAGGCTGGCAGAAAGGGTGCAGGAAACTCCCAGGAGCAGACAAAGACAAGCTTGTAGCATTTGTTTGCAGCTTTGGTCAGTGAACTTTGTCCCTCGTGCACGGGTGTTTGGCTGCCAGGAGCTTTCCTGTGCGGATAACTGTCCTCAGATACAGGCAAGCCAGCAAAAGTCAGTGAACTGACCGTACTTGAGGATATTACAAAGGTACAGTTCCAACAATCTGCCTACAGCCACAGTACCTTGAACTCGAGACTCGCCTATGCTCCAGCTGAGCAGTGGGCTTGTCATTGCTCGGTTAGGAAACCCGAGATTTTTTGCAGGAATTCACACAGAGTAATTGCTGTGTTCTCAGCGGGGAACAAACAATTCCTGCACACTCATCCCATAATATGTCATTAAAAAGCCAAGAGTGTTATTAAGACAGGAGCTGCCACTGAACTGAAGGCTAAAAAGAGCCTTGTATCTGCTTTGAAGAACTGGAGACAAGTTACTTTATCCTTTCATAGCGCACAGATGTTCAGAGAGCCCCAAAGCCCTCTAAGCATGGATGAAGCTTCCAGACTCCTGGAATGGTCATGGTAAGTATCCACTTTGTTTTTTTTTTTTCTTTCCCCCTCAAATAGGGAGGAAAAAGAGAACTGAGTCAAAGCAGTAGACTATCTTCACAGGCAAGATGAAATCCCACATCTCCTAATTCCCTTCTCTGCTCGTGAAACCACCAGGAATTGCTAAAGAAGCCAGACAGGACTTCTAGAAATACTCCCTGAAAGCCACAAACCCCTTAAATTCTTTCAGTTGCAATCCAGGACTGTACTGAAGCGATGTGCAGTATCCGCAGACAAATCATGAGGAAATGGTAAAATTTCTACCTGGCTTATGCTTGATATTTGCTTTAGAGCCACACTTCGAGGACACTTTGGAAAGGTCAACTTTCTTGTTCTGGATCTGCACCTAAAGAGACAAAAAGAAACAACTCAACACAGAGAAACATTTCGTGTGAATCTGAAGGCCAACACGCCGTCCCAAACGTCAGGTCACACTTCATTCACCTGCACCCCTCCTTCCACTGTATTCTGTTTTCATACTGATTTCCCAGCCACTGCGCGCCAAGCGCTGCAGTCGGCTTTAGCATTATTTAAAGGCCTGCACCAGCCAGCAGTGGTTAATGTGAGCAGACAGAAATTGAGACCAGAGAAAACTAACAGATGGACAGTAACCAGAAAGGGGAGTCTCCTCGCAGTGGTCTCTCCTCCCCGCTGAGGAGAGGACATCAGGAAGGACCATCGTGCCCAGGTGGAACAAACTGCTCGAAGAAGTTATTCTCCTCAAAGACAAAAACTCTGGCAGCGGGGAAGCTATTCCCCAGTATTATTTCCTTTAGCCTCATTCTACTAGTGACTTGGTACCGGCACACAAAACCTCCAGCGAAAAAATGTTCAGTGATGCAGCCATGAAATCATGAGATTTTTGTAACTCGGTAAATGACCTTCTTCCAAGTCATGGTGTTTGTGGACATCAGTTTGAATTTGGGGAGAAGTGTCTTCTCTGGGGTGAGACAAAGGCAGAGTCAAAATGTCACAGGTTTTATGTTTCTCTGCTCAAAAAATATTTCACCTCCGACATTTGGACCAAGCGCATCGTACAGAGCCCCACTTCTGACATCTTTAAAATTTCTCCTCCAGCTCCAGATGGATGAAAAATTCCTCTATTCCAGAATGAACTTCTTGTCTAACTACCTGGGAGATCTTTCATTTCATACAAACAGGATAACTTACACCGGAAGAACTTCTGGTCATCTGGTCTAAACCCCTACTAAGTTGATACAACTTTCCATGGCAAAAATCCAGGGCTTTTTGGTAGGAATGTTAAGAGGATCGCCTCTCCCAGTCGTGTCAGCAACCACCAGCGGGCACCTACCGTGCACAGAAAGTTCTGCTATAGATCGTCTCGCAGAGAAAATGAAAGTCTTTCTTTTTGAATGTGACAAGAATTCGTTCGCTTACAAGCTACTCTAAAAGGCTATTGAGAATTATCATGGTAATTGGCAACGCATCTTCCTCAGGAAGCATGAATCCTCCTAGTACTTGTGAAGAGGGATGAGTCAAAGCCCTGATGTCTTGTTTGCTCAGAATAAGAAGAACAGCACAGTTCGGCCTCCTGCTACGCTGTTCCATGTTCATGTACCCTGAGTCAGTGACACCAGAACCTCTGAGAAGGTGAGATCACGGCTACCGAATTTGATTTTCATGGGGGTTGCTAGTAAAGTTACTGCGGCTTTTGTAATGAGTACTTGTTTGCTTGGAACTGGAATAAAACTCAATTTACTTCACATAAGACATTTAAAAATAATAATGTTTGTTATCAGCTAGGGGAGGCATACCCAGTTATGACTCCTCATGATTTCACCTGGCGATCCAAACAACTGTACCTAAATGGAAGTCTATTTCTTGTAAGATTTCTAATGTGAGTTGTTTTGAGTTTGCAATGGGAGACACGTTGAAAGGCTTGGGCTTGCATTTATAGAGTCAAATACTCGGACTCTGGGGCCAGAAATGAACTTGGGATCTGAAAGCTTGGTACAGAGGCTCAGATGGGGAATGTGATCCTCATCTCTTTTTAGATTTTCTATCGCTGACCGTTTCCCAATCCACCTAGCAGGTCAAGACAAAGGGTAGAGAAACGTACGTACATTCCAAATCACCCTGCTGAACCTGCAACGTGTACACTACCTGCACTTTCTAAAATCTACCTCTTTACTGTTGCTTTCTTTAAAAAGAGAGGGGGGAGATAGTAAAGCACAACAAAAGCTTTTAACCCAGGAAACCTAACTAAGTTTGTTTCAAGATATTTATGGCAAGTATAACACGCATAGGAACAACGTCTACCTCTTTTGAACATGTCTGCTTGGGTATCTTGGAGGGGAGAAGAAATTATCTCTGTGTACAGAAGGCAAAATGGGTACCCAAACAGAGCGTACCAGCTAAGAACCACTTCACTTAGGCAGGATGTCCACCACTTCTACCAGAGCAACCCTAAAGCGGAATCGTAATTTGCTACTAACCACAGCTTTTGTCCACAGGATTCCTAAAAGCTTTAACTGAAGCCACAGACTAGAATGACGGACTTTCCAGGCATATCCATCAGCAGTGTGGTTCAGGAATTAAACATCGGGAAGTCTTCTATCAGAAGGGATCACTGTAACTATTTGAAGAAGAAAACATCCTGGAAGAGGACACTGCTATTACAGTGCCCCAAAGGGAGTGAAGCAGATATAAAAACGGATAAAAGGAAATGCTTTCGTAGGAAGCCAGACTGCCCACTACGCCTTGTCTGCTCACATTGGTACTGCCTGCGTTGGGTCTGGGGGCGTTGGATGGCTGGGAACAACTGCCCGAAGCTGGTTTGGGGGCATTTGGAACCTGGAAATCATAAGCACTTCACTCTCAATATATTCTCAAAGCAAAAAGGTTAAGTAGTTGAGCAAGAAGGAAAACGTCAGTGGTAAAAGGAGAGTAAAAGGAAGCAGGGACCCACTTCTCCCCTAGAGTTGGGAATGTCCCCAGGACAGGACAGTAAAGAGGAAAGGACAGGTCTGGCGATTCATTAGAGGAAAGGATAGCTCACTAGTGTAGTTAATCAAGCAAGAAAAATATCCCCCACATTTAAAATCACATTTCCGTTGGCCTCAAAAAAGGGAAAAGTATGTGAGACTCATTGTCCACTGAAAGGCTATACAAGGTCAGAGTAGCAAAATTAAAGTGGTTTATAAAATACAGCTCTCTTGAGCACATGAACAGTTAACTTACAGCAGCTGCTCCTTAACAGTATAGCCAAAGGGACTTCTGCCACAAAACACCGATTATGTATAAACAGTCTGTTCCAAACTCGGGTGACAAGACCAGATGAAATATGCAGCAGGAACAGAAATGTGCATAGCTGAAAAAATATTATGAGGGCACCTAATTGACACGATGATCTCAACATCAGCTTTTCTTTCTGTGGTGCGGAGAGTTCTCCTGCACGAGCATGCCTATGGGAAGCTCCATACACACACGTATGCACTCCTATAAACATCGGATAAGTCACAGAAATACCAAATGAGAACGGCAAATCCCACCGCTGTTGAGAATCCACAAACTGGAAGGCAAGGAGGGCAGCAGAGACATGTGTCCAGCGACTCCCAAGAGGAAGTCAAGCTTAGTTAAGTGAACACTGCACGTATGACTTCAACATCTGTCTCTTCCCACCTTGGCAACCAACCTGTAGGGAACAAGTTTGTTAAGAGCCCAGACTTGGTTGCCTCTCAAAAGGTTTAAAAAGAATTGGTCATGTAGAGTAAAGGTTCGGCCAGCCAGACGAATACACGTATATTTTCCAGGAACAGCGGCCACAGCAGTTTCCACCGCAGTCAGGTCCTATGTAGCATTTGTGTCCGGTGAACCAGGCATCAGACAGAACACGCTGACCGTACAGCAAGTCTGGTCCTAGAAATTGAATATTTGCAGGGAGTTTCACTGATGCTGGCTCTCAGGCACTGGGCACAGAGAAAGCATCACAAGCCGTGATAGCTGGACATCACTCCTCAGGAACCCGGCATAGTTAAACACCAGTGGAAAAAGCCTCCTCAGACTTAAGTAATTCAGTGCCTTTTTGAAAGCATCCAATCTTTTACTTCTGCAAACTATCGCTAGTCCAAAGCGCCTAGCACGGATTTGTTAAGGTGGTACAGATTTGCACACAAGGAAACAAGGCTGCCAAACTATAGTCATGTTTTCAAAAGCTTTCTTTTCTGGATAGTTAACCTAGGGGTTTCTGCCAGACGCTTTCAGGATATAATACTCCAAACCGAGTACACAGGCATTACAAGATTAGCCTTCTATTTTAATAAGCTCAACTCTGCTGCCAGAGATACCAGTAGCCTTTAAATTTAGAAATTAATCGCAGCTCAAATATTAAGTCCCAGAGTCTTTTTTTTCCTCCTCCTTTTTCAAAGTCTCCCTTGATGTGAAACAAGAAGCGAAATTACTCTGACTCAGGCTCACTCTTAGCCTGTGAAGAGTAACAGGCATTTCTAGGCCACAATTCATTTAATCTGAAAAACGAGACATCTAAAACAGGTCAGAGGACTGATGAGGTGCCTCCATTGACTGCAGAGGGAATCCACGGCGAGCTAACTCCTGGGGTCAATGACGTGCACACCCTACGTTTGGTCATGAACACTATGTAAATCGTGGGAGAAATAGGTCAGGTGTATTTGTAGTACTATGAAACAAAACGCACGCGTTCAACCTACCATCCCATGGGGGGCGAAAAAAAAATTAAATAGTTCTCTAGCCTACATTATTTCCAGAAGCCCTGAAACTCTGCCACACCTTTCTGCCTGAAACAGAGCATTCTTAAGACTGACATATAAAAACATAGTACAAGAGAAGGAGTTAGTAGAAAGACAGCTTGCCCAGAGCCCATACTTACATTCCCACCTCCAGGGACATGCTTAATATTGTCCTTGGAACCACACTTGGACTGAACATGGCTGTAGTTCGCTTTTTTGGAGACTATCTGGACCTGGAATGTTACAGAATGGAAAACAACACAAGGGAAGAGGACTGGTTAGAGTTGTCATATGGCAGGCTGGAGTGGATGCTCTAACATGGTGGATAAACAAGGAGTTGTGTTAAACTCAATCCAACTTTAGTATTAGGTGTGAAAGCAACTGAAGAGGAGAGTGAGGAAAAAAAAAGTGAACGAAACAAAAGGCTGCACAGACAGTGTTAGTGCGAGAGCGTAAGCGCTACCGTGAAGACCGCGTCTCCATATACTCTACGGGTTAGCATCACCGGGCGGGCGCCCGCCTGCCAGAAGGGCTGGGTTCATCTATCTTCCCCCTGAAACTTCCCGGGAACTCTCTGGTAGAGCCAGCTCAGCTGTCTCGGTCCTCCAGGGATCAGAGCCATGGGGCCACCGCTTCCAACAACGCTACGAACCGCTCAGCGTCTGCACTTCTCTATTTCCATTTGCCTGGATTAGCTCCAGTCCGGAGTAACGCCTCTCGAAACCTCTGGGCAGTAAAGCCCGGCCTGAGAAACAATTCTTCTGTTGAAGGCTGTCGAGCCTTCGGTTAAATTTTATCATAAGACGTTAATTAAATTGTTTCTCCTTTAACCTGAAATGACTTGGGCTTTTTCAAAATACAGAAGGAGTATCCTAAGAGAGCTTTTACTCACAAAGGTAGTAACTGAGTTAGAGTAACAGGCTCGTGTTTACAAAGGTTAGTTACGACACGCGTTTAGTCTGGGAGTTACTTAACACAGCACAAAACGTGGCAGAAGCTGCGTTCTACTTTCTAGAAAGAGGTGATAAATTTGAAGCACAAAAGGAATCACCAGAACATTCTCACTTTAGCAGGTTTCCAAAAGCTCCTTAGCCAGTTCAGAAAGACTGGATTCAGTGCAACAGCAGCTCTGAAAAATGTACTCGTGCCGTGGGAGCGTATAGTGGTTTACTGACTTCTCTAGAGGTCCAAATCCCATCCGATCATTAGCCGGCTCTGCCTGACGATGTCTGAATTAAACCAGCACTGCAGGCACTCCCACCTCCCTCCCCATTCACTCCTGCCGAAATACCACGTCGTGGCAGCTTCAGAGAAACCCATCAGACGGTGACCACCTAATGCATGGAGTTAAAAGACTTTTGATACAACTGGGTGGGGAATATTGCAGGGAAGATATTACGACCGTAATATTCTGCAATCTTAGAACAAGCAGGGCTGAACGAAAGCGCTCTCCTCCTAGTTACAAACTAGTGCTGTGTATGAAGAGCTGGTCTTAAGGGAAACCTCCGACTCAAAGTTAAGCCCGTCTACCTAAAAGAGAAAATGGAGGACTCTGCTCTGAAAACACATTTACAGCAGGCGTGGAAAAAAAAGATACCTACAGTGGCGATCTCTGAATACGTTTAACTGAGAACGTCTCAGGGTTTACAAGAAAGAATTGGAAGAGTGTCTGTGCAAGGAACAGTGACACTGACAGGAGACAGCAGAAGAGTTGAAGAGAAGGGAAAGTGACTCAAAATGGAAATATTTTCCTTCATCTCCCACAGAGAAAAGTCTGAAATAAACTCACTTTCCCATTGGGTTGTTTTGGGGCACCCTCTTTTGATACAGTTGTTTTAGTAGTAGCCATTTTAGAGACCGCATTGGGTTCAGACTTTCGTGCAGCAGCAGCCGATTCTGGCTTTTTCTCTATTTTCCCCTAGATGGAGACAAATGGATGATTTCAACCAGCAAAAGCGTGGGCAGGAGAGTACCGGAACACAAGCTATCCAGATAAACTTAGTGGAACGGACGACCCAGGAGAACTTCTTACATGCTGTAATTCTCAGACAAAACACAATCCCATGCCCAGGAATGATAAAACGAAGAGGGTGGAGGGGAAGGAAGCAACATCACTCTGACACAGGATGAAACAGGCACCCTGGGGTCATAAAGCAATAATTAAGTTCTCCATTTCTCAAAAAGCTCGTAGGTGCCCTTCATCGCTACCTCATCGTTTCCCCAACAGTCACGATGGCAGGGCTCCAAGTGAACCCAGTACGTTACGTTCTGCCAAAAAACGAAACCCAATCTCTCAGTAACCCAATAGCAGCGCAGTCCTTCGCATGGAGGACATTGCACAGATCTTGGAGGCAAACGCATCCACTGGCTGATTTTCTTTGCCTTCGAGCTCTGCTGGGTACAGATACACGGTGCTTCCATTTCTGATTTCACACCCACACGCTGATTTGACTCAGGCTTTGAGATCAACAGCTGATTTAGGTTTTAACTAAGCAAATGCAGGTGGACTAGCTAATCCAGCTAAGCAGAGAATTGAAAGAAAAATCACAGGTTTTAGAAAAAAATCAGCAACTACCTAAGCCTATCTATTTTTCTGCTAATCTAGGTTGAGATAAGTGCAGCAAAGCCCTGCATTTTTGGGGGGGCTCAGCATAAATCCCGTATTTTACTAACCTACTAGCAACAGAGGAGTAAAGAAAAAAACCCCAGCGCTCCTACAACATTCTCAGATTCTAAAAACATCTCAGCATAAATAAGACTATGAAAAGGACAGTCGTCTTAAAAGTACAATTGTCAAATCCTAACAATTCCATGAAAATATTTAGAAAATAAAGGACAGTACGATTAAATGCAAAAGTAAATTCCCTTAAACTGACACAACGACCCTGTAAGCTAAGAAGCTCTGCAATCCTCAGAACCCTAGCACAGTTTAAAATAACCGAACAATCTTATGTATTTTTTGACTAGAAGGCAGGAGGCTTTCTGAACTTCTATTTGGTTTCAAGCTACAATACACAGCATATGAAATAGTCACCCTCCTGCTTGCCTCAAAGGTCTTCAGCAGACTCGGTTTGTCATTTCCAGAAACTCTGTTTTGGGGAGTGGAAGTTTCTGTCCTCGAGGCGTCTTAAGGTCTGAGGACTATACTATGATATTGTACAACTAAGATGCTCTTAACTCGGAAGAATAAATCCACGCCGTATCGATGCTGTTGGTGACATACACCACCACAGCCCAAGTAAGCCCTTGGCTTTAACGTGCCTGAGAGATTAAGGCTCCCAGCATGAAACGTGCTCTCTTGGCAACAAATTAAAGTCCCGTGCCAAATTATTAATTACCACAGACCTGCAGCAAAGGTAAGTGGGCAAATCTGTTCCGCTTTGTGGAAATTAAAGGCCTCTGACTAACAGGCAAGCCGCTAACACGTTTGGTCAGGCAAAGATGGGTGTATCTGTTGTACAATATCCAGTAAAGGTTTTATGATTATGCATAGCTATAAAATTACTTAAACCCTCAGAAGAGGGCTACAGGTATATCCCTAAACCTTTATCATTTATACGGTAGATGCTCACAGCGAAAGCGTAATTTAAAACCGTTACTGATTGAGAGCCTCAAGTTATATCTACGTAGAGGCTTTTCCCTGCAGCTCATTCAATGCTACCCTCTTCTCTTGTGGCAGAGCAGCGTACGCACACTCATTTCATTTCAGCTTTAGGCCTGGCAACTCAAACAAACAGAGTCCCCGTTCCTAGACCTGGGAAAGGTGCTGTGGAACTTGCTCCTGAATCCAGATTTCCTGCATCATAGTGCATTATTCGACCTTCTGTACCATTCGGCAGACTCAATTCCCCTATTCAAAGGCAAAGTTTTGAAAGATAGACAAGGTTTTGAGCTTTCAATAGCAACCAGTTTCTATGTAAATGTACGACAGAAAAACAGAACCACGGAGGAGTTCTGATTTCCTGTACGTATACCAGCAAACACGGTGAAGGCTCTTAAGGCGGATTCCTTCTGTACACTACTATCACTGCCTTGTTAATGCCTTGTGCATAAACCAAGAACCCAAAGAGGAGCTCTGCAGAGCATAAACGAGAAGAGCAGTGAGGACACAGCCACCAAAATCAGCAAAGAGCACCCATAATGCTTAAGAGCTACTGTTCCAGTGTGCATGTTGTTATCAAGTTTGAAGAACCTTACCTTTCCTCCGCCAGGCTGATGCTTAATATTATCTGTTGATCCAATTTTGGAACGTACATTTTTCAGATCTGGAGCAGAAACGCTGCTGGTCGGGCGAGGTGGCTTGGAAACAGTGCTGGGTTTAGTTGGAGCCTTAGCAGTTGTTTTTTTAGCATCTGCTGTTGCGGTTGAGGTTGCGGTGGGTTTGGTTGCAGCAGGCTTGGGTTTGGGACGACCGGCGGCTACTCCAGGTAAAGCGGGTGCGCTGGAGGTGGTGGTAGAAGGAGTGGTGGCACTACTTTTTACTGCATTTCCAGTAGCACTCTTAGGGCGGCTCAAGTCTGCTACAATTATCACAGCGATAGTTGAAGGGAAGGGTGGAAAAAAAGACGGGTCAGAGGCCATTTATACAAATTTCCTCCAAGTCCTACAGATGAAGCCTAAGGTGGCCTACTAAACACAGCCCTGAACAAGGAGGATTTGATTTAGAGGGAAACTGAACAAAGGTTACCTGATGGTGACTTTGCAGAGGTCTTCTTGGCATCTGCAGGCTTTGCATCAGTCTTGATAGCTGCCCAAAACAAAGCACGCAGATTAGTATTTCAGAGGGGGAGCCAGTTTGCACGGAAGAGAAGCCTGGGACCCCAGCACAGCCTCCCCTGGATGTCAGGGGCTCTCTACAGCTTCCCACATACCGATGGTCCTCTTTACCCTCAGTCCCCATTTCTAACGTGCTGCTTGAACGCAAGCATCTCAGGAATTAACTGCTCCATCTGAACACCTGGCTGACACGGTCCTCATCATAACAGCAAAACTCATTCATGTTTTCCAGCAAAAGGATCAATTCACCATTCAGTGATGTAACACCTGGGGTATGGTTTGCATTGTGTTTTTTCTTAAAATAGCTTTCTGAATCTGACAGCACTCACTGACATTGTTTTAATCCCATCCCAATTTAATTTCTTAACATAAAAAAAACGAACAAAACCCAACTCCACCCCTGCAAAAGCCCAAGAACCCCAAAGCTCCTTTCTTTACTGAACAGCAAAAGCAAACCCACATTTGTCCATCTATAACCTTGGTATTACTGCTAGATCAGTTCTAACCAATGCTAATTTTCTTGCGCATAAGTTATTGCACATATTTCGGTCCCTATTATAATTGTATAAAACCAAAAAATCAGTCACTAAACTGAACTATGCCTTTGGGCAAACACCAGTAATCATGACCTGATTACATTCCACACAGAGGACAGCCTAAACCAGGAATGCATCGCTGTTTCTCAAAGCAGAAAAAAACCATACACAAAGTTGATCAAGGAAAAATCACGGACTGAAAAAATAAACAGAGCCTTCTTTTAAAGAGCTCTCTGATAATGTAATTCTAGCCTTTTTACTGTCAATGTCGGACAGCTTTGGCTAAAATCTGCTTCATTTCAATAGCCAAAGGAAGGCAACATTTAAAACAAACACCAAATGGAAAAAAAAAATCCAAGTTAGAAATTATAAAAACCCCCATCTTCTAATATTTAACCTCCATTAACAGTCTTAGATTTTTAGAAAAACTCAAGTAGCTGGCAGGGTACTTTATGGAATGCAAATATAGAAAAAAGCAAGCAAGAGAGGCAGGTAACTATAGGCCACGTTAGTCTGGATCACTCCATCCAGACTTTGCTAAAGCATTCAGTTAAACACCACAGATAAGATACTAGCTAATGAGACAAAACACGTTTGGATCATTTAATAAGGCCTAAAAGACAGTTATATAATTAATAGCAAACACTTCAAAAAAGGTCCTGTCAAACCAACCTCATCTCATTCCTTGAGACGACAACTTTCATTCTGAAAACGGTATGGACAGAACAGACTTAGTTTTCTATAAAGGCAAGAGGACTAATAGGTTACTTTTTTATATAAGAGATGTTATTTCTACCTGTGTCAGTGGGGAGCCAAATGCTGGGACACTTTGGTCTATGGTATTAGCATGCAATATAGAAAACCTGGAGAATGACAAAGCTACTGGGAAAATGGTCTATAATGACAGTCCAAGACTTGGATCTTTTTCTGATCTGAAAGACAGAGGGCTGCTCTTGTACAAACATAAAAGTCATTTTCACAGGGAGGGGGAAAAAAATCAAGCACCACAACCCGTGGCTCTCATTTAGTAGAGAGTGACTGACATTTAATACCTGAAAAAGTGAAACCATAATTTCAAAACAAGCCCCTGTACACACATTTTTAATCACTGAGCATGACTGAACACTTGAGCAAACCGTAAGGAAGTGAGTGTCCACCTTTTGACAGGTGGAAAGCAAGAGCAGAAGTCCTTCTGAAATACCGTCTTTAGCCAGAAACTTCTTATCTGGCTCAGTGCTGGGTAACGAGAAACTAAACTGTGATGAGAAAAGATCCAGGTCTCCATCACCTACATCTATGGATCTAGCTGAAGTTGTACATGCTCCAACTAAACCACACTGTCAGTCTTCGGCTGGTTGCGGCTCCCCTTCAGGCCCCACAACGCTGCCCATCCTCCATCACACCCTTGCTTTCTCCTCTTCCAAAACAGGACTCCCTTCTTTTACTATTCATGACTCCTCCGTGCATTTCCAGATCCAGACAAAACAGCTCTAACTCCTGATGGAGTTTCTCCAGCTGACCTCATCTCTCCCTCGCCCACCCAGTTCTCACTGTACTTTGGCAATGTCCCACCACCCTCGCTGGTGCAGAAGCCTCTTCCTCTGTGCATCTTGCCACTTGGAACAACCTTCCTGCATCTCTGCATCGTTGACTCCGTCTCTTTTCAAATGTCATCAGAAAATGCTTCTTTGTTTGTGTCTCAGTTTTGGAAGGAGAAATTAACTGAACTCATTAAAACAGATTAAGCATTCTGGGCTACAGTTTGCATAAAAGACCACCCAAAATGAATTTTACAAGGATGTCCACAGGATCAGTTAAGATACACGGCTCTTGGAAAGTGCAACGCTTCCTCTACGCTTGATTAATTGTATCTTCCCCTAGAGCATAAAGTATGGAATGTACATCTAACCTAATATATTTCAGCATAGTTAAAACATGACTATTCTTTTGGGAAAGATGGGTTATGAACTCATGCTTTGGGACTCACAGAACAAAGCAACCAATACGTATTACTAGTTTTACATGTGTATTGGCAAATTTTGCCAATGAGGTCTAGTCATTCGAAAAGACTTGAGAACATTTAACTGTATCTGATGTTAAATCTCTCAAGCTCCATTAAAATGAATGAAAACACTGTTTTCGAGATGCTGATATGCTGCTCATGTTTCACGCTGACTCTGTCAAACTCATGGGAAGTTCCCTCCTTGGCAACAGGAGGGGTGGGATACAGTTTTCTGATGAAGCTGTTGTCATTTCAGCTCCAAATTCTTCCTGCACTAGTAAAAAACCTCCACCTCTGTCCAACCTTTTTTGTTTTTCAGATGCACTAGGGTGAGTGCTTCAAGCCCTCTTCTGGAGATTTGCTTCTCCCAAGTCTTCAATTGGGTTTAGTGTTTATTCTAACTGTTACTATGGCAAAATACAGAGGTAATAGCATCCTTTTTCTTAAATCAAGCACGTTCAGTAATTGTATTAACCCTGCATCACACAGAGCTGATCCAAGTGGGCCTTGAAGGTCATTCAGATTTGGGTTTGGAGGAGGACGCCCTGGAGAGAAAAAAGTCTGACCTATGGTCTCTGTGCCTTGGCACAGGATCTTGTGTTGTATTAAAAGGGTTGAGAGTTCAGCTATCACTAAGCTTCAATCAAATCCTGACTGACAGGTAGGCCAGTTTGCACCTCTCAGAAGCACTGGTTAACAGCAGCTGCGGCTTCTCATAAATGGCTACATTTCAAGGGTTTGGGTTATTTCCTTTTTCTGAACCTGAAGATCACAAGCTCGTTTACCAGGAGACTAATGTTAATAAACTGATGGGGCCACACGATGACCTAAACACGGGAAAAAGCAGTCAACGTACCGGAACACACGAGAAAGACATCACAGCGTGAACCGATGGTGCTACTCAAACAGAAACTTGCAGCTGGTTAGGAAGAGAGACCTCCTGAAGAAAAACAAGAGAATACTCACAGGTTGGCCTCTTCGGTGGAGAAGTAGCAGTACTTTTCGCACCAGCAGCTGCAGCGACTGGCGATGCCGCTGTTGTCCTAGGAGTAGCAGGGCTGCTCCTGACAGTAGTTTTAGGAGTGGCAGACGATGGAGCCTTTGAAAGTGAGGTCCGCTTATCTGTGGTCTTCGCATCTGCAACCTGAAAATGAACAGGCTACGTTAAAGCCGGTATTTCACTGACAGTTTCTTCAAAACCAAAGCCAACCCAAAGCCTGGAATAAATTTAAATTGTTTAAATTCTTAAACACACAAGCTAGGCACCGCTGAAACATTATTATGCAGAGGATTAAAAATATAATTAAGGCATGCAGAAGCGACTGACTATATTCAGTGCAGGACACAGAGCACAGACCCTGCTGAGTATGAGAATTCATCCAGATCTGTTCCAGCATTAATGTGTGGAGGCCATTTACAGATGCGAGCAAGGTTTTGATTTCTGAACAAAATGGAGGAGATCAGTCCACTAGCAGTACTTCTGGGAGAGATTTCTTTCCTTCATGAAGAGAAAAGCTTCCTAAGCTATGGCAGCGCTTATTAAAACACTACGGACATAAGAACTAGGTGTCCGTGGTTCATTCCTCTCTTGGAAAACTTTCTCGTCTGTCCCTGGTAAGTCACTTGTTTGGAAACTGACTGATCTCTTAAGTCTTAAAATGCTGAGTTAATGGATGGAAACCAATGAGATGAGGTTTTGATTTCATCAAAAAGGGATTCAGAACCGTGCAAAAACTTAAAACAAAACTGAAGACACTGGTTCACAGAAAAAAAGTACAGATTTACGCCTGTGCTTTCATACTCTTTTTGTTATTTTTATTTAGCTGGTTTTAAAAGACAGTGAACTGCACTTATTTAAGCTTAGATGCGTAGTAGAAATGCTAGCATTTAAATATCAGCTGTAAGGCTTCTGAAACGGATGTTGACATTCCCTTTCAAATTCGAAGTCGTCTACTATATAATATCACAAGTTAACACAGGGAAGATTCAAGGGACGTTTCCCGTTCTTTACATTACATGTGGATACCCTGCTTCAGCTTTAAGGTGCAACACTAAGAGCTGTCCGCACATCTTCTCTTACTAGAGAATTACAAATCTCCGATACTTCCTAAGCACATAAGTGTATGATCAGTTATCTTTTTACAGTCTTGATAATGACCAGACATCATAAAGAGACAATCAGTGGGAAATGCTGAAGTGTTTGACTGATTTTCTTCCCCTCAATATTAATATCGAAGCTCTCCATTCAGTTTTCCATGCTCTTGTCTGGATGTAAGAGTTATCCTGCGTTTGTAGTGTATCTATATTTAAAGAACCCTCCTCCTTTAGTAATGGAAAGAAATTAAGAATTACCTTGTATATATACTTCATGACAGTTCACTAGGAAAATCATAGTAATACAGTCACGTTCCATTTTCTCCTCTGCAGTGATACAATTAAATGCTTGGGACCTGATGCCGTAAGTGGGTTAATGGAAGCCGATACTAATAACTGTGCAGGTCTCCTAACGCAGTGAATCCCATTCCTGATCTTATCCTCCCATAATCAGCACCAGGATTATGTTTCGACTCTTGGGTAGGACAGCTGGTAAGTTCACATGTAAATAAGTTCTTGGAGCTCCCACACAAAAGCAAATTGATTCTTACCTTTGGTTTAGCCTCTTTTGGAGTTAAGGTGGAGGGACGTGTAGTACTGGTGGCTGGGCGTTTAGTAGTAGTGGCTGAAGTAGGACCTGCAGTAGGGCTCGTGGGTTTTTTGTTTGGGCCAGGTGTGGCAGAGGCTGGCCGCTTGGGGCTGGTAGCGGACAGGGGCCTGGCTTTCGGTGCTGCAGGCTTTGTAGATGATGTGGATGCGGCAGGCTTTATGTTTTTTCAAAAAGCAAAATCCAGTATAAAACCAAAAAAAAAAATACAACAAAAAATAGCGCATTGTAAACCAAAACATTGAGCTGCAAGAACATAAAAGTGATATTTTAAATGAAACAAACAAACAAAAAAAAAGATTAGCTTTCTGTTTTCTGAGCACAACAGAAAGACCCAAATGAAGCAGCAGAAGAGGGCTGCTTTCAGAGCCCAGTGGAGTTTTGCCATTCAATTCAAAGCAAACAGGATTTATTCCAGCAACATCTAAAGCAACAGAAGGAATCGCTGGTAAAGCTGGGATTAGTAATTGGGTGTTCCTGGCATCTAGTCCTACATGCAATGCGCAGGACATGGCTTTCCAATTCCATGCACACAATGGATTGCAAGCTCTAAATCCTCATCTGATCCACTCTAGTGGTCGTACATCTAACGGCCTTCGAGGGGACCAAGAACACCCTGCCCCTGCCCCTGCTTTAAGAATTTAGGCGTAGATTTTGCTGAACGCTGCAAGCTTCTGAAAGCAGGTGTCTCTCATGTTTCATAAACAGCCCTAAAATAAAAGAATATCAGATCCCGAGCAGGATCTCCAAATGCTAATTGTAATGCAAATAAATGTGTTGTAAACAACTAGGAGAGTATCAGCGTAGCAGAAGCGTTATGATACATGTTTACTATTTCCACACCACCGATACCAACCAGAGAATTCATTTAAATAAAGCTTACCACACATTTATTAAATCCACTTTCAGTCACATTTGCTACAGGCTGAGTTGTTTGCAACTTCGTAACTGGATGTCTTTGTTCCCGTAAATTGGTTCACAAATGGCAGCTCAGAAAACAGAACTTGTGTTGCCACAGCTTAAGAAGCAGAAAAGCCAGCAAATAAAAACCATGGAAGTGAAGACGCTGGATGCGGAACAACACCTACCTTTGTCTTCTTCTCAGGGCTGGGAGGAAGCTCTTTGTTGGGAGGTGCTGTGATATCATTCCCTGTCACAGCTTCAGCTGGTTTGGTCTCTTCTGGTTTTGCTGGGGGAAAGAAAAAAATAAAAAAAAGGAAAAAAAAAGGAAGGGAGATTTGTAAGTTTGTGGGTGCTTTGGGGTTTTTTTTTTGGTTTGGTTTGGTTTTTTTTTTTACATATAATTTTTTTAGTTGACTATTATTCAACACAGTAGCAGGAGGAGATAGAACCGAGACAGTTACAGGTTGGCTCTTTCTGGAAAATTTTCCCCAAACCAGAAGAATACCTACAGGAAGAAAGATCTTCCCTGTAACAGGGCAGGTTCATCCCGATGCCATTAGCATCCAATTTCTCATATTATTCCAGTGGGGAAAGACAGACGGCAGATGAAGGAAACCTCTGCTTTAATTAAAACAGCAAACCCTCCCACCTTTCAAGTTATTAAAATAAATCGTTGGAATGTTAACGGGCAGGTTCTGACCTCTTCCAGGTTGTACACTATGACTTATCCTGAAGCAGGGCACTGTTTTCAAGCCATCCCTAGTGTTACGGCTGTTTCTTCTTGACCTTTCTTCTGCCCACATCCACACGTTGCAGCTCTCCGCCAGCAGGGAGGATTCCCGGCAGCCGAAGGCAGCCGGACTGCTAACAGGAAAGGTCAGGCGGGAAAGCCGGAGCACGGAGATCTCGTTCTAACATGGCTGGGCCGTTCCAACCCCCGGGAGCGCGGAAACCGTGGTGTCATGCTGCTGTATGCGGTGTTTCACAGCGCAAAGCTTAGACTCGGTTACAAGGGTTGCCAGTTTTTCACCGTGATCCTTAATTCGCGTCTTTGCCACCAAAGGTTATTGTGCCGAGTGGGGACAGCGACTATACGCTTCTAACGGCGGCGGAGCAGCCACAACCACCTCCTCATCTCCTTTTAAAAACCAGTCTCTAAAGCGCTGTCTAGCCACCAGCAAAAGGATAACTACTGCCCTCCAAAGCAAACAACATCAAACATTAATTTAGAGGCAGCTTCATCAAGTTTTCTCCCCAAATCTTATAAATCCTACAGCAGAACTGCCATGCTGCTTTGCACCGTGAGACGTGCAAGAGGCAATTTCCCCATAAATAGCTTTTAAAACGCCAATTCCCAGCCGTGTTACTGCACAACTGCACTGCTATGAGCTGTCTTCCGCTGCCATCCCTGTGGCATTTGAATTTTATGAAGGATACGGTGCAAACAACCCATCGCAAATTAAGGCATTTTCCCGTGTCATCTGGGGATTAAAATAAAGCATTATCTGTGTTGGATGTTTCTTTTTATAACAACACAACAGATTGCAATGCTGCGGTGCATGCTAAGGGCCCACCAGACAATAGTGTAACAATTCCCAGAGTAAAAAGGTTGTTTTCCCCATCTTTTGAAAATTATTATTTATAGTTCGCATTTTCTTGCTTGTCAGTCTCGAAGAGAGCATCTCAGAGGACAGTTCAATTCTGATAAACACACCACTGTTGAAACAAGCAAAATAAAATAAAATTTTGCCTTCCACCTGCCCCGGCGATGCTCAACAGCAGGATCATTTTTTTGTTGTTATTTATTTTTCTGACTCCAGGACAAGTTTAGAAGCCTTTTTTTTTTTTTTCCCTCTTGCATTGCCTTAGGCTCTTCCTAGCAATTTAGCTTCCAAGTCATACTAAATGTTTGCAGCACTTGGTTTAGCATCCTAGGCATACAAAAAGAGACTTGTGGAAAAAAATAAAACAAGCACCAAAATGCACAGGCTGGATACCATTTTTTAACGCAAAATTCTTAAGAATCACTCACTTTCACCTAGAAAGCTCATTGTTCTGGAGCTAATCTATACTGGCTCCTCTATACTACTTTTCTCCACCGCATTTCAATAAACCTTTCTATTCTTCCTCATTTCACTCGCCAGTTTTAGCTACAGCAATACGAGAAAGAGCAATTGTTGTCAGCGGTTGCTGTTTCTGAATAGCAACCTCCCGTCCATTCACTGCCCGTTGCTCCCAGGACCCCACGCCCGGGCACGGCTGTATTTTGAATCCTCCCAGTCTCATATATCTCAGACATCAAGGTGACTTTCCATCCGTTGGAAGTTACCTTTCACTTATTGCCTGCCGTTCTTATTTCAGCTAATTCAGCGGCAACATTAAACCTCTTGTTTGGTGACAGTATCACAGCATCCTCGCGGCAACGTGAATTCAGCTGCTCAGGGGGGCTCCTCAAAAAAACCTCAGCTTCCCAAGTTTCAGGATTTAAATTCCAGCAGCTTCCATGCTTCTGAACTAACAACAACATGAACTTCATGTCACTTAATCAACTACAGGCTACTATATGAGAAATTTCGAGTGAGTAGCTTCAACGCACAAAATTATCAAAGAGTACGTTACGGTTTTCCAAAACAAATAGGGTTGGTTGGTTTGTTTTTTAAATGTAAACCAGCAGTGCAGCATCACCAAGCTGATGGAGCTACACTGCAGGACAGCACACATAAGGTTAAGCAACTTGCATCTATAAATAATAACAATAATGATAAACCCAGGAGCGCTGGGTAGGGAACTTTGCTGCTTCAGAGGCCACAAGACAATAATTCAGGTTCATTCTCTCACAGGCTCTGGTATACCAGGGGACACAACTCCACAGACAACCCCAAGGGATTATAGAAGGATAGTTTTGTTTTGTGCTGCCTCAATTTGAATAATAACCCAATGTGCTCATCAGTACTTTTGCTTTCATTCATCATTTAATTACGAGGGCGCTCTCTCCTATACAGAGCCGAGAACTGCCTGGGAAGATTTCCTAGTTACAGGGAATATTAGGAAAAGCTGCCAAATCTTAATCAGATTTGTTCATTAGTCTGCAAGAATTATTTAAGAGACTTTTACTTTTCAGTTTGCTTGTTCCTCCAAGCATGCCAGCAAACCTCTGAAAGATATTTCAAAGCCATTTTGTTGGGAGCGGCAGCAGGGGCTGCTGCTCTGCCCTGGGCAGGGTCCTCCAGCTGCCACAGCTCCGGCTCCTCATGGTGTTCGCTGATGGAGAAAATCCAGCTCAGCTGAGTCAGCACCCAGACCGGAACGGCTCCCGGGGGAAAGGGGGGACAGGGACTTGAAGGAGAGAGGGAAGGACGTTCCAATCTGGCATCTTCCACCGATAAACTCAAAGGCATAACCCTGCGATCGGGTACTTTCTGCTGCTGCTACTGTGCTGTTTTGTACGTCCATCCTCACCCCCAGCTTAACATTTGCCACTAAGTACGCTTTTAATGGTGGGAATCAAACTCGTTGTACGTGTCAGTTCACAATACCGTGAAGCACCACAGCTTCACAATTTTTAAGAGTGACGCTGGAAGGAATTATTCACATCTAAGTGCGCCGGAGAAAACCAATGACTCCACAGTGAGAACTAAACCCACAAACTCCAGGATTTTGTCCGAGGTTTTACTGACATCAATTATGAAAGAGCAAATTTGACAAGCGGTGCTTACGTCTCCCTTAACAGCAATACCAAGAGTCCTTCAGACGCACTCCGGCCGGCAGAAGGATGGATGGTCGGGATTCCTGACGTGCTCGTGGAGGAGGGACCCCCAGGGTGGCCTGGCACTTCTCACACGGACACCGTGCTTCAGTTACTTCGTATTTATAGTACCTATCTGCCTCTAGATGGTTTTAGACAAAACAGGCCAGTTCTGAGAAAAACACTAAAGACGACTACCCTGCATATCAAAGATAAATGCAACGTTTGCCTTGACAAGGTTTCGCTCTCGTCTGCCGCTGGCGGAGTTTGACGCTGGTGGATGCAGCCTTGTGTCAAACAAGTACCTTCTCATACAAAAACCTGCTCAAATTCAGTGATGTTACGATTCACTGAAAAACAAAACCACCAACCAACGCCCCACAGTTTGAACCTTCTCGCTGGCTGAAGCCTCAGGTGACTCCCCGCATTGGCCACGCTCAGCCGCCCGTCTCCCAGCGCTTCCCAGGCTGCATCCACACCACCGCCAGCATCAGCTGCCTACAAGCCCCCCTCTTCCAGGTTCCTGTGCGGATGGAGCCGAGCAAATCAAGACCTACACGAGTTGTCCGTGGCAGAAACCAGACTTCACCCCTGCTGACCCTGCACCAGCCTTGCCAGAGCGCTGACCGCCACGGTGCTAGGTTGGTCAACCAAATCCTACTCAAAGGCAGTCCCTAAGCTGTAGTAACGCCCAGCCAAGGCCACGCATGGAAGCCATACCACTGAAACAACGTTTGGCAAAGGCACGCTATGGCCAGCAAGTTAAAAAGTGCATTTTTTAAAAAAATTTGTCACCATAAGCCAGGTGTTTGCCGTTGCTGGATGAAGGACCCAGCAAGCAAGACCACATGGTGTTCAGATAAAACTGAAGTCAGGGAGCAAGACTCCTAACAGATAAGCAGTGGTGATTTTTTTCAGAATAAATAGTAAAAAGGAGATGATCTGTGCCAAAACTGGCACTAAAAAAAAAAAAAGCTTCAGCTTCTTGTTTTAAAAGGGACAATACTCTTCCTACCGATCTTAAAAATTATGGAAAACATAACAAGTTATATTTGTCTCGTACAAGCAGAGCGAGCCATAAATAAAACACTAATGAGGAAATTTATAATTCTGCCTCCAACAGCCAAGTTTAAATACTGTGACGCAAATAAAGCATGTGGGGCCATCCACGCAGCCACGGAGTAGGCATGGTCTACTGAAAGGCAATTCATCCTGATTTTTAGGTATCAGCAGCCACTCATAACAAGTTATTTACACAAGAACCTTGGTGTGTGAGGAGAATCTTAACATATTTTATCCTTAACCTCTTACCTGCTGCCACTCTCCGGGTGGTTACCAGCAGCAGGTGAGTTACCGTTAGAAGAAATATAATGCGATACAAAGCAATTGAAGTAGACGATGCAACGGTTTTAGGACCATCTTTTTTCCCCAAAAAGAACAGCCAGTAGAACAGCTACCTTATCAACTGTATAAAACACCAAAGCTGTCCTCCAAGGCTCCACGTTAATGTTTAAATAGACTGTGTGTTATTTCTTTAAAAAAAACCAGCTTCCCTGTTTGAACAGTGAGTCTCTCCAAAGTTTCCTACGTAGCACTAACACGGCTCAAGAGAACAACTTTCAAAGGAGCCTTCAAGCACATCTCATAGGGAGTCATTCAGACCCAACCCATTCCACTGCATCCACAGAAGACTGTCATCCATTGAACCACAAGATTCTGCCGTCAAAGCTTTTTGTCTGGGTATCTTCCCTCTAGGGAGACCTTCTCTCATTAGAAGGAGGTTAAGGAAGGGAGCATTTCCCCTTCATATCACCAGGATGTACAGAACCTCCCTCCAAATGAACAGAGGGGGGAAAAAAACAGGTAAAAAAAAACCCCAACGTATGATGATGGAGAGTTTGGTTGATTTTAAGCTCCGCTGTCTGAAAAGCACAGGCATCTTTTGAAAAAGACCAAGGAACAAGACAAACCAAACTCAGTCTTTCGACAATTTTGCAGATGCTAAGGGGGGCTCTTCCTCAAAAGCAGCAACAAAGCGAGGGCAAAAGCCGCTGAAGTCTGAAAAGAGAACAGCTGGGCAATAGGAAATAACAGCAGACGTGGCATTCACCTTCACGCTTCTGGATGAAGCGGCGGAATAATGGGGTAAGGAAGGGTAGGGTGACACAAACTGCCACACTGCTCCTTCAAGCTGTACTAGCCTAACATAAAAAGGAGGACTGCAAGCCCACATACTGAAAGCTAAGACGATGCTTCATGATTTTAACCTTGAACTCATTACTCAAAATGCAATTATACCTATTGCACAGGGTTATAATGAGAATTCTGCAAGCTGCCTGCATGGATGTACCAAAGCAGTCAAGCGACGTAGGATCACAGAGCAATGACGGCTTGGAAGGGACCTCAGAGGTCATCAGCCCAACCCATCACTCAAAGCAGGTCCCAGCAGATCAGGTTGCTTACGTTCACGGCCAGCACAATTCCAAGTATAAGGAAAAACTTCTTCGATGTAAGGGAGGTCAAACAACAGAGGAGGCCCAAAGAGACTGTGATATCTCCATCCTTGGAGACATTCAGACCGGGAAAGGACACACATGGCCCTGGAGCAACGTGATCTACTTCCACGTGGTCTTGAGTTGAGGGTTAAACCAGAGACCTCCAGAGCTCTGTTGCAGTCTAAGTGACTGTATCACAGCTACGAAGGGGAGGATGCCCACATTGTACACAATTAATCATATGTCTTCTTGAAACCAAGTCCCAATTATGAATAACTATATATAGTTTTTCTAACCCTAAGGAGAAAAAAAACCCACCCCACTCTCCTGCCCCCAAAACATCTCTCTCACCATCCTGTGACTTGCAGTCTAGAGACTACCTGCTTGTCCAACTTCGGCTTGTTAGCCCACGTAATCATTTAACATCAAATTAGCAGAACAATGTGGGTTGGAAGGGATGTCTGGAGGTTGCTTAGCCCAATCCCCCACTCAAATTATACCAGATTGCTTGGGGGTTTTTCAGTCATATTCTGAGCATCTCCAAGGATGTGGACTCCGCCTCTTGGGGCTTCTCCTCCAATATTTGGTTAGCCTCATGGTAAAAAAAAAAAAAAAAAGAATATAATAAAACAGCACAATTCACAAATTCCTGGCACAAGATATTTTTTACAGCTTCACTATAAATTGCTCTCAAGTTACCCAGCATCGTTTGCTTTCATCTGCTGCTGCTATTTTTGTTTGATGCCCCATATTCTTATACTGGAAAAATTAACAGTCTTATCTCGTTCACAACTTCCATGTCATTGATGATTTTATAGACAGTAATCACAACCATCTCCCTCTCCAAGTCCTCTCTCTTCCAGGCTAAAGTCTCAGTTGATTTGGCCATTCCCACATGAACTCCTTTAACACGATGCCTTTATTTATCACACTTCTAATTCTATTACAACCTTTTTGAGGCAGAGGACGACATGCAGATTTACACATCGCATTCAGAACGCAAGTGCGTAATGGATTTATAAACTGATACCGTTTTTTCTAGTTTGTTCTCCCTTCTGAATTCCTAGAACGCCATTTGGGGAAGGAAAGCCACACAAAAGCATCCTTACGACATCTATAAAATCCTGACCACAGTAGCATTATTGCTCCTCCTCTACAAGTACAGAAACAAAACCGTCAGGGTTACAGCTCGTGCGAGGTGACATTGAGCTGGAACCCAAGAGGAGAGCGCACGCAGACTTCAGTCTTTCGGATCCCTTCGCCATCAGTTTTGCTGTAACAGCTCTCTCATGAAAGCTGTTACCGTGTGTGAAAAAAACAGGCGCTAAATCCGAAAACCTTTACTGTTAGCGTTTCCCTCCCTGAAGTAGTAAAACTAGGAAAGAAGTACTCATAGAAACATACCCATGAGTATCTTTTTAAAGTTAAACCACGTTACTGCATCGTTTTACAACTCACGAAGCTCAGAATAAAAGCCTATGTGCATGTATTTCTCAAATATTGTGCAGCAACTTATTCAAGAACAAGCATTCCCCAAAGCTCATTCTCCACAACAAAAGGAACAGGTGAAGACCTCGCTATAACGTATCTCAGGCTCACCTCAAAAGGCCAAAAGCAAGTATTTCTATTTTCTGGTACTGTGGTAAGCAAAAGCTAAAGTGAAGATAAAGAAAAGCAGTAACTACCTAGTGTGCACCTGGAAGAGTTTTAAGAACGTTACACCTTGTTTTCCTTTCTCCCCTTCATTGACTAGTTAAATGAGCGTTTCAGTGGGTACTTGAGACTAGATCGCTTAAATCCTCTCATCTCCCACCTACCCCGCTTGATCTGGTATTAGCTCCCATTTTATGGGGTCTGTACTTCACCTGCTTTGCCCCTGGTCACCGATCCAGGCTGGCTCATTTACGCGCTTCAAAATGGAAGGGGACGTGCAGCTGCATTCGAACGTGCTTGCGAACGAGGCCAGGCACTCATCTTCCACATCCCCAGCAAGGGATATTCAGCAGGCTAAGCTGAACTAAAACATCATTCAATGAAACAGCTCCATAATTCTCATAGGGATTAGAGTCATCAACTGAAAATCCATTAAGAGAAATAGATTAAGCAATAAGGCAATGACCACCTTTACTCTCCCTCTTAAACGTAAACAACCTTAGAAACAAAACCAGACCACGTTAAATACTGCTCTTGCCAGAAATGCTGCAGAGGCACAAGCTCTTTCTTGCTCATCCATCCCCATCCAGAAGGAGCTGCTTCATCATAAAAATCACCATCAAATAAAGCCTTTTTGTCTAAGGCTCTTAAGGCAAAAGTATCTACAAATCTAACAAATCTCAGTTTAAGCAGAAATACAATCCTCATCTGCTTTCTCCTCTCCAGAAAAGGCTAAATAAACTGTCTCCTGCTTGACCCAAATACAGAGTAGCTAAGCATTTTATTTGGCACCAAATGCAACTCAATCAATGTGTACGTTTTCACTTGCTGTCAAGAACGGAGGTACAAACCAGATGTCCTCTTTGCCTGCATCTTGTAAACCCAGGTTGATTTGTTAAGACTCTCTTTTTGTACCCAGGAAGGGAAATCCTAAATCAGAATTTTTTCTTCTAGAACAACCTGAACTACTTGCCATGTTTACCTAACATGCCACGAACTGAAATCAAACAGCTCTTTAGAGTAATTAACATATTCCGTTTGACTGTAATACTGTGCTAAGAATTCGATGCTGGATATAAAAAGGTAACAGAAACCTGAGCTTTTCCCTTTTCATTGGGAAGAGTGGAAGCACGTTCCTAAAACCAACGAAAAGCTCTATTTTCCGTCAATGCCCCTGACGAACCGAAGAGCGAGAGACAAGCACACCTCCCAGTCAAACCAAAAATACCAGCAAAACCACAACATTAACTGAAGCCTTCTTACAAGGGCTATCAAGTGGAGAGCAGGGAAGAAACGCCACCTGAATTCACATTTCAGTCTCTCCCTCGGGCTGCTCTGAATGCCGATGAAACCTCAGAGCATTTCCACGTGTCCGCTCGAGTTTGGGCAGTGCTGGGACCAGGACACCTGGGGTATTTTCAGGATCTGAAGGCATGAAACTGCAATTCCGTACTGTTCAAAATGCAAAACAATTACAAGCACGATCCCGTCTCTGACCACTCAAGCACAAAGATAAGGTATTACCAACCATCCAACTAGTCCAACGTCAACTTCTTGCACGTCATCCGCTATCAACAACAAGCCACAGAGAAGCTGGTCTGAGGGGTCTTTCTACCCCTTCTGTCAGCTGATAGATCACTGGCCTTGGACTCGAAGCGTGACATTTTATATACCTTTATCCTACCCAGATACCTGGAAGACCCATCTGCAGAAACTCCCGTTCGTTAAGTCCTGCCACACTTGGCATCTCAAGCTTGCAGCAGGAATTTCCAGGGATGAGCAGTGCAGCACCGCAAACAACGTCCCTGCACAGGACCGGCATGTGCTGCCCTCAACCCATCTTCTGCGGCTGAACATCTCCTTGCTCTTCTCACCTCTCTCCCCAGAGAAGGGGGAAGAGGAATGCTTATGCCTCTGCTGCAAACCGCTCTTTTGAAGGTAGCGTCCCTCGAACGGCCAGTAGTTTTTGCGATTTTTGAGAAAGCACAGCGGGTGTTACAGAACAGGGAACCCAGCTGATTTATGCAGTGGTTACACCGCTTTCAGCATCAGTTTTAAACTCAGTCCTCGAGCGATGCCAATGTTTGTTTTATATTTAAGGCTGAACACGCGTGCACCAAGAATTTTCACTGAACTACCCACAGGCCCTATCAGGCACCGTTTACCATCCGTGCCTTCATCTTCTTCTCCTTCCCGCAGCCTGCAATCCTTTATTTCTTTTCTTTCTCATTAAAAGCATGATTTCATCTGGCAAAGAGCCTTGTTAGCAAGCCACCATCCGCACCGCTAACGTTACTTGAACAAGTATCATTAGTTCATTACGAGGTAGCTGGGCTGGTATTTCCTAATCCCGTAATTAACTTTAATCTGTGTAAACCTGAAGCAATAGGCTATCTCAGCCTAACTCAGTCATGTTGGAAGTCTCATATTCTATACTTATCTAAACCACAAAGTGTTCTCCTGCAAAAAAACCTGCAGGAGACTCAGAAGTTACACTGGCCTGCATCCCTTGCTTACGGATGTATAAAGAAGAGCCAGAAAACCAAGACAATTTTTCTGATGCGTACACGCTGAGCTTCTGAGTATCAGAGAGGTGAGAGTCCCAACCCAGCATGGTCCAGCAGAGCCTGGAATTCCTGGTATTTCAGAGCGGGAAGTATTTCAAGTTGGAGGAAATTCAAAGAAAATGAGAAAAGGCAGAAGGTGAAGGCAGCGGTGAGTGACATCGCTTAAATAAGTGATACCACTGGAGGTGACATATTAGGTACGTGCAGTAGATCACACCACAGCCTATACACAACGTGAACATGAATCAAATCTGCTGTTCAGTGGAGGACACAATGCGACCGCTTGTGAGAATCTGCAGTGATTGCTGATGAAATAAGGGACGGGAACAAGTTCTGCAGCTCAGCTCTGATCAGGACTAATCTGCAGCCAGGATCTCCTTGCTTAAAATACCTGTCGTGGGTACGTGAGAGATTTGAACGGGTACGCCTTTTTCACTATTTTTACAATTAAACTGCGCCATCGTACTAACACCCAACTATCTACAAGAACAAAATATTTTTCTGCACAGTCCCAGGTCACCCTAGAAAAAAAAACAAAACCAAACAGGAGTAGCAGATGTTTAGCAAAAAACCCCACAACCCTGGCTGGATGGGACCGAAGAAGTCTATTTTTGGCTGAAGTTCTGAGATACCATTCAAATGATTAGAATCAGGTTGGACAATTCTCTCAAGAATTTTTAGAAAGAAAAAGGGTACAAGCGACAAAAGCTGTTACCCCAAATGTAACCGCTAAGTTCAGAATGAACAGATAGAACAGGGAGAAAAATAGAGGAATTAACAAAGAGAAGGAAAAACATATTTCTATCCGATAAAATAGATATGTTGGCTATTTTGGACACATCGCCTTGTGACTTGGAAGGAGATCTGCAAAGTGAATGCCAAGAGTGAAGCAGGGGAAGTTGATAAGGATACGAACGGGTGATTTAGCCGTGAATAAAATGCAAAGGACGGATTTAGAATCAGTTCCACACTTACAGCCAAGACTGTTTGCTTGGTTGAGTTATTTTTATTATAACTGCCTCCCTGTTTATTAACAGGGGAGAGAGAGGAAGCAAGAGCTCATCATAGAAAGTTCTGAAAGCATTTCAGAAGCATCTGAGGAATTTTCATCTGTTTTCCCTTGTATTCCAAAAATTCTTTCTAAACTACACACACACACATATATATATATATATAGCAAAGAAAACATTTTATTGCCCCTACTGCTGTTTTCTTCCAGGAGAGAATAAATCCAGAGTTTATTTCTCAGTAATGCATTCTGCGCAACAGATCAAAACAAACCTAACCTCAGCAGCTGTTAATTTTGGAGAAGAGAGTAAAAAAGAAGTCACAACTCTACCGTATTCTTGCCCAGGAAAGCCCTTGAGCTGTCCGCTAACTCAGTTATTACTGTATCAGTTCACGCTCAGACCTATGGTTATAAGGACAACAAACTAGCGTTTAAAGTAAAGATTGTGAGAGAAGAAAATTTTAAACCTAAACGCTTAAAAAGCTTGACAACACGAATTAACCATCTGCAAAAAGCAGCCCAACCGGAAGACTTGGCACATTTATATCTTTCAGTGACCTTTACATCACTGATGCTCAACCCCTCTGGGGAAAACATGTCAATCCACCTCAGACTATGTTTTAAATGTTCTTCTGATTTAAAGATCCCACTTATCTGCGTTTTGAAGTGGTTGCCTCTTCGGCTTGACAGAATTTGCCAGCCTACCCAAACCTGGTTTCCTCGTCTAATCGTGAACCTCCTTGCTAATTTGCCTCGCTGCAAATGAACTTTGGTCGCAGAGGGGATGTCGGTAAATCCCACCACCCCAGAAATTCTGTGACATGAAAAGTATGCGCCCATACGGTATTTTTCTGTTCCACACTTGTGGCCAACATCACTTTTACCCATGTCATGGTTAAGTTGTCAAGAAGTCTGATGACCCTTTCGTGTTTAAATACAAAATTGAGCGCAGGTAAACACACAGCTGCACGGGTCCTACTTGCGCCCAAGCAAAAACATCTCCAGGCGTCCCCTCCAACTGCGGCTTGCGGCCGGGAGCTCGCCGCATCGCTCTGGCAGCTATCAACAGGAGAGCTGACGACTCCTGCCTGCGTGAAGGAACTTGACATCTCTGCTCAGGCTCCGACGGACTGATGTCTGCAATCCGTGACACGCTGCCACCGAAACCGGCATTACTTCATCTCACGACTGCCAGAGTTGCTTAAAATCTGTACACCAAGTAGACCGTGAGGAAGAAGGTAACACTGAGATAACGGAAAGGGGGGACAAGATAAGACATGTCGGCGCTTCGGAACAGGGAGGTTTGTATTGCCAAAACCTCATTCTGCAGATCTCTGACCATGAGTCTTGGAAATTGAAGCATCTTAGAGAAATTATTAGAGAAAAGCAAAACTTTAATTAGAGACAAAATAGGATTCTGTTGAAAGCGATGACTGACAGCTGGAAGAAGGACGGGTGATCAGAGCCTCCCGCAGGCAGCCAGGAGCCGACTGAGCAACCATTGGGTGTCACTAACACACCGCAAAACCAGAGAAGAGAACTCTCCAACCTGGTAGTTATCACAGCACACCACCTTGCCTCAGAGACTGCCCTTCCAGGCTGATTGCTGCGGAGAGCTCAGATTATCAACCCAAATTAAGGTTTTTGGAGCTCCACCTGAACCGCACATCCCTCTACCCACCTGCACGGTGCTCTCCTCGCTCACACCAGAGTATTATAATTGCAAGTTTTGTATTAGTCCTCTGAAGGTTTAGCAAACCAGCTGGCTACAAAAGAAGGCATCGGATACAAAAATTGGCATGCAAGTCTTTTGTCTTGATTCCCCGACACATTTCCCCCCC